>QEPC01003417.1:756587-778952 GCA_003113815.1 Sphenodon punctatus
ATGGGTTACATCTCTAGTTGCTTCACTATCTTTTCTGTGCATGTTATGTTCTTCTTCCCAGCCACATCCTGTTCATTCCTTATCGCAGTGTCCTGCCGTCAAGGCCAGCCAGCTGCACTTTCTGTCTTAGTCTGCAACTATTCTGCAAGCAAGCTCTTTCTGTACTTTTGCTCTTCCCAGAGTCCCTTTCTGTACTCTCTTCCCAGAGCCCCCTTCTGCAATTTCCCCCACAGGGCCTTGACATGTATCTGGGGAATCTGCAGGAATTCTTGCAGAAGTGTTTGTTTTAGGTGGTGGTAGCTCTGGATGAGTTAGGGGGTGTTCAAGCAAACTTTGCTGCTGAACTGGGTGGTGGTGTTCAGTACCATGGTGAATTTAAATGGGTAACTGAATTGGTTGGCATTATGGAAAATATCAGGTAAAGGTGGATGCTGATATGCATCCAGGAGATTGGACCTGGGAAGCAATCAGGGGATGGGCTCCCTGCTGCTATCCCAGAAAAGGACTGGCGTCAGGGGGCCTATGGGAAGAATCTAAGCGGTCCCGACATGATCACTTGATCGGCAGTTCTTTCGGGTATTGGATCAGGTCTGGTCCAGTAGAAATGGGGATTGGACTGGTATCTCCAATCCAAGTGGTCATACATTATGGTACTGAACGCGGGGAGTGAGGGGCATTAGGGACGGAGGTGATATCAGAAGGTTGGACTTAATGCCCAATCACTCTCCTTATAATTTCACCCAGGGTTATCAATTCAGCCTGATTATCATGGGAAGCACTAATGGGTTTCTTAATTTGGGAATTTTACTATTTGATTCTGCCAGGGGATAATTGGGATGATTTGCAGTAATTGGCTAATTGGGGTCATTATATTAATTGGAAAATCAGTTTTGGCAAGCACATTTTTCCACTGTTCTCATTAATTGGTTTTGATTGATTTTTAATTGGTTCTCATTTATCAACAGGTTTCCAGTTATGCTGGTTGTTTTTAATAAACGATTGTGGCCAGTTTACCCAAACTTACTGTGTCTGTGCCTTATTTCCAGTGTGGGGGCAAAAGATAAATTGAAGAAATGGATTGATGTCCTCATTATATATAAATGTTTCCTTCCAATTACTCATGAAAAACACTGCCAACTTCACTGACAGTGGACTCCCCATGCTGATATCCTTAACTTGATAGTAAAATTAATTATTGAATTCAAAAAAGTTCTTGGAGAGAATCAATTTCCCCAAACTTAATAAAAAGTCTGTGGGTGGACTCTTATTTGGTCTTAAATCCAAATACTTTTCTAGAGTTTCCAAAGCCTCTGAATGAGGGATATTGGTATATAACGCGTGTACATCTAATGTAACCAAAATGGGATGTATTCCAATGAGGTCTATATCTTGGAGAATATTTATCAGGTGAGTAGTGTCTTTTATGTATGAAGGAATATGTTCTACAAATGGCTTTATATAAAAAACTAAATACTTTGATAAAGGCACAAAAATAGATGAAGATCCCGAAACAATTGGTCTATATTGTAAGGGATTTAGCCCTTTATGGATTTTTGGAAGCCCATAAAAAACAGGGCAGTACATATGAATGGCATTACATAAATTCAGTTTTTGGTAATAGGGCTTATTAATGCCTAAATTGATTTTTATAATTTACTTTTATCATTTACTGATTATCATTTACTTCAGCCTAGAAGCTGAAGTTACACCTTAAAAGATCCAATGTGAGATACATTACCTGCTTTAAGAAGCTTTAATCAAATCAAGTCACCTGAAGAAGCCATTCAGTGGGCGAAACGTCGTTATTTAGAACTAAGGTTCTTTTTGTTTACATGTATTGCCTTCCTTGGGGCTTCACCGCTGTGTTGTATCACTTGTTTGTTCCTGGCTGTATCAGGCATTTTGCCTCTGACAAGCCTTTGTATTTGCATAATATTGGGTGTTGTATTGATAAATGTATTTTTGTATCAACATATTGTTTCCACTTTATTTACTTAGACATTAAATTTGTGAAGATTGGTCCTTCTATACTTTCTCATCTGGAGCGGTTTGTTTTGTAATTGTCAGGAGGTTACTAATAGCCACCATGTTTGTTTGTTGTTCAAATATACTTTAAAGTGGGTGCTGCATATTAGAAGGCCATGCTGTGGGTTTGGCCTTGCTTTGCCATGTGGCTCTTACAGTTGCACTTTGGGTTTGTCTTCTTTTTATTATCTCACTCTCAGTATTTGCATTGGTTTAGTTTTCCTTCTTGTGGGTTCAACTTTGCCAAGATGTGCCCAGCTGGGGCACCGAGAGGATGCCTTCTGGTTAATTTATGGTGTGTGTGGTTGGGGCTCGCCTTGTATAGGGGGGCATAGAGCAAGGGAGGCATACATTTTTTTTTGTGAGGAGGTTGCGTGTCTGGTTTCTTTTGGCTATGCTGGTTGGTGACACTGTGGCATGCGTGGGGCCAAGGACCCCAAACTTGTTGAAACATGATATGCTGTGTTTTGGTGAGGCACCCCAGTGCAGAGCATGCATGTAATTATGGGGCATGCTTGGGGGAAGGATGGGAGACAAACTGCTGGTCATTATTTTAAATGGTGCTGCTTTCGCGGAAGGGGATTTTTGTGCTGGCTTGTATTTCTCTTCTGCCCGCTGGCAGGGCAGGGAGTGGGACCATGTGCTCTCTCTATGGGGCACCCCAGTGCCACCCAGCTGCCTCGCATCATGTATAGGGGCAATGGGGCCTGGGACAGGGGGGCTTAACATGCTGATTGGTAATATTTTTGGGAGTGGGGTTTTAAAACTTTTTTGTGTGCCACCCAGCTGCCTTGCTTCATGTATAGGTATATGGGCAAAGGGGCCCCAGGCCAAGGGAAGGTAAACTTGCTGATTGTTAACATGCTGTTCTTTAAGGTGTCTTGCTGGAAGGACATGGAGTGTGACAATGTGTATTTATTGGTTGTGTCCTTCTGACTGGGTCACCCACCCCAGTGTGCCAGTGCCACCTGCCACAAAGCTTGTATGTAATATAGGGGCATGCATGGGGGCAAGGGGGAGTGGGCTGGCAGTGGTCATTAGTATGGTTTGTCTTTGAGGGGGCTTCTGGGCAGCCCTTCTGCCTCCTGGGAGGTCAGGGAGGGACCATGAGCTCTCTCTGGGGTACCCCTGTCTCACTGCACCTGCCACAGAGCTTGCATGTAAATGGGTGGGGCATGCCTGGCAGTAGGGGGCCCAAACTTTCTGACTGCTAATATGATGTTTTTTGTGGGTGGTTCTTCTGCCTGCGAGCAGGGCAGATGTGCCCACAGACCTTGCATTAGGGTATGGGTGGAGGGGGCTACTTGTAATACTGGGTTGTATGGGGGTGGGTGCTTGCATCAGGTTTCTTTTGGATGCCATTGCCTACTGGCAGGGACCACTGGCAAGGGGGATACTTGGGGCATAGGACATTCTGGTGGGGGAGAGAATTGCGTTTCACAAAAGTGGCCTTTGGAATAATGCATGCACAGTACTATTTTTCAACAGTACCTTAGAGTTGGGTACCCATCTTAGTCTTCTACTGTGAAATGGAATGAAGAATTGTGATTTATAAAATTGAAGTATGGAGAAAGTTATCTGGATTATTGGAGATTCCTATATTAGATGAATGGAGTAATTGGAGTTAGGGAAAAGAGACTTCACTTTTCCTCTGACAATAAACGTTATAAAATCTACTTGTTTGGAAAAGGAGGAATGAAATGGGAGAACATAGTGCCCAAATTGGTAGCGATTAAGAGGAGAAAATATCCACCTCCTTCTGGAATTGTGAGCCAATATGATTTGGGTGTATGGACAGGTGTTGGTTTGCTGCTAGCAATGGCTGCGATTCCATGCCCTGTGGACTGTGTGAGCGCATGAACACAGAAACCAAATGGAAATTGTGCAGATCTGCATTGTGGGCACATTGTGCCCTGCAGAAACCGCACATAGTTTGTGTACACGCGCACAGTCCTCAGGGCTTGGGATTGTAGTCGATGAAAGCTGACCTTTCCTCTATCATCAAATCATTTCCAAACTGCAAGATATTGTTCTCTGATTTGACTGAAAGTCTATCTAATAGACACACAAAGAATCTTTATGGGACTAGGAAATTGATGAGAACCGTAAACAGAGAAATCCATGGTTTTCTCCATGATCAAGAAATTGATACAATTTGGCATAGGGATTTTCCCAGAGATTCTCTTTCGCTTTACGACAGAGATGGAGTCCATTTATTGAGAACAGGACAGAAACAATTTTTTAAAGACATCCAATCCATGAAAGCATTCTGGAAAATATCTACATTATGGTCCAATATTCTTTTTAAAAGTAAAACAGCTCTTTCAATTTAATATTTCTAGAAAGAGTTCAAAGTGTTTTTTTCTTCTCACAAACTCACATAGTTTTTTTTTAAAAATCAAAATCTAAAAATATTACTTTTGCATTCCAGTATTTGGGCATGCTTTTTAACTCCTTTGCGTCCTGGAAGATGCATATTGATGCATCTAAGTTAAAAATGAAACAAGCTACCTTGGCCCGCCTAAAATGTTGGAGACTACATGGGGGCCATTTGATTATGCCAGCCCTGAAACTTTGGGACCCAAAGGCTAGGCCCTCTGCTCTCTTTGGGCAGAGTTATGGGGGCATTTTGCCCCTGAATCCTTCGAGGTTCTGCAAAATGTGTTTTTGAGAACACTTTTGGGGGTTCCTAGGGGTACCCCAGCTTGTCTTTTGCGACTTGAAACTGGGATTAAACCTTTAAGAGTTAAACTAGTTATGAATCCTCTGACCTATTGGTTAAGGGTGGGTGACATGATGGAAGACAGACTCCCGCGCATGTGCCTGGAGGAAGCTAGCTCCTGGCATACTCCAAGTCCATGGGTAAATAGAATTATGTGCCATTTGGGGGACCTGGGACTGACATGGGAAATGCTCAAGGTTCTCCCTCTTAAGCAGTTCAATTTTATTTGTTTAGCCATTGGCCATATACAAAAACTCAATTCAATTTCATCAAAACCAAGCTACAAATACTCAGTATCCAACATTCACTATAATATAATATAATAATGAAATAACACCCTACTTGTACTTTGCCCCGGGCTGCTCGCAGGAGGGGCGGGGTATAAATTTGTTTAAATAAATAAATAAATAAATAAATAAATTAACAAATACATAAACACAAACACAAACTCCAGTAGGTCCACCCATACGCCCATTCTATCCATTAATACATAGCACTTTTACCATATGCTCCTCTTGGATCCTGCCCAACAAGCAACTAGTAATCATCCCCATTTCATTCACCCCATCAGCATATTTGTAACAAGCACCCTTTAAAATTGAATCAATACCTTACCCTTCCCAGGGCTTATAGCAGCGCACATGTCCCCAGCCGAGCCATCTAACATGGCCCTTCTTAGCCACGAGGCTGGGAAAAATAAACGGGATTCCTACACAGAGGAAACCAGACCTTACCCTTCTTAGGGCTTATGACAGTAACCTTCCCCCCATCGCCATGTAATTAATAATACTCAGATCGGCTGGCAAACCCCTTCATGCCTTTGGGGGAGAACTAGAGGGCAACTGGGTCATCCATCCTCCTCCTTCCATTTAAGACCTCCCCAGTGGCTTCTATATCTAGACCTCAGGGTCTCTACTGACCTCCCTTACTGACTTCATTTTCTCCCAGTATACCCTCCTCAAAGATTTTGCCACATTCCTCGAAATCCTGGTGTCCTTATCACATAATAAGGTGGAATCTGTAATTCAGGGGATCATACTTATTAATGGGGCTAAATACAACTCTCTCCAAGGCTGGTGGCTCGGGCAATCCAATAGAATATGCCCTACAGTTTCTACCTGGCCCATGCTACAGTGCTGGCACAGTCTCTCCTCCCATGGGATACCTGCCATTCTTCCCTCCATGACTACCGATGGAAAACTATTTAATCTGGCTAACGTAAAAGGCACTCTGGTGTCCCGCATGCCCAAGTCAGCCAGATATTTGGGGCCCTCTGCCGGCATCGGCCAGTCTCTATACTGTATCGCCACTTTTTGTACCATAAGCAATTCATGCTCCCTCTGTAAATCATGGTCCCATATTCTAGACTTCACTTCCATCCAAGCCTTACCAAAGGGGAGCTTCATAAGGTGAGTTGATGCCAATCCCAACAGCCCAAGTTCCTGCTGTACCCAGAGGGACCACCTTCCCCTGGCGTGCGGGGCAATTTGACTGGCCATTGATCCAGATGGAACCAAGCTCAGTCGCAGCCAATATTTTAATATTGCTGCCTTGGCCTGAGAAGCTATACACTTCAGACCCTCCTCCGCCCTTAATAAGACCGCCGGCGTAGCCCTTGGCACATGAAGGATTAGTCTCAACATTCTGTTTTGTTCCTTCTCTAACTTTAGAATCTTACCTACACCCCAAACTTGCACCCCATATAGCAATTGTGTTACCATTTTTGCCTGTATGAGGTGCAAGGAAGGCTTAAACAGTTTCCCCCCTCTGGACCAGTAGTATTTTGCAATTCCTTGACCAGTAGCTTTTAGTTGCTTAGTAGCAGCTTTAAAGTGAGCCTCCCAAGATGGATATTTGGCAAAAATAACCCCCAGGTATTTATACTGGGGGACCTGCTCTATCCCCACCCCATCCAGAAACCACCTATGCTGTTTTTGGTTCTTACTGACCACCAAAACCTTGGTTTTCATATAATTTATCCTAAGGTGTTCGTTTCTACAGAACTGACCGAAGGCCATCATTAATCTCCTCAGGTCTATTGGGGAGGAGGCCACTAGCACTGTATCATCTGTGTAATGCAGAAATGAAATCACCTGGCCCCCTATCTCCACCAGATGATACTTGGGATCTCTAATAAAAAAACCCATATCATTTAGATATATTGAAAAAAGAATGGGAGCCAGGAGACATCCTTGCCTCACCCCCCACTCCATCTTCACTGGGCCTGATAGATTCCAGCCATGTCTGTTCTGACCCTCAGTGTGTTATTAGTATGTAAAGCCCGAATTAACAATAACAACCTATAGTCAATCCCGTACTTCATTAACTTGAGCCACAGTTTTTCCCGACTAACTGAATCAAAGGCCATTTTAAGGTCTATAAACACATATACAAACTCCCCTTTGGACATGAAACCACTTATTTGTTGACCACTACAAAAACATGGTCAATTGTGGACATGCCTTTACGAAACCCAGCCTGTTTATTGTCAATCAAGTTGATTTGTTCCACCCAGTGAGTCAATCGCCTTAACAAATACCTGGAATATAATTTGCCTACAACACTCAGTAGGCTAATGGGGTGGAAATTAGCTGGGTCATCAACCGACCCTTTCTTGTGAATTGGGACAATGACACTTTCCACCCATTTCGTGGGAAGTTTACCTGTATCGTTTATGGCGGTAAAAAGCAATGCCAACGTCTGGCTCCATCAATCCACATTCCCCAACAGCAACTCCACAGGAACCAAATCTGAGAAAGGTGCTTTGTTCTTCTTTAATAAAGCAATCAGCTCTTTTACTTCCATAGGCGTGACCAGCTCCCATTTAGGGAGGGACTCAAAGGAGGCCTTCAGAGGAAACTCCAAGTCCACTAATGATTTGGAGAAGATAGAAGCATAAAATTGTTCCCATCTTTGAATCGGAACTTTAGCCTGTTGCAACATCTTTCGGCCCCCCCAGTCTACCCTAATTTTGTCCCAGAATTTTGTGGAGTCCCTTGCCTCTGCGGCCCTAAATAACTCTTCCCAACCCTCAACTAAATGTTGGTACTTCTTCCGTTTAAGGAGATTTTTATATGTGCCCCTGGCCTTCATGAATATTTCCTTATCTACTGGGAGTGAGCCCCTCATTCTTAATCCTCGGTAGGCTCGGTACAGAGATTTCCTCGCCACCCTACACTCCCCATCAAACCATCCTTCCTGTGTTCACCCTTTCCCTTTGGGCCTGATTCGATGACCCAATATAGGGCGCAATTGCTCCACAAGAGGGTCGAACAGGTAGATTATGCTTACCCCCTCGCTCTCCACTTTTTGAAAAATATCATCCACTGGAAAACCCGCAATAACCCCCTCGGCCTCCAACAGTACCTGGGGGGGACCATTTAACCCATGACCAGCCCCCCTGCCCTTCTCTGATCCCTGGGGAGCATACTGTATCTTCTATAGGGCCTCGGGCCACACCCCTATCCCCTAGCACCCATACCGCCAGGGGAAGATGATCTGTAATGGGGCAGGCTATCACAGAAAAGTCCAGTATCCTATGGAGAAAGGGCCCCGAAACCAGAATATAATCGATCACACTTTCTCCCAAGTGGGAGAGGAAAGTAAATTCCCCTTCCCTGTCCCCTGGGCAACTACCATTCAGGACAACCAAATCAGTTGCCTCCACCAACCCTTCCAGTTTTAATCCCATGGAATTGGTGTGAGTATCTTTTGAAATCCTCCCCAGGGGCCCTCCTACCATCAACTCTCTATCTCTCATACCCTCCCTCCCCCTTTGGGACCCCCAACGCGCATTAAAGTCCCCTGCCAGCAAAAAATCATCCTCTGGGAAACGGTCTCCCAGAGAGTTAACCCATAGTTCCAAGGTTCTCCCTCTTAAGCAAAGAAAGCTGGTTATCACAAGACAGCTTGCTAATCAAGCGATACAGCGAGACCTCAAGCAATCCAGGTCCTGAGATGCGCCCCTTTTTATAAGTTATTTAAATGTTCCTCAGTGTGTGAACCCTATTTGAAGTTGATCGATGATCCCACACTCCGCAGAGCTCTAACACTGCTAAGATTTGATCTTCTCCCTTCAAGGGTCCTGCAGGGGAGACGGGATGGTACGTCCTATGGTGATAGGACTCGATTATGTAACTCTGGCCCAAGTGGAGGACTTACTTCATCTTTTATTTTTGTGCCCACTTACTTCACACTGGAGGGAAGTATATTTGACTCCCTGGATTTCGGGGCGACTATATTCCTCATCAGAACAGCTGTTACAACACTGTTTGATGACCAATTCCAATGAGTTTATGCGTAGTGTGGAGAAGATGGCATTTCAACTTAGTAAGCTTTGAGTCCAACCGCCTAAGGGGCATTGTCTGTCTGGTCCATGGGGCCATCAATTGCTGTTAATAATCAGGCATCAGTTTAAATCCAAGGGGTTAGGAGTAATGGGGCTCTCCCCTATCACTTGGGCAGATTGTTGCAGTCTTTTGGATTACATCTTGTGGGGGAGAAACTGGTAACTGACATCTGTCACCAGAGGTTCTGACAAGATGTGTATATATGTAGTTTGTTGTACTGTGCTTCATTTTAAAAAATCTATTCGCTATTGTTTTTATTGTGTGTCGTGAAATGACCTATGGTCACACTAATAATAAAACTAACTACTAACTACTAACTAGCTATTCCAGTATGTGTTGTTCCCTGTTGTTTCTTAGAGCAACAAACACCATCCTTGTCCTTGACACAACTTCAGCACCTGCTCGTAGAAGGACACTGAAGCGTATGTGTGTGTGCGCTTGGGTGACAGTGATATTTGTGATATCATCGACTCTGTTGCCAAATCCTGTCTCTTCTCCCTCCATAACATTGCTAAGATTCGCCCTTTTCTCTCAGTCTCCTCTGCCAAAACCCTTGTTCATGCCCTGGTCATCTTTTGCCTCTATTACTGTAACCTCCATCTCACTGACCTCCCACGCTCTCACCTTTCTCCCCTTATCTCTGTCCAAAACTCTGCTTCCAGGGTCATCTACCTCGCACATCGGTTTGAACATGTGCAGCCCCTCCTCTCCTCTCTTCACTGGCTCAGTGGCTCCCCCTTCCTGAACAAATCCTGCACAAGCTCCTAGTCTTCACCTATAAAGTTCTTCACAACCTTGCTCCCCCCACCTTGCTGCAGTAGTTTCCCTCCATACTCCAGTCTGTGAACTCTGCTACTCCTCAGTCCCCTCTCTCACCCTCCCATGCCTCCCCTGCTCCCCGAACCACCTTTGTCCCTTCTCCCTAACTGCCCCGCACACCTGGAACTCCCTCCCTGCCCACATACGCCTCACCCCCTCCCTTCGTACCTTCAGATCCCTCCTCAAGACCCACCTCTTCCGCTCTGCCCTCCCTGATTTCTCGCTCCCCTCACCTAACTCCTGCTGATACCCTCCATCCAGTACAATCTGTTACCTGAAGTCTGTGTATTCATATCCTCACCACACAGAACAGCCAGCCATCATTTTCGATGTAACCAAGCCAAGCATGTGCACCTGGGACCTCACATCTTCATGAATGTTACACTTCTTGTCTCTCCCTCTGTTCTCCTTCCTTTGTCTCTCCCCCCGCCCCCCAATCTGTCAGATTGTAAGCCCTAGGGTCAGGGACTATGTCTATTCCATTACTTTGTAAAGCACCAGGTACATTGCTGGCGCTACATAAATGCTTGCTAATAATCATAATCATTCACCCTCCTGGATTGTGCTTGGGTTGTAGGATGGAAGTTTGGAAGAAAGTATGGTCTTGTTATGCGGCATGAGGGCTTGTGAACCAATGTAAATGTTAAGATATAGGGCAGGCGGGCTTTTAACCAGACAATATGGAATTATGGAGGGCGGGGTGGGGGTGGGGAGATGCAAAAAAGGTAGGAGAGGGGCTGAACATCAGCAAGAAGCATTTTTCTCTCTTGTTCTTTGAGTATTTTTTCCCCTCTTTTGCTTTATTTGCTAGATTCATTGTGGATTTGAAATTATGAAGAAGACTAAGAAATCCAATAAGAAAGCTAGTGCTACTCCTGCTCCCCATCCTGCTGCCACACTCACGGTTCGCAGGACGAAGACACCAAAAAATGACCGGCTGGTAGAATTGTTGACTGGCAAGAGCACCTCACAGGAGTTTAGGGAGGCATTTGTTGTTCTTGAGGAAATATCAATTCCTGTAAAGAAAAGAGACAAACAGTCCCACTTGGTGGAAAGGATGGATGAAGAATAAGAGCATCCACAGACTCCATAAGCGCCAGATCCAGAGCCAGATGATGAAGAAGAGGAGCCTGTCACTGCCATCGACACAAACCATGATGATGATAACACAGATGATGATCTTGAAATTGTCACTGTCTCTGAGTCTGTTCCTTTCTTGGGGGAAATGAGAGAAAGATTAATGGCAATCTCAAAGAGCCAAGACAGCACTTCTGTGCCCGCAGCATGCGGCAGTTCCTCCAGTGTTCCTCATAAAAAAAACTACTCCACCGTCAACATTGCCCAAGGTTGGAAGAATGGACAGATACATGCAGAAGGCAAGCAGTACTACCATCCGCTGTTCCCAGTCAGTCTCCTCTAGTTACTGATGATACGGACTCAGACACCCCTGAGGTTACCTCAAAGAGTAGCGCAAAACCCCCCAAAAGGTGTACATTCATGGGTGTGGGATCACTGTTGATTGAAGGATGATTATGAAAGTGTTGCTATTTGCAATCATTGCCTGGCCCCATTAAGCTGGGAGGTAGACTTGAAGTTGTGTATCACATCAATGACCACACACTTGAAGCTGAGACACCCCATGGTCTGTAAGAAAAACAGTAATACTAGGAAGAACCAGCAGCCTGTTTGTCTACTATTGCAGCAGCAGCAACCCACTCACAGGCTCCAGGAACCTCTTTGCAGGAGTAATTGCATGCTCACCACCTCTTCCAGCTGTACAGATGACGCTTTGAGATATTTATGCATCCTCCTTCCCCCACGCTCTTTCCCACCCTGCATCCTCCTCCCCCTAGGCTGTTGATCTTAGGAAGTTAGGTGTCTTCACAATGCTGGAAATTTTGTGCTTTGGGGTTTATACTTTATTTATTTTAAGCTTGATGTGCATGTAGACTGTGTTTTCTGATGTTAACCCTGGGAACTCGTTGCTTCTGTGTTTTGCCAGTGTTTTCTGTGTTTCCCTGTGTTTGGGGTTTATACATTATTTATTTTAAGCCTGATGTGCATGTAGACTGTGTTTTCTTCCATCCGATGTTAACCCTGGGAACTCCTTGCTGCTGGGTTATGCCATGCCACTGGCCTACCGTCCCCCTGGCTCTGCCTACCATCTCCCTGGCTCCGCCCACTGGCTCGCCGGCCAGCCTTACTGCCCCTCCAAACTCAAAACCCACCAGCCGCCCCTGGTTGCTCCACATCCTCCCTCCTACAGCCTCCCACCCCCTGTCATGCCAGGTGCCGGTCTCTGACTGTCACTGCATGTGCTGCTATTTATCTGAATAATGGTCTTCAAGTGGACATGTTCAATTGCTTATACAATTGGTTCCCTTTATCAAATTGTCCTGTAGATTGGAAGAGATGACAGGGAAGGTATGAGATACATACCTGCTAAATTACTTTTAAACAGGATTGAATATAAAAATGGTACAGCTGGAAATGTATTTTCAAGTTAATGTCTTTGTCAGTGGGAGGGGTGGGAAAGGGGATGGAACGAGGGATGAGGGGACCAACACTCAAACCACACTCACACAGGGGGCTCTGACCGTGGCGGTGGATGCAAAAATGCCCGTCAGGATAGTGTTTGGGCCCTTCCACGTGCAATCGCATGAGGAAGTTAGGGTCCTGTCATCATTGGGCTCAGAGCTTAGGGGGGAAAGAGGCCACACGCACACCCACACATACCCAGAAGGGGGCAGTGGGCGGACTAGTGCCGGGTGGTGGAAGGGAGGTAGGAAGGGGGACCCAAGGCAAGGGGGAAGGGGAAGAGGGGCTCTCACATGCCAGGGGCGGGGATGGAGACCCCAGGAAGGGCAGAGGCACACCAATAGCCCGCAGGCTCACACAACCCACTCAAGCTTTCCCAGGAACAGGCAGGGAGGAAGGGGTCCCCACACACCACAATCTTTTAGCCCTTTAAACACAGCAGGGAGGGAGGGAGAGGGGAGGGCTCAGGGGAAGGACAACAGAGTGGGCAAGACAAGGGTACTCAACAAATCACGATCAATCACTTAGCTTTCAATCGAGGGGGCCAGTCCTTTCAGGCATGCAAAGCTCTGTTCACCAGCGTCGCATCTCCTGTGATGCTGGCTGATAAAGTAGAGGCCCCACCCCCTGAACGTGCCTGGAGGCGTGCTGAGCGTCTCAGCAGGTGGCATGGCTCTGCGCCACTACGGGGAAGCTCTGATGAGCCTGGGCTATTGAGACCTGCGTTGGGGATTGCCGGGAGCCCTGGAGGTGGTGGTGTGTCTCTGTCTTGTGCCAGGGTAGGTTCTTTTGCGGGGGGGGGCCAGCAATTGCAACCGCCGAGCTGCTGAGCGGCGGCGGGTGACAGTCTTATACCACCAGAACCCTTTATCCAATCATTCAGAAAATTGGCAGGAGTATTAAGCTTGTGGAGGGATATAATATGTACAGGTTTCATGCACATTGGATGTAAGATAAAAAAGTTGTAGCCATGAAGTGTATGGAGTATTTCTTAAAATTACAGCATTCAATTGCTTTTAAAACCAGTTCTTCTTATCTAACCTTTTCTAAAATTGGTAAATGTAGTGCCCTCCATTGGGGGGTACACTCTTCCCAAGTTCCATCAAAATTGAATAAGAAACAAAAAAGTTATAGCTGGAAATATGTTTTTTAGTTGTTTCCCTTTATTTCAAAAACAAAAAGTCATTTTTGTTTCTATTTTCATTATTATTAGTTGTCATTTTTGTTATTGCAATGGTGAAAATGCCATTTGTCTTTATTGTTATTGTAATAACAAAAATGCAATGTGCACCCCTAGTGAAGACAAGGTGGAATTCCACTTTTCTCATGATGGAGAGGCTGCTGGTACCAGCGAAGGCCATCCAGAAGCTTTGCCTGGAGAGGCCAGACACACTAAGAATATAACAACGTAATGGAAGCAACAATCTTAGCAAGCAGCAAATGCATTTCAGCCAGTACAAAACAGATGCTTGTACAATTACCTTGTTTACTTGCTGGAGAAAAAGGCTATACAAACAGCATTAGCATTTCTGGAGGCAGGCAGGAATGATGCAGCAGGCCTGGAGAGGAAATTGCTGGATGGCCTTCTGGACCATGGCTAGCTGTGCTACCCCGGGGCTCCCATGTCCTGGATTGCCTAGCATCCCCCATAGCTGGACCTTCTGCAAGACTATGGCCCTCTGTGACCTGTGGCATTCCCCAGCTGTGCAAATGCTCCTGTGCTGCCCTGACACCCTCTCTGGTGCCTATGCGAGTCTGAGCTCCAGCCTTTGCTACCTTGGCTATGACGTGCGGGTTCCAAGCAGAGGCGCTTGGCCTCCATCCCTTTCCTGATGGGCAGGTTCCAGAGGTGCTGTGCTCGCATGTGGCGTGGTCCATGGCGGAGACTGTGTCTGCCCTCCCAATGTGTAGCCTGGCTGGGTTCGCAACCTGTCTGGAGGAGGGGGGCCCTGCCCTGGCTGTTTCCTTCTTTGGCTACATCCACGGAGCGCGTGGCTACCAAAGGTTGCATGCAACAACTTATCAGCGCCTGTTGGAGCTTGGGCACCTGCCATGGCCCCCTGCTGCTGACTATGCCTTGGCAGAGCCCACCGGACCGGAGCTGATGGCACTGGCTGGTGTGTGGTCTTGAACTGATGTTCAGGTGGGACTTCCCATGGCGGATTCATTTGAGGCCTACTACCTCGTTGCCCACCACATGGCGGGACTGGGCTACCACCAGGGCATGCTTCAATAGTCCCGCTATGTGCATCTGGTGGGTCTGCCCATCCTGGGCCCCTTCGTGGCCCCTTGTAGCTGGCTGTGAGTCCCCCTGTGTCTTCAGTGCCTTGGATGACAGCCCCACTGTGTGCTCCCTGCGCTCCCCTGCCAGCTCCGGCCACTGGCTGCTCGCTCCTTGCCGTTCCAGCCTCGCGGTCTCTCCAGAGTGTTTGCATGCCCCTGTTTTGCTCACCTGTGTTGCTGTGGCCCCGCCATGGGTGCCCCCTGGCCTCTGCTACCTGTTGTGGTACCCTCCATGGCTGGCCCCATCTTTGGCTTGTTCCTGCTGCCTGACCCCGCTACCGGCTGTCCTAGTAGTGTTGTCATCCTGTGGGCAGCCGCCCGCTCACCTGTGTCCATGATCTGCCCCCCCCCACGCCCTCTGTGTGCTTCATTGACTGTGCTGGACTTGGGGCCCCTGGACAGCAGCTCCTGCCTTCCTCCGGGATGGGGGCTGCATGTGCTGCTTGCCGGTTCCTGCTCACCTCCATCCCCACCTTTGCATCAGCACAAGGGAGCCCTGCTGCCTGGATCTGGTCCTCAAGGCGCATAGCCGGGTATTGAACAGCACCTCCACAGGGTTCCTGGGAGCCAGGTATGCCTTCATGAGCCAGCGGAGCAGGGGATAGACCGGGTCCCCCAGAATTCAGGGGGGCATCAGCACTCCTTCGTTCCTGGATAGCCTCATGTCGGCAAAGTCCCCCCCAGTACATCTGTGCATAGAGGGGTGAGATGGCAAGGATCCGGGCATCGTGGCTGCAGCTGGAGTGGACGGTGAAGATGTCTGTGAACTGGCCCCGGTGATCCACAACCACCTGGAGCTGCAAGGAATGATACCCATGCCTATTGATATACTCACCAGCATCCCCGTTGGGGGGCCGGAGGATCTCGATGTGGGTACCATCCACAGCACCCAGACAGTTGGCGAAACCACCAGCCTCGAAGTCAGCCACCACGGCCTCCTTGTCCACCAGCTGGATCACTCAGCCCAGTAGCATGCCCTGAGCCTCCATGGCCTCGCAGAAATCCCGGAGGATGCTCATGATGTTGCTCAGTCCCACACCAAAGTGCTGCGCCATGGACCAGCTGGAATCTGGTGTTGCCAGTGTCCAGACAGCTATGGCCACTCACTGGACCATGAGTATTGGGGTGTGCATGGGGGTGCGCTATCGCTCCAGACAGGGCGCTAACAGCTCTATGAGCCACAGGAGGGTCCTCCTGTCCATGCGGAAATGTGCCCTCCATACTGCATCGTCCCACCATGCCAGGTCCTCGTCCCACCATGCCTGTGCCTGGTCGGTGACCCACAGCTGCCTTTGAGTGGGCATGGCAAGCATGGCAGCGCATCCCATGGCAGGCCGGCGCCAGTGGTGTTGCCCAGCTGCCTCCTGAAGAGCATCTGCCTGCCCTTGGGTGAGGCGCAGGGCCCGTTGGTATGCCCCGGATGCCTGCTTGGCCCTGAGCCAGGCCAGGGAGTGCCAGCATCCATGGTAGGCGCAACGGGCAGCCACAATGCTCCTGACCAGGCACCCCTAGATGCGGGCACCCAGGTGGAGCAGGTCAGTGGAAAGCCGCAAGAGGTCTGTGTGCGCCAGGTACCACTCCACACACAGGCACAGGTGCAGCCAACATGAGCCCCTCTGGTCCACGTCCATGGTGGACAGTGCCCATGGTGTGATCCAGCGTGCGGCTCTCCTGCTCATGTCCCGGGCCCACCCCTGCTCTGTGCCCTGCCCTTGCACCTGTGGGGCGGGCCCCTGCGCACCCCTAATGGCTGCCCTCAGCTGCCCACTCACCACCAGCTGGCTGGTAGCTAGTGTGTGGCTGCTGAGGGGGCCCCCCCTGGGTGCGCTCCCAGCATAGGGGCTCATGCCTCGGGCCTGCATGCACCCGTCAGTGTGACCCACAGCTGGTTGCCTGTTGTCATCACCTCCCTGTTATCAGTGCTAGCGGTACTGTCTGTGTGCTCAGTTCCTGCAGCTGTGCTGGGTCTGCTCCCCACACATCGCTCACTAGCTGTCCCATGTTGCGGCCTGTGGGCATATTGCATGTCCTTGGAGCTCCCCTGCTTCCATCCCCAGCCCACATGGGAACATGGGGCCCCTCTTTCCTTGCTGGGCAGACCCTCTGCCTGCTGGACCATGGCCGGCTGTGCTGTCCCAGGGCTCCCATGCCCCAGATTGCCTGCCGCCCCCCATAGCTGGACCTTCCGGAAGACCATGGCCCTAGCTGATCTGTGGCATTCCCCAGGTGTGCAACTGCTCCTGTGCTGCCCAGATACCCTCTCTGGTGCCTATGCGAGTCTGAGCTCCGGCCTTCGCTATTTTGGCTATGAGGTCAGCGATCATGATTTCCAGTTCCATGCAGAGGTGCTGGGCCTCCGCCCATTTCCTAATGGGCACATTCTGGAGATGAGGTGCTTCCACGTAGCATGGTCCCCGCGGGAGACAGTGTCTGCCTTCTCGGTCTGTAGCCTGTCCGGGTTCACAGGCTGTCTGGAGGAGGGAGGCCCTGCCCTGGCTGTTTCCTTCTTCGGCTGCATCCACAGGGCCCATGGCTACGAGCAGTCACGTGGGGTGGCATATTACCACCTGTTGGAGCTTGGGCACCTGCCATGGCCCCCTGCTGCTGACTATATCTTGTCAGAGCCCACTGGACCAGAGCTGGCGGCGCTGGCTGCCGTGTGGTCCTGAGCTGATGTTCAGGTGGGGCTTGCCGGGCCGGATCCATTTGAGGCCTACTACCTCGTTGCCCACCACATGGCGGGGCTGGGCTACCACTGGAGCATGCTTTAGTGGCCCCACTAAGTGGATCTGGTGGGCCAACTGGTCCCAGCCCACTTTGTGACCCCCTGCAGCTCTCTGTGAGGTCCCCTGTGTCTTTGGTGTCATGGATGACAGCCCCACCATGTGCTCCCAGTAGCTCCCTGCTTGCTCAGGGCACTGAGCGCTCACTCCATGCTGTTCTGGCCTCGTGGCTGTTCACTTGCTTCCGTTCCGCTCGCCTCTGTCGCTGTGCCCGCTCCATGGGCACCCCCTGTTCTTTGCTGCCTGTGGTGTGCCTCTTCATGGCCGACCCCCCCCCCTTTGGCTCATTCCTGCTGCCTGTGACCTCTCCCAGCTCTCCCCGTGGTGTATTCCTCCTTTGCACGGCCACCCATACACCTGTGTCCATTCTCTGCCTCCCCCCGCCCCCTGGGTGCCTCCATGACTGTGCGGGACCTGGGGCCACTGGACAGCACCTCCTGGCTTCTTCCAGGTGTGGGGGCCACTGGGCAGCGCCTCCTGGCTTCCTCCGGTGTGTGTGTGTGTGTGTGCACGTGCTGCCCGCAGGATCCAGCTTGCCTCCATCGCCAGCCTTGCTTCTGCATTGGCGAGGGGGATCCCTGCCATCTTGACCTGCCTCAGACTGCTCCAGTGCCTTCCCCGGCTTGATTTCCCTCCCCCTGTGACCCTGCTCTGTCCCCATGGGGACCCCTCGGATTTGGGCTGCCTGTGTTCCTGTTGGGTGGCCTGTGCTCCCTGTGCTGTCAGTGGGGTTCTGGGTGCCTTTCACCATGTCCTGGGCTGTTCCCGGCCCGGTTCCTTGGCCTGGGGCTTCCCCCCCCGCCCCCCCATGTCCATTGTGCTGTGTGTGTTGACCTTCCTGGTGTGCTCCCCCCTTCCTTCCTGTCGGGTGTGTTTGCACCTGGGCATGTGTGTGTGCTTTGTGTTCTGCAGTGTCCTTGGCTTCCCTGTGCTTGTTGTGTCTGCCACCTCAGCTGCTCTTTTCCCTCCCTCCTCCCCCTCCCTTCCCATTTCCCTTGTGTGGGCATTGCATTTTGGCGCTTTTGGCTTCGTTTGCCCTCAGTTGGCCATGNTTGTCTGCAGCTTCCCTGTGCCGGTTGTGTGTGCTGTCTCGGCTGCTCTTCTCCCTCCTCCCCCTCCCTTCCCATTTCCCTTGTGTGGGCATTGCATTTTGGCGCTTTTGGCTTCGTTTGCCCTCAGTTGGCCATGTCTGCCTCCCACCCTGCCGCGGTGTCTTCTGGGTGTTCTGACCACAGTTTGGAATTGGCATAACATCTGTTGTGCTGCCCCAGGTTGTGGTCCAGCTGTCTGTTTCCTTGCCATGGTCCTGCTCCTATCATGTCTGTTCATGGCTTTCCTGGATCACGGGAGGGGGTTCACCGGCTCGCCACAGTTGGGAATCCACTGTGGTGACCTGGGAGCACATAACGTCTGAAATTACCCATTGTTGGACTCATGGATGATGATTCGTTTGCTTCTGTTTCGATGGCGAGGGGTTGGGTTCAGAATCGTGAAGAAACTTGTGAATTGAAGCAAGTACTTTCTTACACTTCCTCTTCATTGTGTGAAAAAGTAATCAAACTACATATAAATGGGGTGAAAAAAAACCTTAATCAAAATGGCACAAAGGAATAGGAGTATTGCAATTTGCCAACACATTTCATGAAAGACTTCTTCAGGGCTTCATAGTCCTCTTAAAAAGGTGACGTGGGACTAAGAAAGATACATTAAATAGCAAACAGCAAATCTGAACAAGAGGGGTATGTTCCTTGAGGCCCATGGCTATAAAAATCAATTCAAAATGTTCAATCTAAACTTCAATACAAAAGGTCTCTTACCTATAAATAAAATGTGGGAGGATATTCTGACAGAAAGAGGATTCGAGAAGGATACTTAAAAATTCTGAAATAATGAAATCTTGAAAAATATTAAAGTGGTGTAACTATGAAAAAACTTCTGAACATTGTTTAGCACAGTTATAGAGTCCTACAATCCAAAGCTTGAATAGTTAAAGGAGCATGATATACGGATATGCAAAAACGAAATGAGAATACTTTTAAGGAAAACAAAACTTTAAAACCTTGCAAAAATGTAAAATCCTGCTTCAAAAATATCTAAATAACCAGGCTGTTGTTGTAGGACTCAAACAAAATAGATACTGAGAAACATCCAATTTTTAAAATCATATAACGTAAATAATTTTGGGGGAGAAAACCCCACTTTACTCTTGTAAACAGGCACTCATGGAAGATATGAAGGGGGAAAATGACATCAACTGCCAATCAATCCCTATGTAAAAAATAGGGATGGGTGAACGTGGTTCGGACGTTTGGTGTTTGGCTGAACTCGACCAGTTTGGACCACCGAACCAGAACTCGAACCCGAACCCAATCATACCAAACAGACTGAACGCTAAAATGACCGAACACTTCGGTCAGTTCAGATTGCATTCGGTTGAGTTCGAGTGGCTAAAACATGGTCTACTGTCAGGTCACTGGAAGGCCAAACGTAGCAGGGAGGGGGAAGTCATCTGACTCAGCACGGAGCAGACTTCCAGGCACCAAGGGTGGAGGATGGAGACTGGCTTGGAGTAGCAGCCAGCCTGCCGAATCACCATCCCTTTTTGCCTCAGACCACTGGCTTGGCAGTCTGCGATTAGGCCATGGGCTAGGCTACACTGAACCAATGGGGCTTGCGGTGAGGCGGGCGCAGCAAGAAACAAAACTGTCTGCCTCCCCACCTTCCCAATACCTTCTGAGCTAGTCACTGTTCTTGAACAGCAGGCATTTCAGAAGGCTCCCTCTCTCCCAGCAATTTTTGTTCTCAATTCATTGCATTCCTCCTTCCAGTTCACCCATTCAAACCATCTACCTCCATATTATCATTTATTTAGCTTACCTTAGATAGATTTAGTTGTTATTTTTTGGTTTTATCCCTCCCTGTGTTCCCTGTGCTCAATCTTCCTTCCTCCCTCCCCCCTCCATTGAATCCTTTCCCTCTCCCATATTCCATTCCTGATTCCCTTCCCTTCCCTTCCCCTGTTTTTTGACTAATTTAGAGTAGGATTATTAGATTGATCTTGGTTTCATTTCAGTTTTGTAGCCCTCCTTGTGTTGTTTGTGATTCCCCTCCCCCCCGTCCCATATATATATATATATAGATCGATAGATTAGAGATAGATGACAGGAGTTGCTAGTTAGTTTAGTGATAGAGAGATACAGCATTTAGTGTTTAGTTTTAGCGTTTGTAGGAGTAGGCCTTTGTGATAGATAATTAATCCATTTAGTTAATAGTTGATAGCATTTAGAATAGTTATAGTAGATAGATTTAGTGTAGATAGATAGATAGATAGATAATATTAGATTTTTAAAATTACATTAAAAAATAAAAGAAAATTTTAAAAAACAATATAAAATCATTATTTTGGAGGGAGAAATGGAGAAGGGAAGGAGAGGCCAGTCTGATGCCCGTAGGGGAGGCAATGGGGCACATGCCAGAGGCAGACGGGGCCATGCACGGGGAGCGGCAGCAGGCAGCAGCTGTAGCCAGAGGCAGAGCGCATCCCCCCCTCAAAAACAGCAGGCCTGCTTTAGGGCACCAGGCTGCTCTGCATCGCCTCCTGGCAGTGCCCTCCACTGCCACGCAGGGCACTAGAAGGGCTGCAGGACTTGAGGCTCAGGCTGCATCTGTCTCTGCTGGGGTGTGTGTGCTGGAGCAGGTGCTGGGGCTGCTTCCGATGTTCCTCCAGGGCCACCAATGTCCCCCACAGCCAAGGCAACCCCCATCAGTCCAGAGCTGGTGGATCCCACCCCGGCTGCAAGAGGCAGGGCCCAATCCCTGGGCAATGACAGTACTAGGGAGAGGAGGAGGAGCAGCAGCAGCAGCAGCACTAGCAGCTACAGAGGGGGGCACAGGGAGAATGCCAGCAGCATGTCAGGTACGGGCAGTCTAGCCTCTGGGTCACAGTACTCCCCTTCATGGGACATCATCGTGATCGCCGGGGACAGTGAGGAAGAGGCAGTCAGTGACACTAGTGCCACAGAGGAGATCCTGTACATGAGGCGATGTCTGACCCTCCTCCCAGAGCTGCATCACCAGTGCCACAAAGTTCTCCCCCTCCCAGCAGCGCTGGCAACAGTGTGTCCACTGGGGCGGGCAAGAAGGCAGGAGGGGAAAAAAAATCCTCAGTCTGGGATCATTTTAAGCTGGTACGGGCAGATGATCCCAGAGAGGTGCAGTGCATGCTGTGCAAGAAGGTGGTGAAGCGTGGGCAGGTGCTTGTCAATCTTGGCACAACTGCAATGGCCAGGCACCTCAAGGCATGCCACAGTGCTGTGTTGCTGAGCGGGAAGGCAGGGGAAGTGGATGCCAGCGGGTTCCCGACTCCAGCAGCCAGTCGCCTGGCTCATTCAGCGGGCCAGCGTCCTGCACCAACTGCTGCTGCCTCTACCAGCAGGAGCAGTATGGGGGCAGAAAAACAGCAGGAGCCTCCCCAGCAGCCCCGTCAGTCCACCATGGAGGAGATGGGGTGGGGCGATGTGTCGAGGCCATCGGCAGGGCGCCGTGGAACTGGCTTCCAGGAGAAAGGCAAGCACCTGGTGGCCGAGATGATTGCCCTGGATGGCCAGCCCTTGTCCATTGTGGAGGACAAGGGCTTACAGCGACTGATTGGGTTCCTGGCCCCCAACTTTAAGCTGCCTTCCCGCTCCACCCTGAGTCAGACTGTGGTGCCACAGCTCTATAGGGCTTTGAAGGAACAGGTGAGGGAGCTTCTGGCAGGGGCTGGGGGTGCAATGGTCCACTTTACGATGGACCGGTGGTCCGCCAGAAATGCCCAGCACACCTACCTGGTGGTGACGGCACACTG
>QEPC01003417.1:806847-819874 GCA_003113815.1 Sphenodon punctatus
CCCTGATTCCCCGCCGGGATCCCCAGCATGTCTGTTTGCCGTGCCTGGGTGATTCCGGCGGGGAATCTCTGGGTTGTTTTGGGACAGGGTGAAGCCACCCCATCATGTCTGAAAACACCCTCTGTCCAAAACTCTGCTGCCAAGGTCATCCACCTCGCACGTCGGTTTGACCACGTGCAGCCCCTTCTCTCCTCTCTTCACTGGCTCCCCCTTCCTGAACAAATCCTGCACAAGCTCCTAGTCTTCACCTATAAAGCTCTTCACAACCTTGCTCCCCCCACCTCTCTGCACTAGTTTCCCTCCATACTCCAGTCTATGAACTCCGCTCCTCCTCTGTCCCCTCTCTCACCCTCCCACACCTCCCCTGCTCCCCAAACTGCCTTTGTCCCTTCTCCCTAGATGCCTCCCCCATGCCTGGAACTCCATCCCTGCCCACATCCACCTCACCCCCTCCCTTTGTACCTTCAAATCCCTCCTCAAGACCGTCCGGTCCCCATATCATCAGGGGTAGCTGGAGGGAGGACAGAGGTGGCACAGCAGAGCCCAGGGAGCAGGATGGCATGGTCAGCAGCAGCATGCATGTGTGTGGGGTACAGAAGGTCCCCCACCCCCACCCTATGGACATGGACTCACCTGGTACTGGGTATAGGGGGATGGGGTGTCCCATTTCTTCCAGCTGGGGGCCGGGGATCCTCTCTCCCCCCACCACCCCTGTGGGGGCAGGGCAGAGATGCAGCAACTTCTGGACTGTTCCCCATATCATCAGGGGCAGCCAGAGGTCATTCTGAAGGCACGTGCCAGGGGCATGTGCCAAAGGGGCACATCCAAAGGGGTGTGCCCTTCAGCGGGGTCCTGAGGTGGCAGTGGAGGGGGTATTGTGTGGGAGGAATAGACCTATATTTTTGATAAAGGTGGAAAGGACATCTCCCCTGGTGAAAGAGGGGTGGAGAAGGAGATGGATTACTTCCCCTGGTAGCAGCAGGAGTGGTAAAGAAAGGTGGAATGTTTCCCTGGTGAGAGCAGGGAACAACTCTAAGTGGAGGAGCTTTGTCAAGGGGGTTTATTACCATGTATTTGAATG
This sequence comes from Sphenodon punctatus, assembly GCA_003113815.1. NCBI lineage: Eukaryota > Metazoa > Chordata > Lepidosauria > Sphenodontia > Sphenodontidae > Sphenodon > Sphenodon punctatus. The sequence continues at coordinate 807,929 of QEPC01003417.1, forward strand.
TATTTAATTGTTATTATATGAGGAGGATGTTAAAGTTGGGTAGTGTCGAGGAAAATTTCATACTCACACTGTTGATAAAATCTGTCAGAGTCTTTATTGATCTCAAAGTGCTAAGAGGGAGAGCAGTACTGAATCCACGCAGGGAAACAGACTGTTCTGCCCCTCCCAGAATATACAAGTGTTTTATAAGTTACAAAGATACATCAGATACAGAGATGTCAGTCAAAGACAACATCATACAATAATGGGAGATTACTGCAATTGTTTACCTACTAAGCAAATTATTCTCAAAACAATATAAACTAGACTGTTTATAAAGTAAGGTGCCTAAACAAAGCTAATTAACTAGCACATCTGCAAGGCCATTTTCTACTATCTGCTATGGGAAGGCATCCCACTGTCTAGGTTTAAGGCCTGTGTGCAGCACTTTCCAAGGCCCTAGCTTGCAAAGCAGAATGCAGAAGCAAATAGCTCTCTGTCTAGAGGGCAAAGGCATAGTTTCTACTAGGCAGTAGTTTTTACCCAAGATGCTTTGGTGTCATCCATTTTGTGATACTTTCCTTTGGCTATGTGTAGCCTAATTCCATAGGGTCCCTTATAAAAATTCCTTCACAATCCCTTCCTTTTGTGCCATTGAAGGCACAAAAACCACCTAATTTTTAAACCCTTATGGACATTAAGCCATCAATATCTGTTTGCTGAGCATGGAAATCTGCATACATGTTATAAACTTGGGTACTTTGCCTTTGGTTCAAGCCTTGTGATAGCTGTTTCGCAGTGCTATGCAAGCAGCATCTAATAAGCATTAAAATTAATTGAATGCATAAAAATAAGCCAAACAAAACAGCCAAAACAAGCAAAACAATATAATAATTTTTTGAGTCTAAACCTCCAAGCCAGGCCCAAAGGGTCCATTGATCTGTTTGATGTAACTGGGCTACTGCTTCTTTACTTCAAGCAGTTTGATCTAAAATGGAGCCAGAGTTGTCTGGAATGTAAACACAGCATTCTTTCCCAACCAGAGTGCATACATCCCCTTTGCTGGCTAGGATAAAGTCTAGGACTATTTGATTTTGCAAACCCATCTGTCTGATATTACCCATTTCATTTACTATGTCCTTAAACTCTAGGGTTGTGGCATTAGCAACTGTTTTTAATATCGCAGTCATGCACTGTATTTCTCGCATAGAGAAGGTAACTCCAATTCCAGGTATGATGATACCCCAATATTTTTGGGCCTCAGTGATCTCCCTTTGGTTATTCAATTTACCTTGAGCAAGGGAAGACAGGTGTCGAATGGCAGGGACAATGGCTCCAATAAAACAGGATCCCTCCCACCAAGGGGCAATTTCTTATAGGCCTTGTTTTCACAAATGAAATAGTGTCCAATCAGAGCAATGGGTTCAGTCATATAGTACTAGGAGGATTGCATAATGCAAAGTCCATAATAGCTGGAATTCACTAAAGGTGTGTTTTATAATGTACTCTGTCATGGCTTGTTGCCAGTACAGAAATAAACTAAACTAAACTAAACACTAAAGGAGCTTCCATTTAAAGCCATATATCCAGTGGAATTTATGGTGAATGTGTAGTTACAAATGCTGTATTCTACCTTCCTTGTGTGCATATCTTCCCCACATAGACCTGTTGAATTGAAAAACAATATTCTCCCTACACTTCCTTGGCTAGGTGAATGTATTCAATATTATTGTGGCCTATATTAGCCCATATTAACTCTGTGCCTGGAAATGGAGTGGTCACCCCTTGCACTATTTGAGAGGCATTTAACACTATGGGAACAAAAGGGCTTCCCCCTCATAGAGTGTGTGGGCACATGGGCACAAATCCAGCATTTAGACACATTGAGAGATATCCGCAGTTGCCCAATAGTCAACAAAAAGGTGTTGTCACTATGTGTCAAACATTTATTTCTAACGTGTATGTGTTCTTTTATTAATGTGGCAGTGTGAAAAGTTCCTTTGCCTTCTTCTCAGGTAGGCCAGAACACAACAGCAGTGACAATGATGATGCAGACCTGTAAGAAAACAAAGAGCTGAATCCGGTAGGAAAGTCACCTAAGAGTCTTTTTCTCTACTCCTGTAGTGGTAGTGGCAGTGTGGTAACTCATCTTTGCTCTTGGTTTGTAGTTGCAAATCCTCTTCTCTTTGTAGTGGCAAATCCGCTTCTAGTACAGGTGGCAGGGAAGAAGTTGCTAGCACATTACCCTGACCCTCTGACCTTATTTCTACAGGTGCAGAGGTCCTTTGCAATGTGAAGCATGAACCCAGGATGAAGGTGTCTGAAACTCATTGTCAGTGTTGGTGGCAAAAGTAGTTGAAAAAGGACTCACCAATGCAGCTTCAAAGCTGTTGTTTCTTTGGTGGCTTTCAATGAGGACCTCGTCACCAGGCTTCAGGTTGTGGCAGGCCTCATGAGGTTTCTAGGAAAGGGCTTGTTGGATCTATGAACAAAAGTCTTGACACACTCCATTAGTGCTTGGGATAGCACAGTTATATCAGTCAAATTAATGATCATTTCAATTGTGGTGGTATAGTTTTATAGGCCTTCCCATCAGGATTTATAATGAGGTGATATACCAGTCTTTTGATGATTTCATACACAGAAGGGCTAAAAGTAAAGTCCTTAACCAATTGAGGTTTGCTGTATGACATATTTGTCAAAATGGCATTTTATTTTCTTAATGCTCTTTGCAAACTGAAAGTGGCCTGAGCAGCAAAAGTTCTGCTGGATCCTCAGGGTCCCGCCAGCCCCCTCAGGCCTGCAAAATGGGCATGCTTTCCATTGCTACCAGGAAAAGGAATCCCAACCAATGGGATAAAAATCTTTGAGAAAATATTTCAGTTCCGATTGTAAAACTTTTGCACACACTATGATTTTTTTCCACTTAGGACACAGACACACAAGAACCAATACACAGTTAACTAAAACACACCTAAATTTAAAATGCAAAGCCTAAACAAATGGGGTAGGTCTGAACATACTGCCAGGCCATAAAAATGCAAGCCATGAGGCCTGAACTCAGTTCATATAATCTGTGTCATTCAGGCAGTAGGGATCAGCTTAAAGAAGCTGAAGGACCTAAAAAAACAAAGTTGCAAATAACTCACACAGGAATAGATAATTTTAAATCTTACTACAATTATTTTTCATATTTTTCATTATACCCCCCTTTTTGCTCAAGTGGGTCACAGCGTGAGGAATGCGAGCAAAATAGCAGCTAAGCAATAGTTTGGCATGAGCCCTAAACCTGAAATTGCCACTGGGCTTTTTCTGGTAATTGCAAGCAGCAACCAGGGACTATAATGTTATTTGGGCACTAAGGGGTTAATTTAATAGCAGTGACCCATGTTAGGTTGGAACATCTTGTACAAAAAGTGTCTAAAAGGCCTTTGCTGCTGACCTTATCAAAGCAAGCAGTGCTTTGAACTGACTGTACAGCAGCCGGGGGTTTTTTTTGTTTTTTTTTCAAAACATGTTGCCAAGCTGTTCAAAAATTTAAAGGGAACTTTAATGAGAAAGTTGCCGATAATGCTACCCCAACATTTCTCTGGCAAGAAAGCAAGCCCTGGTTACGGCTATTAACTTAGCGACCTGAGAAGATTAAACAGCTGGAAGTGAGCTGCTTTTAATTGCCTCATATTGTGAACAAGATTTCCACTGTTATTTTTTTTTAAGCAGGAGTCATCAACATAAAAAAAATCAAATCAGGGTTCTGCAGAAGAGTCTCTTTTAAATCCGCTCAGGGCATAGTAAGATGTGAGGTGACACACAAACAATCATGGGGTTCCCCCTCAGAAGGAGTAGACAGTAATGAAGCCGGTTTAAGAACTGGGCACCTGGTGAGAGTAATATGCCCTGCTGACAGCAAAAGCATGTCATATTTGGTTAGGTGGACATTTGACAAATTCTGTGTCTTAGATTTCATGAAGGACAGATACCACAAAAAGAAAGCCCAGAACCAGAGTGTCTGAATGTTCAACTAGCACAACTGCAGCAGCAACAGCTCTCTCTGTCTGTTAACTCTTCACAGCTGAAAAGTTGTGATAGTGCTCCTATTGCAACAACAATTTTCTCTAACACTTATTGAACTAAATTTAACCTAATTGACTAAAACACTTACATTTTCCAATGCAAACAATATCAAACCAAAGCTTTACTTTTCTACTTTGCTCAATCTTTCTGTTGCTCCGACACACAAACTTATTTTCTTGCTTTGTCCCTACACGGGGCAATCATGCTAACATTCCAGTCTTATCTACATGGTTTCTCCACCTAATACAAATAATTGGAAACTGTCTTTAAAAAAATACTTAATTAACTTTGCTTTTCAAGGCAGGGTGATCTGTTATTTCTTTGACTTCTTCCTGCATAGGGTACTTTATTCTACATAGGAGGGTTGTTTATAAGGACTGTTGGCCTTCCTTTGTAGGCATTCTGAGCATTTGATCCCATCATAACCAATTTTTATTGCTCCGTGTGCCATGATATTTAGCAGTACCAAATGTACAGTGGGGGAGGGGGGGTTAGCCATACGGGTAGCCAAATGTAATTAGTCAGCATGGCTCTTGCAGCCAAATTTTGCAGTGTCCATATTTTTGAACCTGGATTACTTATTCTTGGATATGTTTGAGTCATTGCTTTGCCAGCACCTGCCAATTGCTCCAATATGTAATTACTGGCATCAACATTCCCTTCTCTTCTAAGGGCCCACATTATTTTAGTATTTGTTTGCTGGGCCACATGTACACACCCAGGGACCACACCCTGACACAGGAACCAATAGTTATATATGAAAACATGTGTCCAAGGGCTATCTGATCTTTGTCTTTCATCCTCCTCCCAAGAAACTGTATGGGCCTCTGTATAAAATGTCTCCATCGGTCTGGGAAAACCTGGATCTAACCACTGATAGATCCACCAGTCTCTTGGTCTAAATAATTTCTTCCCTTCCAAACCAACTGGAACCTCCAATACCCATTTAGTAATTATCCCTATGGATAATCCCTGTGGAGTCACCAATAATTTTCCACTGTTCTGTACAAGTGCTACCTCTGGACAGGACATATAGGCGTATAGTTTGTAAATCCATAAAGACTACAGTCTGGCCCAAAAGGGGGCCTATGCATCTATTCCTGCCACGATTTAATATTATGTCCTCATCCATGGTGCAATTCCAGGTGACCAATTTTAAAAAGCAACAAAAGCTTTTGACTTTCTTGATCAATGGATGTTCTTCTAATTTTAGTTGTAAATCTGTCAATGAGAACCATCAATAGTTTACCATTGGTACTTAAAATGTACTCAGGCTTTACTGTTTAACCCTTTCAAGATTTTCAGGATTGGAAACAACTAATAGAAAGTTGTCCAGGCTCTGTTCAGGGCATGCTTTTCAGACCTGGACTATGTTTGAGAGGCGCATTTTCTTTTTAATGCACATATTTGCCAGGGCCACACACTTTTAAAATGACAACAGCTGTCTGTCATATTTACCTTTGCAAAAGCAAGGCAAGCTTTCCTTCAAATCATGTTCCCTTGATTCTTGACAGAGGAAAACTTCTGTATAGCAGCATACATGGTACACAAACAAACACACACATCAACAAAAAACACAGAAAGGCAATTTGTGGTAGCATTACATCATTTTGTTCCAACTGTGCACTGGAGGAACAGGAGGATATAAGCACCTTTATCAGGACTTGAATTTCATTCCTGGTTTGTTTAACATCACCTTTTTTTTATATGGACAAACACACAAACATACAACACAACTTTAAATAGCCATCAACCATGGCATGAACACAAAGCACACTTAAATCCACATTGAACTATAGGTGTACTGAGAAGTACAAAAGTCACAGGAGAATGGAGCAAACAACAAAATTTTGCAATTTTGATCTGCTTCATTTACTCATCATGCTGAAATCATGAAAATGATGAAACAGCAGGCAATACTTTGCTATGAATCCTTAACAAACTACAACACACAATTATAACAAAAGGGACCAAATTGGCTTACTGCAAAATGAAAGGAGTTACAGCTTTTCAGACTGCTCCAATATAAACCAGGCAGAAACTGTCTAATGGTGCCTGGACAGGAACTGGTAATCTGGGCAAGAGAAAGAGGTGGAAGAGTAAAATGCTCAGTCCAATGGGTCACATTGGATCGGACATCCGCCTCCCAACATTCCAGTTGGCCACAATAGTGGTAAGGGCCAGAAAATTTAAGACCCATACTATAAGTTACCTCCCCGTTTCCCTCCCCGCAGCAATGTTTCCTGATCAGAGTAAGGTAGAAGCATGCTTTTCTTTAAAATAAAATTTCTTATTTAATTGCTCTGCAAACGTGTGGAGCTTTCCTTTTAAAAATAAGTAAAGCTGTCCAAATGATAAGAGCCAATTAAAACTAGTATGGCCTGAAACAGGACTAAAAGCAGCTGAGCCCAATAGTAAAACTAACAGTGTTAGAACTTAGCAACGCACCAGCCTGTGCCTGCAAGGGAGCTGACACCACTGAACATGCTCCAAAGCTGAACCTGAATTTCCAGTGCCACCGGGAAGTGTGGCTATCTGTACAAAACCCGATAGAGGTGGCAGTGCTGGAGCCTCCTGAGATCTCTGGGGCTGGTTCACCCCAGCATCCAATAAATCTTCAGAAGTCTCTTCATCACCCCCAAGCAATTTAAGTTGAGGATACAAAGAAACTGCTGGAGCACCAGGTATGCAGACCTGATCAGGTTTGAGATTACTTATTAACTGCTTCATTTGGGTTTTTAATTTGTCCCGAGAGTCTAGAAGAGACCTAAATTTTAATTCTTGCTTACATTTGGAGGCTTCAATATGCCAATCCAAACATGCATCCCATTGAGTTGGAGACACTTTACAACCTCTTAACTTTAGGGCTCCGCAGAGATGAACAATTTTATCAGAATCAAAAGAGCCAATTAGAGGAAACTGCAGTTCAGGATGATCTCGGGTATACCTATTTCAAACATCCAAAAATCTAAAAACATTTTGGCCATAATGTGTATACATGTACCAAGCTGGGCTTCATTTTGACGGGGCGGAGAGCTCCTTAGATCCTCCGGCCCCCATTTTTCTCACACACAGGGTTTTCACACAAGGACAGATTTTTAAGGATCAACTACAGAGAGCACAGTCTAACAGCACACTCTGCTGTAGTCTGAGCTCATTAACATTCTTCTCCTCACACAGTTGTCACTCCCACAAACATCAATCCAACATGCAAGTTTTCAGTCAGACTCAGTTAGCTAAAACTGAGAGAGGGAAATAATCACACTCACACTGCTAAATCACAGGATTCCACAGAGGCGCACATCCGCAAAATTACCCACCCCGTTCAGGTAGGCAATTAGCCCTATATTCAATTAAGCCTAATTGAGGCAGCTATCCCAATTCAAGGTAGCCTTGCTATGCAACACTCAGCTTAGTCCCAGACTCCATCCGTGGTCACATACAGGGAAGCACATTCACAGCACCTACACATCTCAAAAAAATAATAATCACCCTCTTCAGGAAGGATTAAATCCCCCTCTTCAGGCAGGATTATTACACATGTATTGAGAAACCCCCTCTCCTGGCAGGATTTCCAATCCCCACGGATTTTACATATGTATTTAGAATCCCCCCTCTTGGCAGGATTCTGTGGATCCACTAAGTTTCTTCACTGACTAGTCCTTTCTACTTAAACTACTTTCTATCTACACTACTAAGAATGTCTGACAGATCTGATCACTCAGATTCAGAAGGCATCTGCCCAAATGTTCTGGCTCCCAGAGCCTATGGGCAGCCCCTCACCCACACCTTCATAGGGATTTCAAAAGGTCCCTTTTCCTTATCTGGTGCCTGAAGGTAGGAGAGAGATGGTCCGCAGCCCCCCCTGGAACCAGCCAGGCTAAGAGCCTTCCCAGCCAACGCACCAAACTGTCGAGGAAAATTTCATACTCACACTGTTGATAAAATCAGTCAACAACATCTCCAACTGCAATGCATTGCTTGGATTGGGGGGAACATGGAGGTAGGAGGTTACTCTGAAGCATGCAATGGGAGGAGGAAAATCAGGAACCTCCACTCCATGCTCCCTGGTAGCATGCAGAGCCCCGGTGAACATACACTGCCACTGCTGAAGAGCGTGTCAGTAGGCATCCAGTGTTGTTGTGTGTTGCCTTAGATAGCAGACATAATTATATCTGTGCCTACCGGCAACTCCTTTGTAGGTGTTGCCACTGGTTCCTTAGCTGGTCTCTTGCATCAACGAGGCCTTGTGTTGTCCAGCATGCTGCGTCTACCACCTAAAAATATGCCATCAACTCCTCTGGTAGATGATCATCCAGTTACTCATCACCAGGGTCTGCATGATGATATGATTCTGCTTCTGCGGAGGAGGATAGTTGTTTGTTTCTGGAATGTCTCCCACCATGCATTCTCTCCTGACTGAGTTGGGGGCAGGTTTGTTGTTGTGCCGCTCCCCTCCTTGACACCCAAATATTTTGTGAGCACTATAGATGGTTCAGCATGCCAGAGGTAGTACTCCCATTTTCATGTATGACTCTCCAGTCACATACGACATACTGGAGAGGGAGGGAGGCCAGCTGGCTGTGTGAAATATCACCAAACTGCTGAATATCTGTGCCTCATCTGTGCCTTCCTGGCCCTTGCCCTGTCCTGCCTCTGCTGCTCCTTCTCTTCCCCCACCTCATGGACAGTAGGGATGGGTGAACGCGGTTCGAAAGTTCGGAGTTCGGACTGAACTCAGTCTGTTCGGTCAACCAAATTGAACTTCTGAACCGAACTCGAATTTCAAATCGAACCGAACCAAATTTCCGATCTCCATTCTGTTCGCCCATCCCTAGTGGCAACACACATCAAAAAACCTGGTTTTGAATGGCCGAACTTGGTTTGGAAGTTCGGAATTCGACTGAACTTGATCTGTTCGGTCGACCGAATCGAACTTCTGAACCGAACTCGAATTTCAAACCAAACCAAACCAAATTTCCAAATTCCGTTCTGTTCACCCATCCCTATTTGGACAGAGGCACTGGAAGTATTTGTTTGTCTATATTAGTGAGTGGCAAGTGGTCCTTTAAGAAAGTGTTCTAGTTTTTTACCTTGTCTGTCTGCTGCTCCTCCTGATTTCTCAAGATATGATTAACCTTTTTCTCATAATGAATCTCTATCTTTTGTCATGAGATAAAGCATTTCCTTTTCTCATGACAGACCTTTAGGTTTATTTTTGGTAATTTTTCTCTTTTATTATTATATTTTTCCAAAGCTCAGAATTGTGTTAATGATTTTTCTTCTTATTTCCTCTGTATCTAGTACTTCACGTTTTTTATGGACACAGCCACAAATGTTTTAACGTAATGGGGTGGGGTAATGGGGTGGGGGTTGGGTGGTAAATGTCTACTCAAGTGCTTTTTTGTCACATTTATCTTTTTAAAAAACTTTTTTTAAAGGATTTTATTTCTTGCTGCAATTTGTCTACATAAATTAAGTTATTTTTGTTCAGAATTCTATAGATGTTGATTTCTGTTTTTATTTTGTTTATATTACTTCAAATGGTTGTGTAATGTAATTTGTTCCTTGGAACTGAAAATCTGAATAAATCTTTTATAAACTTTTACAAATCTTTTACAAATAACTAACAATCTTTAACAATCTCTCTAACAATCTTGATTTTGATACCTCCTTGAAATTTTTAGTTCTACAAAAATCTTTATTCTTCCAAAAAGAAAAATACTTTTTATTCTATAGTGAAAAGTATTTATTTGAACTGCTACTATTGAGGAATAAATAATAAATAAATATTTATTGTATAGCCTGAAAGGCTGTTACAAATACAATATACAAAATTATCGGACCATCAACAACCAATATGTTAAGGACACCAAAACATCCACCCAAGTAACCAATCATTAAGCAGAATTCACAGAGTTTTCAAACAAATACGATCATGTTGGCGACTCCCACAACGACTAAGGGTATTGACTTAAAATCGTAACAACCCAAGATGGTCAAACATTAACATGACATGTTTCCCCTTTTTCCATTGTATGCGAAGGCTATTTCAATATAATTAGACTCCTAGCAAATGGGGACAACCTCGGTGGCAGCTTTAACTACCCGTTCTTGTCAAAACATCACTACCCAGTGTGTCCGCCCTAGGGGCTATATTGTATACCCCCCCCCTTATAGGAAGCACCTTCCACCCAGAGCTATACCAAATAGGCCAGTGGCTCTGTTTATTCACATGTCTAGTCTCAGGAAAAGAGTGGGGACTGAAGCAAAGCTCCTCGCTGTCTTAGAATTGATTCTCTTGCAACCAGGACAGTAAAGGCAAAATTTGCCTCTGCCCTGGTTGTACCATTGTCATTGGAACTCAACAGTCTACGCAGCAACCAAATGTCGGTTCGGGTGTTTAACTCCAGGAGGATTCCCCCCAGGTATTTTAGGCGAATTCCCTCCAGCTTAGGGCATCTCAGTAAAATGTGGGGTACTGTATCTACTTCCCCCATATCACACAAGGGACAAACCCTCTGGTCTATGGGGATGCCCCCAAGTCTTCCAGCTACCAAGGCTGAGGGGAAAGAATTGCACCGAAGTTTGGAAAAGGTCATGCACCTAGCTGAATCCTGCCAAACAAAAAGGTAATACTATTGAGAAAACTCTGTGTTGGTGATGGTTCTTTGAAGAAATGGTTTCTGAGAGCTTTATTAATGGTCTAATTTAGAATTCACCGTTTGTGTTAATGGACTGAAACCAATTTAAGTTATGTTTGTTCTTATCTCCTTTGTATCTGTTTGTTTTTCCTTTCTCCATGAAAAAATATTTTTAACCTTCTGTAATTGGCAAAACCATTGAAAAAAACTATTCTCTTTCTTCCACTTAAGAAACTAATAACTTTACTAACTTTCTACCTAATAACTTTACAACTAGTAACTATTTGGGACTAATACCCTTTGGAACTATTATCTAATAACTGTTGGATAACTTAATTCAATTTAGGTAATCTCTACTGCCTAACTAAATATTAGAGAGATAATTGAGTGCTCGGTGAACTCCCCTCCCACATTTAAACTAAGGGTATTTTCAGACGTTACGAGATCACAGTCAACCACAGTGAACCACACTCAATCCCGTGGCGGGGCCAAAGCGCCCTGAACGTCTGTTTCATGGGTGCCAGATGTTCACCACAGTCAATCCCCACCAGGGGTCAAAATCAACCACACTTCTAGAGGTCCAGCCCGGACCATCTCCGAAAGCATGGTCACTGCGATTCCCACCGGGAAACAATAAAAAGTAACATCTTAATGGCAACCACTATCTGGAAACAACCAAAATGATTCCCAGCCAGGGACAAAGCATGCAGCATCGCTTCCAGGCAACGAGCAGCTACACGGGTTGCGGAAGGAGATTTAAAGGGCACACAGCAGCAGGGGGACATGGCAGGATGGAGTGAGGTGGAAGGGAGAGGAGAGCGGAGGTTGAGAGATCGAGGGAGGAGGAGGAGGATCAGGTGGAGGAGGCACAGTGCTACACCTGCAGGTGGTGGAGGGACAGCTGCAGCAGCAGCAGCCAGGACAGGCAGCCCCAGAGATGGCAACCAGACCGGCAGATGAGGCACCCTGGAAATGGGTAAGGGGGGAACCCGGTGGCACAGGGGCACCAAGGGGGGCGGTCCAGGTGGCAGGAGGGGGGGAAGGGGTGGAATCGTAGGACAGGGGCAAAACAACACCTAACCCCTCCTCCCCCATGACCCACAGACACGGAAGCGGGCCAGGGAGTCCGAGCCCCCGGAGGAGACGGGCGCTGGCCAGGTGGAGGAGGAGGAGGACCCGGAGGGCCCACGTGGGAGAAGGCCCTACCATTGAGGGGGGCAATGGGGCACAAAAGAGACCCGGAGTTTAT
>QEPC01003424.1:0-11292 GCA_003113815.1 Sphenodon punctatus
TGTGTGTGTGTGTGTGTATCTTGTGGCACCTTAAAGACTAACACAAATCTCTTATAAATGTATGTCTGAATGTAACATCTTTGTAGTCCAACCAGTGTACCAATTTCTTCAGGTACGTGTTTCAGCTCCAGTGAATATAAAGCAAATTTGGAAAGCTCCAATTTTACCTCAGCACTAATCTCAACAACATTTGAAAACAGCCATAATATCATGAGGGAAGATGAAAGATTCACCTTTCATAGATTGACTCACACAGATGCTACATTTTAGGAGGTCAAGATAACATTTTGCTAAGATGCAGGACAAACATCCTGTGGGCTCCGGTTGTAACACACACCTCCAATTTACTAAGTCTGCCAATGAGGTCAGTCCAAATCGGGCTCAAATGATCACACCATCCACTCACAGCACCCACAGAACACGTCTAGCTCCTAGAAACAGAGGAGGTGAGATTGACAGCTTTATTAAAATTAAATTTTACAGTTAACTGGGAACAGATACAAAATCTTACTTACAGTTGCTCTCTGAGAAAATTTAAAACCCCAGGGTTCACCATTAAGGAGGAATGCTTCATAATATTTTTGCTGAAATATTCCAAATAAAATGAGCATTTTATCCAGCCTTCTTCAGGCTTTTAATTCAGTGGGTCTCTTCATGAAAGACCAATCCTCCCAGAAGTAGACACTTTCAAAATACCGGCATACCAAAATTCCTGGTGGGAGTCTTTGAAGATTAGATTAGAGCTGAGACAGCTCATTCGGCATGAAATTTCAGATCAAACTCCAGGAGCAAAAAAAATATAAAAAATCAGCCTCCAGACTATTCTGATATTAAACTGTTCTTGCACCACTATATCCCTGAACCAGTCACCAGTCCCAGTGTTCTAGGCGCCAATGGCTCCCAGGTGCCTCCAAATTTTGTGTCCTGTACAGTGAGCACCAGTCACATCCTCAAGTATTTTACTGAGTTCCTGAATAATAAATGTAACCAAAATTGGTTCACACATAGCTGGGTTGGTTTTGGTGTTGGTTTTTAATTATTATTTTTTACACTTTCTCAGTTTGGTTACTTCCGTTTTTGAGTCATTTCAGTCTCATTTTCAGCAACTCCACAGAAAAAGTGCTAAGACTGCTGAAATGTCATAACCAAAATACTGAGNCTTCTTCAGGCTTTTAATTCAGTGGGTCTCTTCATGAAAGACCAATCCTCCCAGAAGTAGACACTTTCAAAATACCGGCATACCAAAATTCCTGGTGGGAGTCTTTGAAGATTAGATTAGAGCTGAGACAGCTCATTCGGCATGAAATTTCAGATCAAACTCCAGGAGCAAAAAAAAATAAAAAATCAGTCTCCAGACTATTCTGATATTAAACTGTTCTTGCACCACTATATCCCTGAACCAGTCACCAGTCCCAGTGTTCTAGGCGCCAATGGCTCCCAGGTGCCTCCAAATTTTGTGTCCTGTACAGTGAGCACCAGTCACATCCTCAAGTATTTTACTGAGTTCCTGAATAATAAATGTAACCAAAATTGGTTCACACATAGCTGGGTTGGTTTTGGTGTTGGTTTTTAATTATTATTTTTTACACTTTCTCAGTTTGGTTACTTCAGTTTTTGAGTCATTTCAGTCTCATTTTCAGCAACTCCACAGAAAAAGTGCTAAGTGCTGAAATGTCATAACCAAAATACTGAGCTGATTGAACCCCCCCCACACACAAAAAAAATAAACAAACACACACACACACACACAATAAAAATAAGATAAACAGAAACCAAATAACCAAAATAGATGCCCAACCGAGCAAGATTGGATATTAGTATTTTTGAGTAGCTGAGTACCAGGCCCGAGGTTCTGGGAGCTACTCAGCAATACTGTCAAATACTTGGTACTTCTTGGTACTCAGTGAAGTACTCAGTACTTGGTACAGTCCCTTTAAAACAGTCTATGCTGCAGTCAGTCAACTTTGGTGTGAGTCAAGTGCCAACTGGTCTCCAACTGCCTAACCTCTTGCTTTAGCAGCCTCAGGTCCTCCATATACTAGGGAGACCTGTGCTGCTGCCACAGAGGAACTGGAAGCCTGGGTGCCACCATGTTAATAGCCTGGGTCAAAATGCCACAAATTAACCAAGGCATCAACAAGGGAGGCCATGAAGGTCAGTGGATAAATCCCCCTGAGTGTTCTGGAATCCTATTGGATCAATTCGTCTCTGGGGGAAGACTATCTGTACTGGTCCACCACCCCGATGGGGAAAGGGAGGGCGAGGATCTGGGCCTTCAGAAGGTAATGGTCCAACCATTACAATGGTCTCAAACGACACCTATGATAACCGGAACCCCTGTGTTTCAGGCCAGCACAGAACATCCAACATGTGTCCAACCTCATGTGTCTGGCCATATGTTACCTGGAATAGGCCCACCCTGAAAGGTTGGCCTCAGTGTGTATGTTGAAATTGCCTAACATAATAAGTCTGGGTAACCTCAACATCATCCCTAAGACTAACCTGGCTAGACTAGTCAGTGAGTCTTCTGTCCAGCGGGGTGGTCAGTACACCATAAGAATCCCTAATCTATCCCGGTTCCCAATCTTACATAAGTGCTTACAGGATGAACCCCCAGCAGAATCCCCAATTGGACACACTCCATGTTGGGCAGATCAGACACTGGGTACCTTTGAAAGATCAGGTTGTCTTTGCAGATCACTGCGACTACACACAAACACACACGGCCTCCAATCCTAGGCTGATGCTGCACTGAGTATGCATCTGGCAGTATATGGGTCAATACAGGCCCAGAAGCCTCATCCAGCAAGGTTCTTTGTAATATTCCTCAAATTCCTGACAGCAGCCCCTACAGGGTCTGAGGGGCTACACCTTGCTACATGCCTATCCACTAGTAACAATGAAAATGAGTGGGTTAAAAATTAGAACCAGATAAGCCTCCCAAAATGCCTGACTGAAATGAATGGACTGACTGAAATGAATGAACACCACAAGACAAAAACAAGGAGTCAAAGAAAGATCAGTTCGATATGGTTCAAGATTGGTTTGAACAGCATCGAACTGTGTTGTCAGTATCAAATAATCTGTCATTTTGGATTGTTTGGATTCAATGGGTTTCACCGTGAAACCCATTGAATCCAAACAATCCAAAATGACAAATTATTTGATATTCACCTTTGTCAGGGACTTTTTCAGCTGTAAATTATAATAGTGACTGACTCCTGTTTGTCTCCAAGTCTGGCAGAAGTCCCAAAGATAAATCTGGAGCTAAAATTTCATATCAATAGTTTCATTCATTCATTCATTCATTCAAATTTATAACCTGCCCTCCCTCTAGGCTTAGAGTGGGTTACAAAAAACACATTGAAAACAAACGCATTCCCCTTAAAGCCCCCACCCCAACACTCTAACATTGATCCACCCAATCCAACGCAACCCCACACATCCCTATCCGTGCTTGCCAAACACCTGGCCAAATAAAAAGGTTTTGCATTGCTTCCAGAAGATGAGGAGTTTGGGCTTAGATGAATCTCCAAGGCAAGCAATTTCCATAACTTTGGGGCAGGCACCTAGAATGTTTCTCTGTATGCCCTTGCCATGGAAACCTGGTGGGCAGATGGCTGCTGCAAGTAGGCACTCCTGGCTGAGGTCACAGGCCACAATGAGGCATGAGGCGGTTTTCTGATATTTCTGACCCAAGCTGTTTAGGGCTTTATAGGTCAGAACCAGCTTTTTAAATCATGCCTCAAAAACTATTGGAAGCCAGTGCAGACTTTAAAACACCAGTATAATGTGTACCTAGAAGGGAGAAATGTCCTTCCTTTTAGCCAAAATACCCCATTGATATATAGAAATATTGAAATTTTTTCTTTTCTTAATGATTCAAACTTTTGATTTGCCTGGCCAATTTCAATAACATTTGGTGAGGGAAGAGGACGGGGGGTCAAAAAATCCAAAGATCAGTAGTGTCCTCCTCCAAATCTCATAACAGCAAATGTATCTGGAAGGGATATATGACCCCAGAAAAACCTATTGATTTACACTTAGCATTAGTCCCCCCTTATGAAACCAGGCTTCATTACATTGGGTGGCTGAGGCACAGAACACTTTGTTTTTGTTTAAAAGAGAACTTCCTTCAACAAATATTGGGTCCAATTCTGCCTTCAGCAATTGTACTGTCTCCTCTATAGTTTATAGATGTAGCTAGAATAAAATTACATGCAGGCACAAAGATATTGCAGCAAACTGGTATGTTGCTACATCGCTGCAAAGCCTTCTGGGAAGGTCAGGGCAGACTGACATGTACTGGCCAAGCAAATTTGCTGACCCTGAGGGAGAAGTCATTCTGACTAAGCCAGGGAAGCAATAACAAGAGCCATTTCTTTTATGAAAAATGCTGTACATTGTCCCTGATTTAATCTAGAGAAAAGGAAAAGGCCAGCTGTTATTTTTGTGTACAGTGGCTGAAGAGGTCATGTCAGGCTTTGTATGGATGGTGGGTTGGAAGGTTCATTTGCCTTCATACAGAGAGCTAGAGAAGGCAACAAAGGGGCATATGGCAGAACACCTTGGCACCTCCATGTTCAGTGTTTATAGGAAGGAGAAAATAATTTAGTGGCGGAGTTTGCCTGCAATGAGCAAAACAGAGCAAGCTGTTTGAAGGAGGTGAGTGGAGAATCTGACTTGTTGACTCTACAGCTGATATGATGGACTTCTATTAACGGACCGTCTGAACTGGTGAATTCCCTTTGTGCTACTGGGATATCTTCAGCTCTTGAATGAAATTTACCCACTTTCACCTTTGTAGCTTCTGACTTTCAGTTCCGGCAAGCCGTCGATTTAGATGTAGGTTATTTAGGTCTTCTGTGGTGCAGAAATAAACAGGAGAAGGTATTCTGAATTCTCTCCCAAATCTATTTGGTAGATGGAAAATAAGCTTGGTGTGTGTGTGTGTACAAAGATCAGCCTCAAGTACAATGCAAGATTTCTAAATGCAAGAATCAAAATTCCCTTGATTCACTTGAATTCTGGAAATAAAGGGGTGAGGAGCAGACTATTTGGCTGTGTCAGAGACATCATCTGTGTCCCTGGGGCAAGTCACTTCAGCTCAGGGATGGNCCTCCACATGGAGCTGGCACTCGCGAGGGTTGGCCTCATAGCCAAAGTAGTAAAGGCCGGAGCTCAGACTCTCATAGGCACCAGAGAGGATATCCAGGCAGCACAGGAGCAGCTGCATGGCCAGGGAATGCCACAGGTCAGCAAGGGTCACGGTCTCCCAGTAGGTCCAGCTACTGGGGAAGCACAACCGGCCATGGTCCAGCAGGCAGAGGGTCTGCCCTGCAAGGAAAGAGGGGCCCCTCATTCCCATGTGGGCTGGGGAGATAAACAGGGAAGCCACGCGATAAGCCCGCGGCCACAATATGGGATGGCTAGCGAGCGATGTGTAGGGAGCGGACCCAACACAGCTGCAGGAACTGAGTGTAGACACAACCCCGAAAGCACTGATAGCAGGGAGGTGATGACAACAGGCAACCAGCTGCGGACTGCATGGAGAGGCACATGCAGGCATGGCACACGGGCCCCCGTACCAGGAGCACAGGTGCACCGGGGGGGGCACCCTAAGCAGCCACACACCAGCCGTCGGCCAGCTAGCAGCGGGGCAGGAGGCCTAAGGTGGCCAATATGAGTGTGCCGGGCCCTGCCGCATAGGTGCCTGGGCGGGACTTGGAGTAGGGGTGGGTCCGGGACACGGACAAGTGAGCCGCACACCGGCCCACACCATGTGCACGTTCCACAATGGATGCGGGCCAGAGGGGTGCATGTTGGCTCCACCTGGGGCTGTGTGCAGAGTGATACCAGAAGCACACTGACCTCCTGCATCTCTCCACGGACCTGCTCCACCTGGGTGCCCACATCCGGGGGTGCCTGGCCAGGAGCTCTGTGGCCACCCGGCATGCCTACTACAGGCGCCGGTGCTCCCTGGCCAGGCTCAGGACCCTTCAGGCATCTGGGGCATACCAACGGACCCTGCGCCTCGCCCGAGAGTAGGCAGCTGCTCTTCGGGAGGCAGCCAGGCACCACCACTGGCACAGGGCTGCCATGGGATGTGCTGCCCTGCTTGCCATGCCCACTCAAAGGCCGCTCTGGGTCATGGATCGGGCACAGGAATGGTGGGCCAGGGCCCTGGCACTGTGGGACGATGCAGCATGGAGGGTATACTTCTGCATGGACAGGCGGTGCCTCCTGCACCTCGCGGAGCTGTTGGCTCTCTGGACGGAGTGGCTGCGCACCCCCATGCGCACCCCCATACCCATGGTTCAGCACATGGCCATAGCTGTCTGGGCACTGGCAACCCCTGATTCCTGCCGGTCCATGGCACAGCACTTCGGTGTGGGAGTGAGCACCATCACGCACATCCTCCATGGTTTCTGCGAGGCCATGGAGGGCATGCTCCTGGACCATGTGATCCAGCTCATGGACCAGGAGGCTGTGCTAGCCGGTTTTGAGGCTGGTGGCTTCCCCAACTGTCTGGACGCTGTGGATGGCACCCACATCAAGATCCTCCGCCCCACCAATGGGGATGTTGGTGAATACATCAACCAGCACGGGTACCATTCCCTGAAGCTCCAGGCGGTTCTGGACCACTGGGGCCGGTTCACAGACATCTTCACCGGTCACTCTGGCTGCAGTGACGATGCCCAGACCCTAGCCATCTCACCCCTATATGCACTGATGTACTGGGGGGACTTTGCTGACATGAGGATGCCAAGGATTGAGCGGGTGCTGATGTTCCCCTGCATCCTGGGGGACTCAGCCTATCCCCTACTCCTTTGTCTCATGAAGGCATACCTGGTCCCCAGGAACCCTGTGGAGGCGCTGTTC
The DNA here is from genome assembly GCA_003113815.1 of Sphenodon punctatus. Taxonomy (NCBI): domain Eukaryota; kingdom Metazoa; phylum Chordata; class Lepidosauria; order Sphenodontia; family Sphenodontidae; genus Sphenodon; species Sphenodon punctatus. The sequence continues at coordinate 6,883 of QEPC01003424.1, forward strand.
AACTCCAGGCTATGCGCTTCAAGGACCGTTGTCATAGTAGGAGGCAGTCTGTGCTCTGTGCCAGTTCTGGACTGTGCCATCTCTGGACTGCCAGTTGTTGTCTCTGATGGCCTTGTACCCCCTCTTGAGATTTTTCATCTTGGAGGGCATTGGGCCATTATCCAGTGGTGCCCCACCACCTACATTTCCTGTACAAACTCTGTGAACACATGCTCATTCCATGTGTTCACGGTTAGCTCCACCTAGTGCTCCAGGGACCCCCAGATCTGGATGAAGTCCTGGGGCTCCTTGTGCCCCCATTGCCCCCNCCTCCCTCTAGGCTTAGAGTGGGTTACAAAAAACACATTGAAAACAAACGCATTCCCCTTAAAGCCCCCACCCCAACACTCTAGCATTGATCCACCCAACCCAACGCAACCCCACACATCCCTATCCATGCTTGCCAAACACCTGGCCAAATAAAAAGGTCTTGCATTGCTTCCAGAAGATGAAGAGTTTTGACTTAGATGAATCTCCAAGGCAAGCAATTCCCATAACTTTGGGGCAGGCACCTAGAATGTTTCTCTGTATGCCCTTGCCATGGAAACCTGGTGGGCAGATGGCTGCTGCAAGTAGGCACTCCTGGCTGAGGTCACAGGCCACAATGAGGCATGAGGCGGTTTTCTGATATTTCTGACCCAAGCTGTTTAGGGCTTTATAGGTCAGAACCAGCTTTTTAAATCATGCCTCAAAATCTATTGGAAGCCAGTGCAGACTTTAAAACACCAGTATAATGTGTACCTAGAAGGGAGAAATGTCCTTCCTTTTAGCCAAAATACCCCATTGATATATAGAAATATTGAAATTTTTTCTTTTCTTAATGATTCAAACTTTTGATTTGCCTGGCCAATTTCAATAACATTTGGTGAGGGAAGAGGACGGGGGGTCAAAAAATCCAAAGATCAGTAGTGTCCTCCTCCAAATCTCATAACAGCAAATGTATCTGGAAGGGATATATGACCCCAGAAAAACCTATTGATTTACACTTAGCATTAGTCCCCCCTTATGAAACCAGGCTTCATTACATTGGGTGGCTGAGGCACAGAACACTTTGTTTTTGTTTAAAAGAGAACTTCCTTCAACAAATATTGGGTCCAATTCTGCCTTCAGCAATTGTACTGTCTCCTCTATAGTTTATAGATGTAGCTAGAATAAAATTACATGCAGGCACAAAGATATTGCAGCAAACTGGTATGTTGCTACATCGCTGCAAAGCCTTCTGGGAAGGTCAGGGCAGACTGACATGTACTGGCCAAGCAAATTTGCTGACCCTGAGGGAGAAGTCATTCTGACTAAGCCAGGGAAGCAATAACAAGAGCCATTTCTTTTATGAAAAATGCTGTACATTGTCCCTGATTTAATCTAGAGAAAAGGAAAAGGCCAGCTGTTATTTTTGTGTACAGTGGCTGAAGAGGTCATGTCAGGCTTTGTATGGATGGTGGGTTGGAAGGTTCATTTGCCTTCATACAGAGAGCTAGAGAAGGCAACAAAGGGGCATATGGCAGAACACCTTGGCACCTCCATGTTCAGTGTTTATAGGAAGGAGAAAATAATTTAGTGGCGGAGTTTGCCTGCGATGAGCAAAACAGCGCAAGCTGTTTGAAGGAGGTGAGTGGAGAATCTGACTTGTTGACTCTACAGCTGATATGATGGACTTCTATTAACGGACCGTCTGAACTGGTGAATTCCCTTTGTGCTACTGGGATATCTTCAGCTCTTGAATGAAATTTACCCACTTTCACCTTTGTAGCTTCTGACTTTCAGTTCCTGCAAGCCGTCGATTTAGATGTAGGTTATTTAGGTCTTCTGTGGTGCAGAAATAAACAGGAGAAGGTATTCTGAATTCTCTCCCAAATCTATTTGGTAGATGGAAAATAAGCTTGGTGTGTGTGTGTGTACAAAGATCAGCCTCAAGTACAATGCAAGATTTCTAAATGCAAGAATCAAAACTCCCTTGATTCACTTGAATTCTGGAAATAAAGGGGTGAGGAGCAGACTATTTGGCTGTGTCAGAGACATCATCTGTGTCCCTGGGGCAAGTCACTTCAGCTCAGGGATGGGGAAGCTTTTCCCTCCCAAGGGCTTCATTGAAAATTGGTAGAAGCTCTGAGGGTCATGCAGATGGTGGGGGCAGGATTGCTTAAGGGGTGCATTCAGGTTGGAGAAAGCAAAGGAAGCCTTACCATGGATCCGAGCCATGGATCCATCAGCTATTCTTGTGAGGTCTATATACTACTCTTATGTTCATGCTCTCATCCCTGCCCCCTTCTCCCGAGCTCACTCTTTCAGTACTTGGGGGTATGAACTGGATCCAGGAGCCAGATTCAGGAACTGGAAAGAGGGGAAAGGGGAAATAACGGAGGCTGAATAGCCTGGTCCTTGGTAAATTCCGAGGAAAACCGAGGGTCGAGTTGCAGCACTAGCAGCAACCCCATTCGGAAGGAAGCTTTAAAAGGGAGCAGGCCAGCACTTCACCCCTGCCCACTCTGAAAGGTGGACACATTTTCAACTTGTAGATAATATCCACATTTTCAACTTGTAGATAATATCCACATTTTCAAGTAGTTGATCAGGTGACTCATTTGGTAGACGAGTACTGAGTTGGGCACTCAACTGCCTGAAAAATATTAGGTATTACTGTTACTGAGCTACCGACTTACCATTTTACCAATCACTAAATGGTAAATTGGTGCCAAAACTTGGAAACAAAATCAGGACCGAATGTCAGAAAACGGTACTGGAAGTTAAAAAATCGGGACAAAAATGGTAAAGTGAAAATGAAGGTATCCTGTCATTCACTAAGAACTATTTCTAGTACTGGTTAGTAACCAGAATTACCATTTTGGCTCGAGTACCGCAATTCTGACGAGTCGACCCATTTTTGTGGTTACTCATTTCAGCTCTAGGTCAAATAAAAATGAGGGATATGCAGAAGGCACATCATTTGTTTTCTTTCTTGTTTTCATTTTTGTTTACAAAAACTTTCATTTGGTTCTTTTGGTAAACAAAATCATTTGGTTTTTAAGGGTGTGCGTGTGCAGAATGGTTTTGTGGCCATTTGCACATGCACAGTGATCTATTTAAAAAAATTAAAATAAAAAAAAAACAATTTTAAAATCACTCTGCCTGTGTAAAATGGCCACCAAGGCCATTCTGTGCATGCACACCCTTTCTCAAAATGACACCGGCAGTGCCAGTTTATTAAGCCTTATGGCACAAATGTGTTACATTTCCATTTTACAGATATGGAAACTAAGGCCACTTTTAGATGAGTGACCAGTGAAGCGCGTTCTTCAATGCGCTGCTAGGAAAAGTTGCGTGGGGTGCGTTTACATGCACCGGAAGTCATAGGAATCGGCGGCACGCGCAGCCTCCCACAGCCTCTTTGGAGAAGCGTTCAGGAAACCCCGATATTGAAAATTCCAGAACGCGTCTTTGAAGACTTAAAAGTGCCCCCCCACACCTGCCATGGTGTTTGCACAGGTGCCCGTGTGAAAACGCCCTATGGCAGAGGGGGATGCGCCTCCATTCTTTGAAATCAATAGTGAAACTCCCATTGACTTTAATCATGAAAGTTTGCAACCAGGGAGAGGTTAAAGCAAGTGAGGGAGATCTACCAAATGTAGTCCAAGAAAAGGTTTTATTAGGGGTGTGTAATTCATTTTCGTTTTATAAATAAATGAGCAAAACCACATTTGTTTTAGTAATTAAAATAGACACGTCTAATGAAAATGGAGGAAAATGAAGAAAAAAGGGTCCATTTTCGTTATAAAAAATAGAAAATTAAACATGAAAAAAAATCCTGTGCATGCATAAAATGGCCACCAAAGCTGTTCTGCACCTGTGCACCCTTTTCCAAAATGGCGACAGCACTGCCATTTTGCAAACACTTGGGAAATGTTCCAGACACTTGGAAACGTCTATAGTTGTATTTTAATTACTAAACTGAACGGTGCTTCTTTTGTTTTAGTAATTTAAAAAGCAAAAATGAATTGCACAGTGGGTAGAGTACACACAGTGCATGCAGTAGAGTTGTCCCAGTAGAGTAACAGTGGGCAGCATTTGGTCCAATGGAAGCCAAATAAATCTGCACAATTTAGATGACAAGTTTGATCTCCTCTGTTTAAGTATGCACCAGATGTTTGTGTTATTTATATATACTAGACTGCGCAGTATATCAATGTGTGTCAGCAGTTGAAGGCTGTGTCAATCATGATTCAGGGAGGAATAAACATACTTCATATTCAGTGAAAGGGGAAACATTGTCAGTCTCGTCAATAGGTTTATTTTGCTCTCATTGATTTACACTTTGTAACCTGCTGCTGTGGTATGAATCACATCTAACTCTGAGGGGACTGTATTGAGTGACTT
>QEPC01003424.1:17953-36320 GCA_003113815.1 Sphenodon punctatus
TTACCTCATACGGTGTCAAAATTGAATGGGGATAAACTATACCATCTAGTACTTAACACAACAGGCCTTGGTGGTATATCTCTTACAGATGAAGTGCATGTTCATCTTTCAGAAGCTGTGTAACACTTTCTTTATTTGGCCAACCATTTGGCACTGAGGTGTGGATAAGGTTTGGAGACATCCCACCCACGCCAACCACTATTTCTGTAAACCACTAGAGCCATTAAACCCCACACCATCCCTTTTCACTCACCTCCATCATTTCCATCCTCCTGGCACGAATGGCTCCTGTTGTGCTCCCGATAACCTCTTCTTACAGCATTTTCAGATGAGCTCTTCCCTACTTATCCAGCCTGGTTACAGCCCCTTGCCTCCTGGGTGACCTCCTGCTTGCCCACTGACAGAGCTTGCAGGACAATTCCAGTGCCTGATTCCAGATGAGCCTGATAAGAGACATGACAAGGGCCCATCAATTTGGTTTCCAGACTGCCAGATGTGGGCCCACTGCTGCCCCGGCCTGGGTAGGCGGCTGGCCCGGAACTGGTTCCCCGGATGATCCAGGCTCACAACCCGATCAATAGCAGGCCAGTGCTGTGTGTTTGCAATCCCATCCCTGCTGGGGATAGAGGGCTTCCATGACTGGACACCATGGCTACCTGTTATTGGCCACCATGGCTGCCCATCATGGTGGGGGATGGGGCTCTGGGGGCAGAGCTGCCCAGGCACGTGTTGGTTCTGGTCCCCTTCCGTATCCATTTTGAGAATTGTTCTGTACTGGGGGGGCAGGGGAGTGCTTGCTGGCCAGCCTTGTTGGGTGCATTTCAGTTCTGTGTCCTGACTGACTTGACTCTACCAGTCCCCCTTCCCTCCGCGAGTGTGTCATTAGTGAGATGGATGGATGTTTATTGTCGTCCTCTGTCTTCAGCAGAGCTCCCAATCAGTTTTTTCTTGGTGCTCCTCACCTGGTCTCACTTTTCCCAACTTCTTTAACAATCCAGGCTTTGTAGCAGTTAACCCCTTACTTCCCACAATCACCCTGCTACAGGCAGGATAATGCAATTTAAAGAATATTTATTTATTTATTTATTTATTTAATAACCTAGATTTCTTAGTGCTCCCTCCTGTCAAGGCAGCTCAGGCCAGCTTACAACAAAATAAAAATACAATAAAAGCACACACAATTAAAAATACAATATAAAAATATAATTTAAATCCATAGAACATAGGCAAAGCATATTGGTCCTGTAAAACTGGAAGCATGCAGTAATTGGCCAGTTAATGTGTCTGTCAGTCTTTTGTGTTGCTCCACATCCTCACGCCTACAGTCTCCCTCCCCCTGTGATGCCAGGTGCCTGCCTTTGACTGGCACTGCATGTGCTGCTATTTATCTGAATAATGGTCTTCAAGGGGACAACTTAAATTGTTTATAAAATTGGTTCCCTTTTTCAAATTGTCCTTTATTTTGGCAGAGATGACAGGGAAGGTATGTGATACATTCCTACCAAATGTCATGTAAACAGGATGGAACATAAAAATGTCACAGCTGGAAATGTATGTTCAAGTTAATGTCTTTTGCCATCAGGACCCTTTTAACCAATCTTTCTGAAATTGCCAGGAGTGTTAAGCTTGTGGAGGGACATAATATTCACAGGTATCATGGAAATTGGTTGGAAGATAAAGAAGTTGTAGCCATGAATGTATATCTTAAAGTTTTCTTAAAATCACAACATTCAATTGCTTCTAAACTCGGTTCCCTTTATCCAATCTTTTTAAAATTGGTGCACATAATGCCCTCCATTGGGGGTAAAATCTCCACAATTTCATCACATTCGAATAAGAAACAAAAATCTTATACCCTTTATTTCAAAAACAAAATGTCATTTTCATTTCTATTTTTGTTATTATTATTTGTCATTTTTGTTATTGCAATAATGATCATGAAAACAACTATTTTCATTATCGTTATTGTAATAACGAAAATGACATGCACACCCCTAGTGATGATATTCATGGCACTATAAGATCAACATGGATCTTGTGGATCCATGGAGTCCATATAGATAAACGAGAATGCATGTTTAGAGTCCAAAATAAGTGGCTAGTGTTACACGTAGTAATGCCCATGGAGTAATGTCCTAGCTGCTTTACTCCAGCAGCCAGGAGGTCTTGTTGTTAAAACGAAGCCTTGTGATCAGAATGACAAAATGTTACCCAGAGCATCTAGATAGAAGGTAGACTGAAGGGGAGGAGAGTGATTAATGGATTTCAATGTGAGCATGATTGATTTTTGGCACCTACTCCATGTACACTTCACCAATGATTTATCTTAATTTGGTGTGCATTATAGGGAGTTCAGTCAGGCCTGCTAGGAACCATCTATCATGGCCATCATCACCAGAAGGAAACGTTCCTCTTGCTTTCTCTGATATTTCATCCTTCCATTTTCTTTCTAATATGCCTCGCAAACAAAACAAAAGATCATTTTTCTTTTTAAAAAAACAAATATATAGCTTCTGGTTATTTAAAAAATATATATGCAGTCTGGGTTTGCCAGTGAAGTATTGATTTTTCCCATGCTAACAATTTGCCAATGTTGGGTAACTTTCCAATACTTAGTTTGACAAAACGGAATTCTTTGTGTAGCCATCTAGAACTATCGATGTGAATGGGAATGGCTTATTCCTAATGTACTAGGTGATTTTTATTAGGCAAGGTATTTCCAGTACAACTCAAATGAATATCAAATGAAAAAAAAAACCCAAAACATCCTGGGGAAAGCTGCCTAACTTACACAAACTAAAAATGGCTAAGCAGAAAATAACAGCTACCAATTTCTGTCCGAGATAGAATTTTTTCTTAATACTTATCTAATATCTGCCTACATAATCCCATTTCATCTTGTTCTATTCACATCAAAGTTTTATTTCAGAAGTGTCCTAAACAGCTGTTCTTGAAACTTATTGTAGGCTCCTGGAATGAATCCAGAACCGGGACCAAATCTAGGAACCAAATGTGTGCTGTTGTTTTTAAAACCAGGACCATGTCCCAAAATTCTCTTTCACAAGGATTTGAATATAAACATTTACTTTACTTTAACGTCCGAGTATAAAACTTAAGTTCAAAAGCAGGATACAATGAATAGATAAATGGAAATGCCATATTACTCTAAATGATAAACAAAAGAAGAGTCCAAATTAAAAGTGTATATACTGGTTGCAGAGGAATAAGGATTTGGTATAAGAGAAAACATCTTCAAAGTAAGAATTTTAACTTCTCAAGGTGTTCTAATCTTGTGCGTTCGTAGTTTAGTTCTTAAACTTAAACAAGAATCTTCAAAAATAGGTGTTGAAATTAGTACCCAATTGTTCTTGACCTTTCCTGGTAACATTGGGTACTAATAGGTACCCAATTAGTGCTCGTTGGGCAAATCCCAATTTTTGTCTTCATTTTCTAACTTCTGGCACTGGTTTTCCAACTTCAAGTACCATTTTTAAATAACTTTCTGTCTCGACTTCCATTGACAACTCTGCAATGGTATTTTGGGGTACTCGTGTGCCCGACTGATACCCCAGTAGCCTGCTGGACATTCAGTACTATCCTCAAAATTTTGGGTGTAACCTGCAGATAGCTAGTAAGCTACCTGTTTCTGCTCTATGCTGAGGAACATGCTGAGTTGCAAGGGAGGATGATCCTTATGGCTTAATTGCTATATTAAAACCATGACTTTTCCTAATATAGACTCAACAGAGGCATGTGTCATATCATGCAATATAATGCGACTAGATGCTTTTTGCTAGCCTAAGAATAGCTTCTGAGCCGGTGCTAGTGAGTTTTGCGGTCCCTCTAAAACTCCCCTGCAACTTGTCCTTTAATTGAACTGCACCACTTACAGGTTGCTCACTTCTAGAATTCTTCCTGGGTCTTAACATACCTGTCGAGGTTAACATCACTCATGCTAACTTAAGCCTATACAGATCTTACAAACCCTTAGGTTTTATTAACAATCATGGCAGTTTGCTGCTAGCAAATACTGTTGGCTGCACTGTGAAATAACTAGTAATTCAGTCGATCATTTCAGGGTTAAAACAAATGTGTAGGCAGAGGGGTGGTTCCCTGCCCTGGTCTGGGGGCAGGAAACTGTGGTTGGCACTCTCCAGGTTGAGGAGAAGTCCTGAACAAATGTGCGGGCCCGCATTGGCTTGCAGTGGTCCGCATGGGCAGTGCTTGACCTAGAATGCACTTCTGCAATTTTCCCCATTGTTCTCTGACATCAGATAGCATATGACAATGGGTGAAAACAGATGTGACAATGGCCTGCTATGGCCCACTTTGGCCCGGGACTCACCACATGTTTGTTTCCCTGCTGGCTTGCTACTACCCTGGGGCGTGTAACAACTCCTGAAACGAGTCCCCCAGATGATCCCGGTCACTCAATCCAGGCCAAGGGCCACCCACACAGGCCAACAAGGGCCAAAGCAGGGCAATGAATCTGTTTGGCCCCATCATTCCTGCTGTGGGGTGGGGTCACCATGCCCATGCCTGATTGCAAGTTGCCATGGTAAGGAGTGGGGCACTGGGAGTGGGGTGGGGCAGGGCCAGCTGCATGTCTGTTGTGCCACCCCACCCCACCCCACCCCATCTGGGGCATGTGGGTGGGAGGATGGCACTTTGGCCGAGGGCATGTTTGGTCGATGACCCTCCCTGTCCAGGAGAATGGAGGGCACTGTTTCCCGTCCTGGGTTGGGGAGCCACTGCACTGCTCACACGTCTATTTTTTCCACCTATTTTCACAAACCAGCAGTGTATTTTTGATTCCATCCATTAAATCTGATTCTTTGCCTGGTGTCTGATCATCACTAAAGCTTGGCGGTTAAGACTTAAGGCAATTTTCTATAATAACTTCTTAATCTCTTCCTTTTTTAATATCTTTACTTTTTGTATTATTCTCGCTCTCTGTTTCAGTTCCCCTTCTAGATTTATTTATTTATTTTCATCTACAGTGGATTTAATCATCGGGGCAAGAATACTAAATGCATGCAGTTCTTCAGTATACAAATACATTCTCTCTCATTATTTGAGATGTAGGTCAATTAGTCACCTTCCACTGAGCTGGATGTCTGGATTTCATTGCCATTAGTTAACTAATTGACAGTGCTGTCCACTGAGCAGCTATACCATTGTCTTGTGGTGGGCACCATGTGGGACTGTGCACATTTTTCAAGCTTCATTTCTGCATTATCAGAAAAATATAGACAATAATATTCCTGCCTGGTTATAGTTTAATGCTACAACAGGCCCAATCTCTCTGTAGGTTCCAACTGGAGCTCGATTTGGCCAAACATTCCAACTCAATCCAATCCTGGGCTCAGAGGAGAGTGCCTCCACCCATTGTGAAGTTCTGTAACAATATGAGAAAGGGCCAAGGCAAAGGGAGTTTCTAGCCACTTTCTAATAAGAGCCCTTCCCCTTAGGAGTGCTACGAAGGGGGTGTGGTGGGAGAAAGTTCAGAACAATGTTTTGACCTTAATTTTAATTGGTCGGCAAATAGTTATTTCATTATCTGCTTCAGTTCTCTCTCCAGGACGAAATTTTCTGCCATAACCCTGCCTGTTATGGAGTGTCATCATGTCATGATGCTCAGCAGGTGGTGGGGCCATGTGAGGGATGGGGCAGGAAGACCCTAACGTTCACCTCAGTTGGACATGGCTACCTCCTGCCACTTCCACAAGTCCCAATTTCTCTAGGTCCCAGCTGACCTGGAGATATCATAACCACCTCTATATCAGACCTGGAGAGGTGGTGGCCCTAGATCCCACCTCATAAAATATAAAATAAAATAAAACTGAATAAAATAAAGCTTACAGAGAGAGAGTTAGACAGAGAGAGTCGGAGACAAATCAATCAATCAATCAATCAATCAATCAATCAATCAATCAATAGCCACTTTCAAAACCAGTGCTACCTCTGTAGCCCTTCTCCACCCTCCACATCTGCAAGACCTTAGTTACACCATGGAGAACTTTTAGGAGTACTACATGATACAATCATAGATTTCTCTCAATTAGAGATGAAACAAGTACTTAATTTAGCACCTGGGGGTAGTACCCACATTTTTGAGTACCTTTCTACTTGATCACCAACCCGACTACCCAAACATCGGTAATTTATTCTTACCAATTTTCCTCGTTACTGATCAGTAAATTGGGATAGAAAAAAATAATAATCAGGAATTTAAACTTGAAAAATTGAGATCAGAAGTCTATATTCCACAGTCAGAAGTCAATATTCTGGGACATGGGGTACATGAAACAGGCACTAATCTTAGTACCCAAATATTTGCAGGCCGATTCGGGTGCATGAAATTTATCGAGTATATCCGCTTTTGCAAGTACTTGTTTCAGCTCTAGTGTCAGTGTATTTCTGCATAAAATATGGTTCAACTAGCAGCTGATAAAGTACTGTAACACCACTCCCACACATCTGTTTTCCTCAAGTAGTGAACATTATTAAAGCGCGGGAGCGTTCTAATAGTTAAGGTGTATTGCACGCTACATTATAAAGATCAACATTCTATCTGTTCTAAAATCTCCATAATCAAAGTTCAGATCATGAAACTTTTTGTGGAGAATCACAGAGGTAATTTTTTCATGCTGTGAAAGGTTCAGCTGAATGTGTTGGACAGAAGCTGAGATATTGTAGTTTGAAAACCGTCCTTTCAAGCCTACACTTTCAAGTGATTTTTCATTTAGTCAGACAGTCTCTATCTGGGCAATGTAGAGGGGCTGAGTGTTAGTGGGGAGGAGGAATTATCCTATTAGAAAACTAAAGGAGCTGCTAGGGGGTGTCTTTGGGGTTTTATTTGTAAATCTGATTAGTAGTTTTAAAGTTATGGGGATGTGAAAAAAAACCATGTTGGCCTATGGAGAGGGGCAGCACTGCTTTGAAGAGGAGAGCTGCTCACTGCCTCTTCTCCTGTCTTTCCCTTCCATGAGCAGGGCTTGTGCCAATTGTGATTGGAGGTTTCAGGGTGCCAGGGAGTGGGGGGGGGACGGAGCAAGAGAAGGACACTTTGGGTGTGGAGGGCAAAGGAGTGAGGGCGGAGGGGCGCTTTGGTTGAAGGGGAGGCAAGGGAGTGAGGACAGGGGGTGTTTTGGGTGTGGAGGGAAAAGAAACAAGGGTGGGGTGCTTTGAGTGAAGGGGAGGCAAGGGAGTGAGGACAGGGGGTGTTTTGGGTGTGGAGGGAAAAGAAACAAGGGTGGGGTGCTTTGGGTGTGGGGGAGGCAAGGGAGCAATTTGTGTGAGGCAAGGGAGAGAGGGAAGGGGGTGCTTTGGGTGTGGGGGAGGCAAGGGAGTGAGGGCAGGGTGGATGCTTTGTATTTAAGAAAAAACTTGGATATTTCATAGTAAAAAAACCTCCTGTTTACAAGACGAATTATGGATCTTGCAAATTCAATGATACACTAAAAAGCATAGAAATCGCAAGTTAAGGCTTCTGCCTGTTCCGTGCCATGTTAGCAGTAAAGACATTGTGCAGTCTCACATNGTGAGGACAGGGGGTGTTTTGGGTGTGGAGGGAAAAAGGGAGCCAGGGGGGTGCTTTGGTTGTTGGGGAGGTAAGGGAGCAAAGACATGGGGTGTTTTGGGTGGGGGGGGCAACGGAGCTGGGGCATGGGGTGCTTTTTGTGTGGGGGCAAGGGAGCGAGGGCAGGGGGTGCTTTCGGTGTGGGGGAGGTAAGGGAGCAAGGGCATGGGAGCAAGGGAATGAGGGCCGTGGGTGCTTTGGGTGTGGGGAAGGCAAGGGAGGGAGGTCAGGGGGGATGGGAGTAAGTCAGGGGGTGTTTTGGGTGTGGGGACACAAGCGAGCAAAGGCAGGGGTGCTTTGGGTGTGAGGCAGAAAGGGAGCAAGGGGAGAGGGGGTACTTTGGGTGTGGGGGCAAGGGATCAAGGACAGGAGGTGCTTGGGTGTGGGGGAGGCAAGGGAGCAAGGGCAGGGGGCAAGGGTAAAAGGGAGGGGGCGCTTTGGGAGTGCGGGGGCAAGAGAACACAATGAGGGGGTGTTTTAGGTGTGGGGGCAAGGGAGAGAGAGCAGGAGGTATGGGAGTGAGGTCAGGGGGTGCTTTGGGTGTGGGAGCAATGAAGTGATGGCAGGGGGTGCTCTGGGTGTGGAGGAGGCAAGGGAGCGAGGGAGGGAAGCACTTTGGGAGTGGGGGGCAAGGGAACTAGGCGAGGGGCCCCTTTGGGTGTGGGGGCAAGGGAGAGGGGGTGAGGGTCAAGTGAGCCAGGGCAAGGGGCTTTTTGGGTGTGGGGGAGGCAAGGGAGTGAGGGCTTTGCATATGGAGAAGGCAAGGGAGTGAGGGTAGGAGGTAAGGGGGTAAGGGTGTGAAGGAGGGGGCCACTTTGGGAGTGGGGGCAAGGGCACTGTGTCGAGTATTTCCTATTATAAGCATATATTTTTGGCCATCTGTGTTCCTAATGTATACACTTTGAGTTTTTATATGTTAACTTTTTGTTTCAATGTATTGGATTTGTGTTTTGAAGTATTGATTTCTAAAATCAATTTCTGTGATTAGCATTGGTTCAGGCTGAAGCTTTTTCAGTTACATTCCAATGAGCTTTTTTTAAAACTTCCCAAATGAACTTTCACCGTATCCAAGGAAACGGTCAAATGGCTAGGAGTTAGAAGGCCATAAAGAGGCCCTCTGGCCAGCCTAGGCCTCTGGCCAGCCTAGGTGTCTGCAATATTATCTATTACTTGTCTCAATGACAGATGGTACTATTCATAGAATATCTCCAGACTGAGAGGAGTCTTTAAGTTAGTTTTTCTAGCTAACATATCTATTTAATTAATAGTTGCAATAACCTTTTAGTTCTGGTTATTCTCTCTGTAATCTGACAATTATCTTGATAGAAATATGAGGTTTCTATCTAGAAAATCTTGAAGGAAATGTAATCCTTCTTTACTTGTTCAGAATTAAGAGAGCCAATTAGAATCCAGTGTATTTTCTTACTGACTGACGTAAAGCAATGTCAGCAATGACACTACTCAGGAATGTGAGCCTCCTAGCAGGCAAACTGTTTAAGATGAGAGACACAGCCTAACTTTCTTCAGACTGAAATTCCAAACACCATTGGATTTCTTTCTGACCATCATTTTGGCAGACAAAGGGAAGAACTGGGAAGAATGTAACGTATGATTCTTGATATCTTTGAGCCAATGAATTGTGCATATGTTAAGCTTTTAGAAGCTTTTTCTTAAAATAGAAATGTTTTAAGATCATGTAACTTTGATTGGCTACCAATACCATTCTATGTAAGCTACTGATATTTTCTATTTAAATTTAAGTAAACTATGCATATATTTTTATATTCAAAAGTCTCATGCTCCTTTATTTATAAATGTATTGTCATTTTACAATACTTGCTTTGCTAGTCGGATATCAAAGTTAAGTGTAAACTCATTTTATACAATTTGGAAAAAGTGCAGCCCAATTTAGTTTGATTAGTTCAGCTAAGCTACAATGCTCACTTTCCATTTGTAATAAATGGGACCTTGCAAGATGTGACAACTGGGAGAGAGGGTCCTTTGGGTGTGGGGGCAAGGGAAAGAGGGTGGGGGGGTCAAATGAGCGAGGGCAGGGGGTGCTTTCGGTGTGGGGGCAAGAGAGTGGGAACACCCATATCCATTTTATGCATACTCTTTTTCTTTTTTTTTCTTTGTGCTGTTTTGTGAGTGTGTGTGTGTGTGTGTGTGTGTGTGTGTGTGTTATTTCGGTGTTTGGATCATTTGGCATTTTGGTTACATCCTTTTCAGCAATTGGGCATGCACAAGAGTGCTCACATTGCCAAAACGATGGAATAAAAATACCAAAACAACCAAGGAACCAAAATAATCAAAAAAGAATTACCCCCCAGACATAATCAAAAGGGATATTTGACAGAGCTTAAACAAGTAGTGGTTACTGCTAAAACCATTATTTTTAGTTCAGGTACGGTGGATTCAGTGGGTTTACCCATTTTTGCTGTTACTCATTTCTGTTCTATTTAGACAGAATGATGACTTCAGTGAGGTCCTGAACCACAGTTTGGGGACTCCCAACCTAGTCTGAAGAAGTGATTGCAGTCGGCTACTCAGTCTAAAAGCAGTATATATTTGGCTTTATTCAGTTGCATGAGATTATCATTTTGGCTACTACCACTTGCACCTTTTTTACTGCTAGCTCTGCATTTATCAAGCAAATTGACTCCGTTCATGATCAGAGTCACATCAATCATATGGTTTCAAGTCCTTGGTATGGCATAATAAAATATATGACACGATCTGCACAGCAGCAGCTGTTGTTTAAACAGTCTCTGCAGTGCCTGGGATGTGCCAAAGCTTTCTAACTATGCAAAAGAAAAATGGCTTAAAGAGGTTGTAATGGGGCAGCTGCCTGCATGCTCTAAGTCTTTGCAGGATTTGGGTTCCAAATCAGACATGCCGATTTTGCTTCACTTTCCCTAGGTGTTACTTTCCTGCTTAATTGAAATGAAAACTTCACAGTCCCAAGCATAAACAATGGAAAACCAAACCTGCTTTCCTTGTTGGGCTTCCAAATGCCAGGTCACTCTACTAGGGACTCTTCAATCTACATTTTTGGTGAGGTGGGAGGGTTTATTCAGTTTTTTTAATGGGTTTTATCTTGTATTTGATGTTTAATGATGATGTGAACCATTCTGAGCCTTCGGATGTAGGTTGAGATAGAAATTCAAACAAACAAACATACATATACTTGGGGCACGTCTCTAGGGCTGAAATGGACACTTCATTTAGTACCCATGGGTAATACCTGATTTTCATTTACTGAATTGGGAACCCAATGGCTTACCCGAGCACAGATTAGGTATCCGGATACCCCAAAAATCAATAACTTTCCATTTTCCATTACTGATTTTCTAGGGCTGAACCGAGTAGAACAAAAAATATTTGCGAGTATTTCTGAGTAGTTGACTCCAGGCCAGAGCGTTCAGGAGCTACCTGGTAATACTGTTGAATTCCATTAAAATGCGTCGTACATGGAAAAATACCAAGTATTTTTCTGAGTATTTTATCAAGTCCCCTAAGTGCTGGGGGGGGGGCAGGATAGGAGGAAGGGGAGAGTCCCCTAATGTGGCATGCAAGAGGGAAGTAGCAAGTAGGTGCGGGGGCAGTCATGGCAGGCAGACAGGAAGGAGCAGGAATGGGTGGAGGAGCAGCAAACTGACCAGTGGAGTTGAAGTGGAGCTAACTTGCCACCTTTGCCGCCATCACCAGGGAGGACCCCCCAGTTCTTCAGGTCTCCCAGCTGCAGGCTGGGAGATCTGGCTGCTATCTCAGAGACATGGTGCATCACGGAGACATGGTGGAACAAGGATAACCAATGGGACACTGTAATACCAGGATACAAAATAAATTGGAATGACAGACTAGATAGAGTTGGTGGTGGGGTGGCTCTATATGTAAAAGACAACATTGAGTCAAGTATAATTAAAATTTTAAAGGATGCAAACTGTTCCCTAGAATCTCTGTGGATAGTTCCATGTATAAAGAGGAAGAGTATCACAGTAGGGCTATGCTATCATTTCTCTGACCAGGACAGATGCCCTGGTCAGAGAAATGCCCTAAATGACTGCTTCTGGATGCCCTAAATGACTGCTTCTTAGAATGCCCTAAATGACTGCTTCTTAGAACAGCTGGATGCCCTAAATGACTGCTTCTTAGAACAGCTGGTTCTGGAACCAACTAGAGGAGCTATTCTAGATCTAGTCCTGAGTGGCATGCAGGACCTGGTGGAAGGAGTAACTGTGGTGGAGCCACTAGGCAATAGCAATCATAATATGATCACATTTGACATAATTTCTGTAGGGAGAAAGAGAAACAAAAGTACAGCAGTAACATTTAACTGGGAGACTATGACAAAATGAGGAAACTAGTTAAAAAGAAACTAAAAAGCCCAGTTGCAAGGGCTACAAGTTTGCATGAGGCGTGGAGACTGTTTAAAAGCACCCTTCTGGAAGCCCAGATTAAATGCATCCCGCAAGTTAAAAAAGGAGCAGGAATACCAAATGTCTTCCACTGTGGTTAAATGGGGAGGTGAAGGCGACTATTACAGCCCAAAAGGCATCCCTTAAGAAGTGGAAGGCTAATCCCTATGAAAATAATACAAAAGAGCATAAACACTGGCAAAGTAAATGCAAAGTGTTAATAAGGCAGGCCAAGAGAGATTTTGAACGGAGCTTGCTAAAGAGGCAAAAACAAGCAACAAAAGCTTTTTCAAATACATCAGAAGCAAGAAGCCTGCTAGGGAGTCAGTTGGGCCATTAGATGACAAGGGAGTAAAAGGGACGCTCATGGAGGATAAGGACATTGTAGAGAAGCTGAATGAGTTCTTTGTGTCGGTCTTCACTGCAGAGGATTTTGGAGAGGTACCCATGCCGGATCCTTGCTTTATGGGTGAGGAATTGGAAGAGCTGTTACAAATCAATGTGATGTTGGAGGATGTTCTAGGGCAAATTGACAAACTGAATACTAACAAGTCACCAGGGCCAGATGGCATTCACCCCAGAGTTCTGAAGGAACTCATATATGAAATTGCAGACCTCCTTTTAGTAATTTGTAACCTGTCACTAAAATCTGCCACTGTACCCGAGAACTGGAGGGTGGCAAATGTAACCCCGATATTTAAAAACGGATCCAGAGATGATCCTGGAAACTAAAGACCAGTAAGCTTGATGTCTGTGCCGGGCAAAATGGTGGAAACCATAATTAAGGACAGAATTACAGGGCATGTTGACAAACATGGCTTAATGGGGAAGAGTCAACACGGATTTAGTAAAGGTAAGTCATGCCTCACTAACCTGTTGGAATTCTTTGAGGGTGTAAATAAGCATGTGGACAAGGGAGACCCAGTAGATATAGTGTACCTGGATTTCCAGAAAGCATTTGATAAGGTCCCTCATGAGAGACTCTTGAGAAAATTAAAAAGTCATGGGATAGGAGGTAGTGTCTTACTATGGATCAGAAACTGGTTAAAAGATAGAAAGCAAAGGGTAGGACTAAATGGTCAGTTTTCACAATGGAGAGATGTAAAAAGTGGTGTGCCTCAGGGATCTGTATTGGGACCGGTGCTGTTTAATGTATTCATTAATGATTTGGAAAAGGGTGTTAAGAGTGAGGTGATCAAATTTGCAGACGACACCAAGTTATTCAAGGTAGTTAAAACACGAGCAGACTGTGAGGAACTGCAACAGGATCTTACGACACTGGGTGCCTGGGCATCTAAATGGCAAATGAGATTTAATGTGGACAAGTGCAAAGTGATGCACGTAGGGAAAAATAATCCAAACTATGCGTACACAATGCTGGGTACTAAGCTAGGAGTTACCACTCAGGAAAAGGATCTGGGGGTGGTTGTGGACAATACAATGAAATCCACAGCGCAGTGCGCAGCAGCAGTCAAAAAAGCAAACAGAATGTTAGGAATTATTCGGAAGGGGATAGAGAATAAAACTGAGGATGTCATAATGCCTCTATACAAATCAATGGTGCGACCGCACCTCGAATATTGTGTGCAGTTCTGGTCGCCCCATCTCAAAAAAGACATAGCTGAACTAGAAAAGGTACAGAGAAGGGCAACAAAAATGATCAAGGGCATGGAAGGGCTCCCGTATGAGGAGAGGCTTGGTAGGTTGGGGCTCTTCAGTTTGGAGAAGAGACGACTGAGAGGAGATATGATAGAGGTCTATAAAATCATGAGTGGTGTGGAACTAATAAACAAGGAGCAGTTATTTACCCTCTCAGCTAGTACTAGAACTAGGGGACACTCCATGAAACTCATGGGTGGCAAGTTTAAAACAAATAAAAGAAAATATTTTTTTCACTCAGCGTATAATTGGGTTGTGGAATCTACTGCCAGAGGCTGTGGTAAGGGCCAGTACTATAGCTGAGTTTAAAAGAGGTTTGGACAAGTTTCTGGAAGATAGGTCAATTAGCAGATATTAGCCAGACAGGATCAGGGAACATGACAGGAGCTGGGGGAAAGCAACAGGGAATGGATCCCCCATTGTGACCTGTTGGGTGCTTCTCCCAAGCCACCGTCATTGGCTACTGTTGGAGACAGGATGCTGGACTAGATGGACCATTGTTCTGACCCAGTATGGCACTTATTATGTTCTTATGTTCTTATCTTTCCTCTGGGAGCATGCTGGGAAATGTAGTTCAGCACACTCCCAGGGAGTCAGCATTCGAATGCTACCATTAGAGAAAAGCATTGGAATGCTTTTCCAACATGAACCCAGCATGCACCCAGAGAAAAGATGGTGGCAGAAGAACTGTAGTGCTGGAGAAACTCACCGAGGTCACAGAACTGCAGGGACCACACTGGCAGCAGCGGCAGGTGGTGAGCCGGCTTCAGTTCAACTCCACTGGGGAAGTTTCTGCCTCTGCCTCCTTATTGCCTTCCACACCTACCCCGTGCACTTAGCCCCCTTCCTCCATGCCACTTTAGGGGACCTGCACCTGCCCCCTTCCTGCCCGATTCAATTCCTCGATTCTTCACGTTACTCAGTGCCGAACATTCTGGGATCAGATTTTGACATTCCGGGAGATCGAGTAACCAAATCGGGCCGCAATTGAGTGTCAGTCGGTACCTGATTTAGTTAATTAGGAAAAAGAATAGAACTCCATTTGTTTTCATAACTAAGGTAATGTAAACAAATGATTAAGCAAATAGTATTGTTTGATTTCATCCATTTGTATTAATTATTAATTATTAATTATTATTACTACTACTACTACTACTATTACTAGTAATAATAATAATAATAATAATTTTAAAATGTGCATGTGCAAAATGGCCATTGTTTTGGGTACCAGAAATTCATTGGGTATACCTGTTTTTCCATGTATTCGTTTCCAGCTCTACTTATGGAGGTTCCCACCCATATTTTTAGACTGGAGGGCCAGCCTTTCTTCTGACTCACTCCTCTGAGATTCTTACTACTGGGGCAGAAATAAGATTTTGCACAAACTAGAATTCCCATTGAAATCATGGTTCCCAATTCCATCTCAGTACTCATCAAAGTCTCAATTGACATTTCATTTTCCAAATTACCAATAATGGGCTTACCAGAATCTCATTCATCACTTTGCCATTTACCACTGTCGTATTGCTGATGCAATACCATATTTCTTCTATCCTTCTCTGCATTCCAGTCTTCCTTGCACTTCCTTGTCACTCATTGGAGCCAATCCCATGCCCCGTGGATCCCACGTGCACCGCCGCACGTGTGTGCATGCACACAGTTTCTGTGTGACACAATGTGCCGGCAATGGGGGTGCGCGCAGGATCGATAGGGTATGGGATTAGCCCCACCGGCTGGTATGCAGATTTCTTTACAAATTTCTAATCAAGTTGCAGATTGGTTAAAGCATGGGAAACAACATACGACATGTTTGATTGGAGGTACTGGAATGGAAACAGTGATTTTTAAACTGTTTGGAAAGGCAGTCAGAGGCTAAGGGGTGAGTTATAAAAACAGTGATTGGGCTATTCAAACAGTGATTGGTAAAGATTAAGAACTAACAGACGGAAACCCAGAAATAAAATGGTACCCTCCGCAATACAGTAAATGGTAAACGGAAAGTTGGTAAATTGTAATAGTATCTCATGGTATTTTGAGAATCAAGAAATCGTATCACTATCAGTAAATGGTTGGTAAATTGATCCCATTTCCCAAGATGGTGAAATTACTCACGAGTAGGAATTTAATTGCTCATTTCAAACCTACCCACTGCACAGCTGTGCCCTGAACCTTCCCACTCAAGTGCTTGGCTCATGACTGGCCTTACTATGTGCCCCACTATTTGTTCTACTTCTGGGAACCCAGCAGCGGTCCCTGTTTTCACCAAAGCAGGGTGCAAAACCCCCACAACCTCCCAGAAGGGCCCCAACATGAACACTAAAGTACCCTGCACGGGGTGTTCCCCAAAAGGCAGGGCCATGGGGGAATGAGAAGGGCCACCAGGGCCCCCATATTTTATCATTGCCCTGGGTCCCACAAATACTAAGGCCAGTCTTTTCTTGAAGCCTGTCATCCAGTTCCAGGGGATGCTCTGTGATTGAAGGACTCTGCTCAGATTCCTAACCACTGCCTCTTCCCTGGATATCTCCTGCTCTTCACCCCAGCTCCTCCTTTTATGGCAGGTCCTCCCAGTAGGCTTGTAGCTTCCTAACATACCCAGTGGGAAGCCCTCATGGTACACTAACAGGTGTGTTAGTTTTTACCCTGGTATTAACCCTTTTCTGGGCATATCAGCCATTTAAGCCCTTAAAGGCACTTCAGCTTGTCTCCAAAAAGGCTTTTCCTCAGGCGGTTGTTCCCCACGAGTATTTATTTAGCTCATGCTTGGTAGCCAGCCCACAAGCCCTGCAGTCTGTGGTGGCTCATAGATAACCCCAGCTACATGCAGACCTAATCCTGCAAAGACTTAATGACCTCCCCACCACAGAGTTGTTGGCAGTGAAGACCGGCCTTCCAGACAAGAGAGTACTGAACAGAAATTCCTGGACAAGAAAGAGGTCACAAACAAAGTCAGTTGTGGGGCCAGTATATCTCAATGCACTTGTGATATCCTCTCCACTAGGAGTGTGTAATTTTGTATCATTTTATTATTATCATGACCCTATGTAAGTTACCGGTACATGGAGTTATATGCCACCAGATTGTCTGCCTGAACCAGTACAGTTTAGGCAGTTGCAGATTCAAAAAGAGTCCTTGTGCCCCTCAAACTGGACTCTGGGGCTTGCTCAATTTCTTATTTTGCTTCTTACCCTTTTGTGCTTTTTTGTACCTTTTTAACTCTGTAAGGAAAACCTAAGCCTTTTCTACTCTTAACTTCACTGGGTGTGTGTGTTACCTGCAAAGAATGCCTCCCTTCGCCTGGAAGACATAGCTACCAAAGAGGGAGAAAGGAATTCCCCTCTGACTCTTTTAGCCAAGGCAGCTTTTGACCAAGATAAGCACCTCTGGGTTGCTCCAAGGGTTCTGCCTCCTGGAAGGGGGAGAACACCAGATAAAGGGGACTAGGGTTCCTTGGGAAGCTGTGGGCTTATAAACGTCTGGGGTTCACATATCCTGGGTTGTGTGGATCCCCTCTGATTTTCTGGAACCCAGGGGGTGGCAGCGAAAACTAGGTTTTTCTGGCGTTTGCCAGCTGTAGGAACCTCAGGTTAGATATTTGGATGAACACAGTGAGGTGGGTGGCTCAGTTGTATAGCGCCAACCTTGCTGCGTTTCGCCACATAACCTTAGACAAGTCACAACCTCTCAGCTTCAGTTCCCCATCTGTAAAATGGAACTGTGTGTGTGTCTGTCTGTCTGTCTGTCTGTCCCTGTGTTTCCCTCACCCTTGTCCATCTTAGATTGTAAGCCTACTGGGAAGGGACTTGTCTCTGAAAAATCAGTGACTGTAAAGCGCTGCATATGCCTAGTAGCGCTATAGAACTCATAAATAGTAGTCGTTCTAACTGTACATATTACTGTAACCAAGAGCATTCATGGAGAATGTGGCAGGGCGCAGACTTCAGAGTGGCTAGCCCTTTAAGAGAGGTAGCACCGATGGGTTGAAGGCACTACCCAAGGCACAGATACTATAGTAACTAAGGGACAGTGCCTGATTGCCTACCACCTGTGCTTGGGTGTGGCACAAGCCTAAAAGGCTGTATTAGGCTCAGTCTAGAGAGAGCAACTTAGGAGAACCTGTGTAGTGTAGTGGATAAGGTGCTCGGCTTGGGCCATGGAACACCAGGGTTCAAATCTCACCCTAGCCAATTAACTCACTGCCTGGCCTTTGGGAAAACTCTCAGCCTCAGTTCCCCACCTGTAAAATGGGATTGTCTGACTTTCCCTGTGCGTTGCCCTCATCCTTGTCCATCTTAGATTGTAAGGCCATTGGGCAGGGACATGTCTCTAAATTTCTTATCCTGCTAGATCTCTCAGCCGCTTTTGATACCGTGGACCATGGGCTGCTATTGAGACGGCTGCGTGACCTGGGGGGTCTGGACGGGACTGTTCTTGAATGGTTCCGTTCATTCCTCTCGGGGAGGAGCCAACGGGTGGTGCTGGGGGAGAAGACATCGTGCCCCTGCGCTTTATCATGTGGCATTCCGTAGGGTTCTATCCTGTCTCAGTTATTGTTTAACATATATATGCAGCCCTTGGGGGAGGTCGTGAGAGGGTTCGGGGTGCGGTGTCACCAGTATGCTGATGATACTCAGCTGTACCTCTCCTTTTCAACTGACCCAGACCCTGCTGTCTCGTTGCTATCCCAATGTTTGGAGGCCGTGGCGGA
>QEPC01003424.1:36420-86320 GCA_003113815.1 Sphenodon punctatus
GCAGATCTCTGCCTGGAGCAGCAGGTGGAGGCAGTCACTAAGGCTGCCTTCCGCCAGCTGTATCTGGTGTGTAGGCTGCGTCCGTTCGTCTCTGGCCCGGACCTGGCCTCCCTCATCCATGCCTTCCTCACCCCGAGGCTCGACTACTGTAACGCGCTATATGTGGGGCTTCCCTTGTTCCTGGTTTGGAGGTTGCAGCTAGTGCAGAATGGGGCGGCTCGTCTCCTTACGGGGACGGGCTGTCGGGAGCATATTACACCTGTGTTACGAGTTCTGCACTGGATGCCGATAGCGTGCCGAGCCAGGTTCAAGGTTTTGGTGTTGATCTATAAAGCCCTACACGGTCTCGGCCCCTCATACCTCAGGGACTGCCTTGCCCTCTGCGCCCCAGAGCGGCTCCTTTGGTGTGCCAGGGGTGCCTTCTTGGAGGTCCCCCGTGTTAAGCGGGGGGCCACAATGGAGAGGGCATTCTCGGTGGCTGGGCCGCGCCTTTGGAACTCCCTTCCGGAGGAAGCTCGCCTGGCCCCTAGCCTGTTGACGTTCCGGCAGAGTTGTAAAACCTGGCTGTTTGCCCAGGCCTTTGGGGAGGGTGGGGGGGAAGGGTTTTTACCTCCCCCACCTGATTTGTGATATATTACTTGTGATATTTATGAAATGTTAGCCCTGTTTTAACATTTGAATGTTTTTATGAAATGTTTTAAATTGTTTTTATTGTATTTTAATTGTTGGAAGCCGCCCCGGGCTGCTTTGCAGGAGGGGTGGGGTATAAATTTATTAAATAAATAAATAAATTAATTAATTCTGTGACTGTAAAAGTGCTGCATACATCTAGTAGCACTATAGAAATTATTATTAATAGTAGAGGCAGGAGCTAAGAAAGAGCTCTGACTCTGATAGGAAGCTGCTTGGGAGCAGCAGCCGAGGAGACTGGGAAGAGGCAAGAGCAAGAGGCGGAGAGCTCTGCCACATCCAAACAGCCAAGAGAGACTTCTATGAGCTAAAAGATGTAGGCAGAGGAGCCAGCAGCCTTGACAGAAGACTCCTTAGAGACATGTTGAGCTGAATGGAGCTAAATTGCCAGTGATTTGTGGAGCCTAATCCTGGAAGGAGTTACCCTGGCTGGACCCTGCCATGTTGCAGGGAATCTTTAAAAAGGGCCCAGTTGGGTCAGAGCAGTGGTTCGCCCAGCTCCAATCATCACCAAGTGACAATTTCTGGCTACAATCACTACTAAGTGAGAAGGTGACTCCCGTGTCTCTATTACACGGCTTGATTTCTGATTATTCCAAAAGTGCATATTTCTGAGTTTGGTCATGATTACAGCAGAGCCTGCTTCATTTGAATTTCTCCGCCCATGTAAAAAAGTTTGATTTATCAGAAATTCTACTTATGCAGGGCTTAAGGTAATGGACCTGGAGAGGGTAAAACCGGATGCTCTGATTTAGTACCAGGTTCCTCTGTGTTCAGTCCCCTTCCCTACCCACAGAAGAAATGTTTTAGGGTGGATGCTCCTCTTCCTCCCTCGCTTTTGTGCTCAGTTTGAAAATTTCCTTCTGGTGCTCAGTTCTGTCACAAGGGGCCACCCGCCCACCCCCACCCTCAACTGAGCCCCTTTGCTCCACTACACTCCTATCCTAAAGTACTTTGTATAGAACATTGGTCAAACCATTTTTACTTGGCAGAGGAGTCTGTTGGGAAATGCAGTTTGTTGGCAGACAAGTTGTAAACTGGAACAAAGGCGGAAGACACCAAAACAACTGCTTGCGGTGAATTCTTCATCTAGCTCTCATCTTGGTTGTTATGTAAAGAATGAATGTGATACCTGCTTCATAGATTTACTCGATGCAAGAAAACAGGTATTTTAAGGGATGCTTATACCTTTTCTTCGATCTCATTCATGTCTTATGAATATTTAAAAACCATGTCCAAACCTCTAAGTATGCCACGATTAAAAGCCAGTATTCCCTCAGTGCTCTGCAAACTGGCTTATTCCTCTTGAAATAAACAACAGGTAATGGAAAAGACCCCACAGCATTATTAATTATCCTAGCTGTCAATTATGCGTTAGACACAGGAGCAAGATGGATGGTAAGACAAACAGTGGTAACAGAGACTGGGATGGCTTGGGAAGGAAAGATGATACATCACTGTTTGTGTGAGCTTATAAGGGACAACCTTCTTTGTCATGTACAAGACATCTTGTAAGGAGTATTGATGACTGGACCTAAGGAGCTGAAATTCAAAACAGAGGAGAAACAGAAAAAAAAGCTTGTAGCTGAAAAGAACTTGTTGGAACGGAATGGAAACAAAACAAAATAAAGGAAATGCATCCAGATTATATGGCCATTAGTGCTATTATTAAATAAAAGAACACGGTTCCCTCCATTGTCTACTAATCTCATTCACTTTGCTTTGTGCTTTCTTCATGCTGCAAGAAGCTCAGTTTAGGGCTGAGATGAGAAAAATGGGAATTCCCATCAAAATCACAGTTCCCAATACCATCTCGGTTGATTCGAGAAACTGTTGACATTCGTTAATATCTCGATCAACATTTCATTTTCTGATTTATTGATAATGAGCTTACCAGAATCCTGATTACCACTTTGCCATCAGTTTCAAATCCCAAGACATAATATCAATGCAATACCATATTTCTTCTATCTTTTCTGCATTCCATTCTCCTTTGTCACACATCGGAAATCTGGTACACAGACTCCATTGCAAATCTCCAATCCAGTTGTAGACTGATCAAAACACGGGAAACAACCTACAACAACAATTCTGATTGGAGGCAGTGGAATGCAGGCACTGGTGTTTTTAAAAAAAAACAAACCTGTGTTTGGGTAGGCAGGCAGGTGGTTAATTGGTGGGCTATTCACTCAGTGATTGGCTCAAAAATCTGATGAACAGACAGAAGCCCGGAAGTAAAATGGTACCCTCTGCAGTGTGCTAAGTGGTAAATGAACAGTAATGCTATGCAGTAAATGGTCAATAACAAGTTGGTAAATCGGGATGGCATCTCATGGTATTTTAAAAGTCACGGAATTACTCAGAAGTAGGGATTTAGCTGTTCATTTCAACCCTAATCAATATATCACTAAGGCAGGCCAAGATGCACCTGTTAGCCAGGACCCGTGGTCCCGCCCAGAATGGATGTACCCCCCCCCCTTTGTGGTGATAGCCAACTAACTTGGACCCAGGCGTCGGCAAAGCCCCCAGGGGTAACCAAGGGCAAGGAGGCTTGGGGAAAAGATAGTCTCCCCACACTGTAGGCAAGGGGGGGCATGGAAAATAAGGATCGGGCCCAACCACCCTAACTCCTAGCCAAAAGGGACCACTCATGGAAAAATACCAGCCTAAGGTTGAGAAAAAGACTGGAAGAGAGAGCCCTCGGAGTAAAGAATGGAGTCATTAAGGAGAGGGGGCTCACCCTGTTGTGACAAAGGACTGGTAGCCATGACTCAGAGCAGCAACATCCTATCTCCGTATTCTCCAAGAGAAACCAGACACACACTTACTGTATCCTGAAGTCTGTCATTAGCCCTTCCTTCCCTCCCTTCACTTTTTGTTTACAGTTTCCCTGTGTGTCAAAGAGATCTTTTGCATATCTTGGAGTCACCTTTGTAATGGAAGCAAAAGTTGTGACTTCTCCCCTTGTTAACCCATTGACCCCCAACGACCCTTCGTAGCCTCCCCAAACCCTTTGTTTAGCATCCAGTAACTGCCCCTTCTTTTCCCCTCAACTGCTGAGAAATCTTGGGACCCAGATATGTGCAGGTCACTCTGTGCATGTCTGAGTTGAGAGATCTCCCAGACTCTGGTCTGCCCCTTCTTTTTTCCTCCATCCCCCGAACTCCGCTGGATCCGTGGGCCGCCTGTCCCATCTCAACAGGCGAGGAAAGGTAACTTCAGGTCCAGACTTTCCCAGCCAACTGGGGAAGCCCTGTCTCTCTCTCTTTCTCCCTCCCTCCCCTCTCATTCGCGTTCTCTCGCTCCCCATCGCTGAGCCGACACCGGACCCCCCCCCTCCTTATCCTACCATACTCGATGCAAGCCGCTTGTGTTTTTCCCTTTTAAATCCCACCAGCCAGACCGGGGCTGTGCTTCTCTGTTTTGTATAGCAATAAACTTGTTGTTATTGAACACCTGTGTCTCTCTCTCTCTCTCTTTCTATTTGGGGAGGGTACATAAACTGCCTGTAGCATGTACTGTCCTCAGCTTGATCCTTTTGAACATGTGGAGACCCTGATTTAAGTAATTAAGCTAATTGCACCTGAAATTTAAGGAACGGTAGATATTGGGGTACCCACCACCCAATAGTCATGAGTGGGAGGGAGTCTCCTGTTAACGCACCCTAGTGGTAGATCACAAGCTAGTCTTCAGTGGGTTATGGTGTGGCAAGGGGGACCAGACTCTCAGAGATTACTTCTGGGGAGAAGATCAGGACTGGTAACTAGGGCTCTGCAATTTGTTTTAATTAAACCACCCCTAGATACCAGATAGTAAAGAGGAATGTGTTTCAGCTCCAATTTTGATGCATCATCTGCAGACTAAACCCAGGGTTTTCTGGGTATCCCTAGACTTTTTCCAGTGTGTGTGGCCCTGTGTGAAATAGATGGGAGAGTCAGTTTTCCCTGCCCCTCTTTTGACAGGCCTTTCAGAGCATCATGACATCACAATGTTCCGCAGAGTCCCTTTGCCCCACCCCCTTTCTGACATGGCCCCACCCCCTTTCTGACTCCAAGTATCTCTCGGTAGATGGCAGTCCTATAGCACACTACAAGATTGAGGAGAAACAGCGGATAGGTTATTGATCTGGGACTCTAGAGAATCTGATTCAGTTCCCCATTCCACCACAGATTTTCTCTGTGACCTGTGACGAGAATCACTTTCTTTCTTGTGAAAAACTTCCGAGACTCAAGAACCATTACATAGCTCTCAGGACGATCTCAATAATGGTTTGATATCTCAGTAAAGAATTTTTCTTGATTATGGATGAAACTACAAGAACAAGCTGAGAACCTACTGGCTTCTTGTCGTGAAATGCCAGAATCTCAGCCCTCCTGCCCCCCCACTCCCTCCAAGCACTCTAATCTATTGCCAAGACACTCTCCCTCTCCACATGTGCCTCCTGGAGTTCTGCTTTTTCTTTTTGTCCTCTTCCCCCTCCTTTCTGTAGCCAACAGCGTGAGCGGGTTCCCTGCCTCACAGCTGATGGTCAGAGATGCACTACTGCCTTTTAAAACTCTTCCTTCTCACGGCTTTGCAAGCTCAAAGCAGTGCCTGTCCTGACATCTGGGCATCCAAACACCAGAGAAACAAAAAAACAACAACGCAAGGATTCTGGCTGCAGAAAAGTTTTAAGAAAATATAAATTAGTCTCCAAAATAGCAGCAAGTGTGCAGTCTGCAGCTCAAACTGCAAGGGGAGGGGGAGGGGTGTGTGCACCTGCACCCACAGTGAATTTTACCACAAGGGATGAAAGGGGGCACTTCCCCAACCTTCCCCCCACCAAAAGATTGGCAACAAAATCCTTAGAAAAAGATTTTAAAAAAGAAACAAGTGCCCTTTTTGGAAATAAATTTGGAGTGATATTGACCTAGTAACTGCCTTCACTGTTCCTTGTGAGCTCCTGGATTGGCCGGATATCTCTGCTCCTCCCACTCATTCTTTGTTCAGTTCCAGCTTACCGGCAGTGCTGTGTCTTCATTTTCACTCAATGAGCATGCCCAATTTATTATTGACTGTTAATATCCAATATTCTGGGTAGTTTGACAGTTATCCTTCACCATCCGCAGGCCTGGTTATCCACACTGCTTCTGTGAACACCGACCACTAGAATGCTTCCCCATATCTCTCCCAATCCCTCACCCTCCATCTCTCCTCTCCTTCTCACACTGATGCTGTCTCCCCGGCTTCTCCCTCTCCCTCCTCCAACACTCTTTCTCCAACCTCCCCACCCCTTATTTTTCCCCTTTCCCATTCCCCCTCCTCCTCCTCACCCCCCCTTAACCATTCCCTGCAAGCCCCCTCCTCCCCTCCACCCACCCTTACACAGGGTCTGCAAGCCTCATCGTTCCACTTCCCCCAACCTCATCCACATTCCCTGCCTTCCCCCTGATCAACTCCCCTTATCCTGCTCCCTCTGGAACTGCTGCTATTCCATTAACAAAGCCCCTTTCATTCATGACCTCTTCCTTTCTCACCGCTTTCAACTCCTTGCATTTACTGAAACCTGGATCTCTCCTTCTGGCTCTATCACCTCTGCCACCCTCTCCTCTAGAGGCCTTTTGTTCTCTCACCAGTCCCACCCCAAAGGCCGGGGTGGTGGCGTGGGTCTTCTCCTTGCCAACCCCTGTCGATTCCAGTACCTCTTCACTCCACCCTCCCTCTTTTTCCCCTCCTTCGAGGCTCACTCCGTGTGTCTCTACTCCCCCCTTCACCTTCGTATCGCTATCTACAGCCCCCCCCTGGTGCCTTTTGCTCTTTTGTCCCGGACTTTGAATCCTGGCTTACCTTCCTCCTCACCGATGATACCCCCGCTCTCATTCTTGGTGACTTCAGCATCCATGTTGACCCAACTTCCCAGCCCTCTAGCTCCCACTTTCTCTACCTAGCCTCCTCCTTTGATCTCCGTCTCTGGACTGATTCCCCCACCCACACCTGTGGCCACTCTCTCGACCTCATCTTCTCCAGAAACTGTCCTGTTGTTGACCTCTCCTTTGATTTTTGTCCCATGTCTGACCATTACCTCGCTTCCTTCAACCTCTCTCACCAACCCCCATCTTCTTCCCCAGCTCCACGTCCCTTCCGTGATTTGCAGACTATTAACCTTTTAGACTTTATTTCCTCCTTCTCCCCCCTCCTCCCTCCTGTCTTCTCCTCCTCTTCCCCTGACACTGCCATCTCTTCTCTCAACACCTCTCTCACTATGACCCTCGACTCTCTTGCCCGCCTCTCCTCCTGCCCTGTTCGACCCCTAAACCCCCATCCCTGACTTACCCCTACTATACACTACCTCCGTTCCTGCACCCGTGCTGCTGAACGCCTCGGGCACAAATCCCGCTCCCACCCTGGCTTCCTCCACTATAAATTCTCCCTCTCCTCCGCTATGTCCCTGGCGAGGCAACACTACTATGCCTCTCAGGTTGAATCCTATTCTCGTGACCCCCGCCGCCTCTTCTCCAGCTTTGACTCCCTTCTCAAGCCCCCCTTGGCCCCCTCCACTTTCTTCCCTTTCTGCTCAGCATCTCATGTCATTCTTCACCTCAAAGATTGACAAGATCTGCCAGGACATTGCTTCCCACCTGACTCCTCTCCCTGCTCCCTCACTACCCCCTCCCCTCCCCCTCTCTCCTCGCCTCCTTCTCTCTTGCCTCTCTTGAGGAAATCTCCTCTTTGCTCGCTTCCTCCAACCCCTCCACCTGCCCCCTCAACACAATCCCCTCCCGCCTCCTGACCTCCATTGCTCCCACTGTCACCCCCCCCTTTACATGTCATTAATCTCTCCCTCTCCACTGGCTCCTTCCCCTCTGCCTTCAAGCATGCCACTGTTTCTCCCATCCTTACAAAATCCACCCTCGGCCCCTATGACCCCTCTAGTTACTGGCCAGTCTCCCTCGTAGCCTTGCCTCTAAGCTTCTGCAACGTGCTGTCTACTCCCGCTGCCTGGATCTCCTCTCTGCCAACTCCTCCCTCGACCCTCTCCAATCTGACTTCTGTCCTGTTCATTCCACTGAAACTGCCCTAAGCAAGATCACCAATGATCTACATGTCGCTAAATCTAAGCACCTTTACTCCATTCTTGTCCTCCTTTATGTCTCTACTACCTTTGACACTGTCAATCACTCACTCCTACTGGACTCTCTTCACTCCCTAGGCTCCTGCGGCTCTGCCCTTGACTGGTTCTCCTCCTACCTCTCTGATCGCTCCTTTAATGTGTCTCTTCCCAATTCCAACTCCTCCTCCCTCCCCCTCTCAGTTGGGGTTCCCCAAGGCTCTGTCCTGGGCCCTCTCCTCTTTTCTATCTACACCCTGTCTCTTAGCAAACTCATTGCCTTCCATGGCTTCCAATATCACCTCTATGCTGACAACACTCAACTCTATCTCTCCACCCCCTCTCTATCCCCGTCTGTCCAAGCTCGCCTCATCAACTGTCTCTCTGATATCTCCAACTGGATGTTCCAACGTCACCTCAAACTCAACATGCTTAAGACTGAACTCCTTATCTTTCCTCCCTACCCTTCCTCTTCTGCTTCCCTGTTCATCCTTATTGATGGGGTCACCATCCGTCCCGTTCCCCAAGCCCGTAGCTTGGGCTTCATCTTCGACACTCACCTTTCCTTTAAACTTTACATTGACTCTTGCTAAATCCTGTCGCTTCGGCCTCCAAAACATTGCTAGGATTTTCCCCTTTCTCTCTGTCTCCTCAGCCCAAACCCTTGTTCATGCCATGGTCATCTCTCGCCTTGACTCCTGCAACCTCCTCCTTACTGGCCTCCCTCGCTCTCACCTGTCCCCCCTTATCTCCATCCAAAACTCCACTGCTAGGGTCATCCACTCAGCCCGTCACTTCAACCATGTGCAGCCTCTCCTCTCCTTGCTTCACTGGCTCCCCCTTCCCACACGCATCCTTCACAAACTCCTGGTGTTCACTTACAAATCCCTTCACAACCTGGCTCCCCCTTACTTCTCATCCCTAGTCTCCTTACACACTCCTGTATGCGCTCTCTGCTCCTAGTCTGCCCCTTCCCTCGCTCTCCCTTGTCTCCCCTGCTCCCTTAACCACCTTTGTCCCTTCTCCCTTGCTGCCCTCCATGCCTGGAACTCCCTCCCTGCCCACATATGCATTGCCCCCTCCCTCTGCACCTTTAAATCCCTCCTCAAAACCTACCTCTTCCTCGCTGTCTTTCCTGACACCTGCTCGAACTTTCCTTTCAATATTTACTGTCTGCCATCCCCGCAGACTCCTGTCTGACTGCAACCAAGTCAAGCACGTGCACCTGGTGCCGCACATCCACTTAAATGTTATTTATCCCGTCTCTCCCTATGTCCCCTCTCCTTGTCTCCCCCCTCTGTGTCTATTAGATTGTAA
The DNA here is from genome assembly GCA_003113815.1 of Sphenodon punctatus. Lineage (NCBI taxonomy): Eukaryota > Metazoa > Chordata > Lepidosauria > Sphenodontia > Sphenodontidae > Sphenodon > Sphenodon punctatus. The sequence continues at coordinate 45,515 of QEPC01003424.1, forward strand.
GCCGTAGGCAGGGACCATGTCTATCTTACTGTTCTGTAAAGCACCAGGTACACTGCTTGTGCTATACAAATGCTAATTAATAATAATAATAATAATAATAATAATAATACAAAATTAATATCTGGTTACCATGGAAGTTGATAGGGATGGGACACCGCAGAGAATACTGAATACTGGGTTTACTGGTATTGGATCTCCCTGGTATCGTATTTACCAGTATTGACATACCAGATTTTTAACATTGGCCGCTTTACCATTTTTTTTACATTGCGGCCATTGATTGACTTCAATGGCTGCAATGTAAAAAACCCGGTAAAGTGGCCAATGTTAAAAATCCGGTGTAAATATCAGATTATCGGATTAATCTGATACACCTGATTATCGGGTGTATCAGATTTACCGATACCGATATTCCCACCCCTAGAAGTTAACTACCAAATTGGACTGTGTAGATTCATTTAGTTTTTTTTAAATTACAAAAATTTATTTATTTATTTTATTTATTTTTTCAAATTTATATCCTGCCCCCTCCTGCAACGCAGCTCGGGGCGACTCACAGCAATCAACAATAAAATATTTAAAATTCATTTTAAAATATAAATATAAAATATACCATATAAAACAGGGCTAGAAAAATAGTAAATAAATAAATAAATAAATGGGTGGGGGACTAAAATCATCCCTCCCCACCCTCCCTCCCAAAGGCCTGGGCAAACAGCCAGGTCTTACAGTTCCGCCGAAATGTTAAAAGGCTTGGGGCCAGGCGAGCTTCCTCCGGAAGGGAGTTCCACAGCCGCGGCCCCACCACCGAGAATGCCCGCTCCATCGTGGCCCCCCGCTTAACACGGGGGACCTCCAGGAGGGCACCCCCGGCAGACCGCAGGAGTCGTTCCGGGGCGCGAAGGGCGAGGCGGTCCCTAAGGTAAGAGGGGCCAAGGCCGTATAGGGCTTTATAGATCATTACTAGGACCTTGAACCTGGCCCGGCACACTATCGGCAGCCAGTGCAGCGCTCGGAGCACCGGTGTAATGTGCTCCCGGCGACCCGTCCCCGTAAGAAGACGGGCCGCCGCATTCTGCACCAGCTGCAGCCTCCGGGCCAAGAACAAGGGAAGCCCCACGTAGAGCGCGTTACAGTAGTCGAGCCGCGAGGTGACGAAGGCATGGATGAGGGAGGCCAGGTCCGGGCCAGAGACATACGGACGCAGCCTACGTACCAGATAAAGCTGGCGGAAGGCAGCCTTAGCGACTGCCTCCACCTGCCGCTCCAGCCGCAGGTCTGCGTCCAATATGACCCCCAGACTCCGGACCTGCTGAGCTACAGGGGGGCAAACCCCCCCAATCAGGGGGGCCACCACCCCCTTCGCCCTCCCCACCACCATCACCTCCGTCTTATCTGGGTTGAGCTTCAGTCTGCTCCGCCGCATCCAATCCGCCACGGCCTCCAAACATTGGGATAGCACCGAGACAGCAGGGTCTGGGTCGGTAGAAAACGAGAGGTACAGCTGAGTATCATCAGCATACTGGTGACATCGCACCCCGAACCCTCTCACGACCTCCCCCAAGGGCTGCATATAGATGTTAAATAATAATGGAGACAAGATCGATCCCTGCGGAACGCCACACGGTAAGGCGCGGGGGCTCGATGTTTCCTCCCCCAACACCACCCGCTGGCTCCTCCCCGAGAGGAATGAACGGAACCATTCAAGAACAGTCCCGTCCAGACCCCCCCGGTCACGCAGTCGTCTCAACAGCAGCCCATGGTCCACGGTGTCAAAAGCGGCCGAGAGATCGAGCAGGATGAGAAATGTCGAACATCCCGCATCCATCTCCCGGCGGAGGTCGTCCACCAAGGCCACCAACGCCGTCTCGGTGCCATAGCCGGGGCGGAACCCAGATTGAAACGGGTCAAGGAGCCCGATATTATCTAGATGACCCTGGAGCTGGAGCGCCACTGCCCGCTCAATAACCTTCCCTAAAAAGGGAAGGTTAGAGACAGGTCGGTAGCTGGCGAGCGCGTCTACGTCCAACGATGGTTTTTTCAGCAGGGGGCGCACCACAGCCTCTTTTAAGCAAGGCGACAACCTCCCCTGCCGAAGGGACGCATTCACCACCCTCGCCAGCACCGTCCCCAACGTCTCCCCGGAAGCTTTTATTAACCAGGACGGGCATGGATCTAGTTGACAACACGTGGCCCTCACAGACCCCAGGACATCCACCACATCGGCTGGCGTCACTTCCTGAAACTCACCCCATAAAGATGGACCAGACGGACCCTCCGCCCCCCCGCGCTCTTCCCCTACTGCTATCAACCCAGCGTCGAAATCGGCCTGAATCCGAGCGATCTTGTCTGCGAAGTAGATGACAAACTCCTCACAGCGGGCCCGGGACAAGTCCCCATCCAGGCGGAGGGAGGCCGGACTCACCAGCCCCCGCACCACCCGAAACAGCTCCGCTGGACGCGACTTCGCAGACGCTATGAGGACGGCGAGGAATTCCTTCCTCGCCGTCCTCACAGCCTCCACATAGGACCGCAAATGGGCCCTATGGAGAAGACGATCGGAGACAGACCGAGTCCGACGCCAGCGTCGCTCTAGCCTCCTGCCCACACGCTTCATACACCGCAGCCCCTCAGTAAACCAAGGGGTCCTGCGGTGACGAGACCGAGGCAGAAGGCGCCTCGGAGCCACCCTGTCAATGGCCTCCTCCAGCAAGATGTTCCAATGCCGGACCAGCTCATCCACAGAGTGACCGTCCACATCCAGGGTAAGCTCCCTCAGGACCTCCTGGAACCGCTGGGGTTCCATCAGCCTCCGAGGGCGGACCATCCTAACTGGTCCCTTCCCCTTCTGGAGGGGGCGCGCTAAAAGACCGGCCTGAAGGAGGTAATGGTCCGTCCACGACAAGGGCACCGCTGTCACCTCCCCCACAACCGGACCCCCCGCCTCAAGGCCAGAGCCGAAGATCAGGTCGAGGATATGTCCCCCCACGTGGGTCGGGCAGATCACCTCCTGGGACAAGTTCATAGTTGCCATGGCGGCCATGAACTCCCGCTCCGCCCCAACAAGGCCGGCATTGGCGTGGATGTTGAAGTCCCCCTGAATGAATGAAGCCCTGTTCATTTTAGCAATCAAGATACAACAACAGTTGACAAGGTAATGGAAAGGAAGTAAAGACCCTGCTTTCATTGCAAAAATAAAAAATTGCTGCAAAATGACCTTTAGGGCTGTTTTGCACGAATGCCATTTCCCAAAATGGTGCTGGCCATTTTGCGCTTCCGTAGTGATTTTTTAATATTTATTTTTATAAAACAAAATTTAAAAGTATGACATGGTAGACAGGGTCATGAAACCCCCCTGAAAACTAACAAGATTTTGGAAATGAAAATGAAAAAGGAATGGTGTGCCTGCTGCACATTCCTGCTACCAAACCCAAATACTGGCTACTGCCATTTAATACTTAGCATTAAACGATTACCATTTTCATTACCCCATAACTAGACAAGGTCTGGAGGGATGGAGGGAGGGAGTAAAAAGAAAAGGGCAAACGATAATTAAAGAGTAATGTAGTAAATAGTGAGTGTCTTTGGACATAATGTCAACGGGTGTCTGAATGTGTATTATGACTTGATATGGCCCTGTGTTCACCATGTGGCACTGCTTAGACACACAACCCATCTTGGGACAAATTGGTGTTTTGCTCGCCACCCAAACTCAGCACACAAGTGCTGTCACCTTGCTTCCCATGCTGTACCTGCTAACACGCCATGTGATATCATTAGACGCAACGTTGGCCATGTATTCAGCCAAAATATGCAAATTGTCCTTGTGATGCAATGGTGTTCACATTGTGTGTTCAATGGGTGTCCAAATTGGTGTTGGGTTTGTTATGGTGCTTACACACAATGGTCAAACACATGCTTAGGTGTTTTGACACCCAATCTTTGTTATGTCTAAAGTCGCCCAATAAGTCCATAAATGGGAATTGGTTAACCAGATATCCACTGGATGCTAACCGGGTACTGTTTGGTATCCAGCCAGATATTGGTGGATATCTGACCAGATACCAGATAGTAGGGGGAATACTCATTCCAGGTCTAAGTGAGACTAATGGTTCATCTAGTCCAGCTTCCTGTCATCACCAGTGACCAACTTAAGTTACTTCAGAAAAGTGCAGAAACACATCATAAATGGAGTGATGCACTTTCAGGTTCTTGCAAGTCCGTTAATAAAGTCTCAAGAGGTTCATAATTCCATCCCCAGCATGCTGTTTTATTTACAATAATAATAATTAAAAAATTATCACCACTGTAAGTGCAAGGAATAAAATAGGGCTGAAAAGAGCATCTGATTTGGTTCTTGCAGGAACCTCATGAGAATCAAAAACGTTTAGTGCTATCTTGAGAAGATCTTGCTAACAATGCAAAAATCTTGGGAGAATCTCATTTTAAAAGAAATAAAGCAACTGCACACATGCAAAATAGCCTCCGGGCTGTTCAGCACATGCGTGGCTCTTTTCCAAAATGGAACCGACGGCATCAGCACCATTTTGGAAAAGAGTAGTCATTCTATGCATACCAAAATGGTGGTGATGCTGTTGGTGCCATTTTGGAAAAGGGCTGCTTACACACAGAATGGCCTGGTAGCCATTTTGGGCATTTACAGTTCTTTTTCTTGTTTCTTCCCCCAGTGTGGAGTTGGTGGCTATAGATGAGTGTAAGAGAGAGAGAGAGAGAGAGAGAGAGACATGCCTGTGTGCTGTAGTGGATAAGGTGCTGGACGTGGGAAGCCAGGGTTCAAATCCTGTCCTAGCTGTGAACTCACTAGGTGGCCTTGGACAAGTCACAACCTCTCAGCCTCAGTTCCCCATCTGTATATGGGAATGTGTGTGTGCGTGTGTGTGTCTATCCCTCCCTGTGTTCCCCTTACCCGTGTCCAACTTAGATTGTAACCCCTCTGGGCAGGGACCTATTTCTAAAATCTGTGATTGTAAAGCATTGTGTACACCTCATAGTGCTGTAGACAAAGTGGTAGTAGAGAGAGATGGCAGACAGATGCAGGACATGAGGTATAGCACACATATGGCTCTAGTAAATAAGGGGGGTGGGGACTTGGTCGAGAAAGTATTGAGAACTGGGACTTTTCTCGATTCTCATGGAAACTGAGCCAAGAAGTTTGATTCTTGTTGACAGTTGAGAAGAAATGCGATTTAGTTTCATCCCTAGGATAGAACAGAATAAGTCTATCCCTTCCGGGACACTTGGGTCAATCAATTCTATGTGCTGGTGGCAAGGAGTTCTGGGCTTTACACTTTGCCCCAATTGCTTTAGCCATGGCCATATGTCCCAGTTGGCCCAGTCCAGCAATTCTTCATTCCCCAGTTAGGGCCAAAAGCATCTGTAACTGGAGTGCATAGCTTGCAGCTTCTTAAAGGGGCAGTGTCTCCACTCAGCCTTACTATGGGAGTTGTTACTTCTCATGTGACTAATTCTTCGGCAACATATTAAAAACGGTGTAGCACAGATTTTGCTATTGCCTGGAGAGGCAGCAGGGCAGAACCCCTAGAGGGCCCATCAAACCAGAAAACCATTATGTGAGAGGACTCCAAGAGGACATAAATTCCAGGCTAAATGCCACTGAAAGACAGCTACATTCAACCACTTATTATTAGAGGTGTTTTTTTACTTGAAATTAGATATCAATTCAATGCTGCAGTGTTAAATCAGGTTTTATTGGCTATTATTTGCTGCTGAATTTGCTATACATTCAGATTTATGATGTGCATAACCGGGTCAAATCATGTTTTTTTAGACATAGCATCTGCCTTTTTGGTATACGACAATGCTGACTTTATTAGAACACGGGAGCACTCAATAGTTAAGGTGTGTTGCACGCTACATTATAAAGCTCCAACATTCTATCTGTTCTAAAATCGGCATGATCAAGGGTAGGATTGTAAAAAAACCTTTGTGGAGTATCACTGAGGTAAACGGTTCATGCTGTGAATATTTCAGCTGAATCCGTTGAAGAGAAGCTGAGATATAGCAGTTTGATAACTACACTTTCAAGCCTGATTTTTTCATTTAGTCAGACCATCTCAATCTGGGCAGGGTAGAGGGTTCAAAGTTGGTGGGGAGGAGGAATTAGCCTATTAGAAAATTAAAGGAGGCTGCCAGGGGGTGCCTTTGAGGTTTTATTTGTAAATATGATTAGTAATTTTGAAGTTATGGGGATGTGAAAAAACCTATGGAGAGAGGCAGCACTGCTTTGAAGAGGAGCATTGCGCACCACCTCTTCTCATGTCATTTCCTTCCCTGAGCATGGACTTGGGGCAATTGTCCCCGGGGTTTTGGTGGCAATGGGGAGTGAGAGCAGGGGGGTCGCTTTGGTTGTGGGGCCATGGGAGTGAGGACAGGGGGCACTTCGGGTCTGGGGGGCAAGGGAGTGAGGGCAGGGCACATTGGCTGTGGTGGAGAAAGAGCAGGGGGTAAGGGACCGAGGGCAGGGGGTGCTTTGGGTGTGGTGGGGCAAGGGAGAAAGGGCAGGGGAGAAAGGGAGTGAGGGCAGGGCAGGCACTTTGGGTGTGAGGGTTCAATGGAAGGAGGGCAGGGGGGCTTTGGGTGTGGGGGAGGCAAGGGAGTGAGGGCAGGGGGTGCTTTGGGTGTGTGGGGGGGTGTGAGGGGCAAGGGAGCGGGGTCAGGAGGGGTGCTTTGGGTGTGGGGGAGGCAAGGGAGTGAGGGCAGTGGGACACTGTGGGTATGGGGGGGCAAGGGAGTGATGTATGGGGATGCTTTGGGGGGGCAAAGGAGCATGGGTAGTTGGGGTGGATTGGGTGTGGGGAGGTAAGGCAGCAAGGGCAGGGGGCAAGGGAGTGAGTGCAGAAGTGGTGCTTTGTGAGGGTGGGGGCAAGGGAGCAAGGGAAGGGACGGCACATCTGTATTCAACAAAAAACTGGGATATTCCATAATCCTGTCCTTCAGTGTTGCCACCAACCCGCAGAAGAAGAGAATTGGGGCTGAAAGATGAAGGCAAAATGTGGGTGCATGCATGGAGTCTTAGTGAAAGTGAACACAATATGTGAAACTCTACAATGTCTTTACTATTAACATGGCATGGAAGTTTAGGCAGGAACCTTAACTTGCAATTTCCATGTTTTTTAGTGCATGATTGAATTTACAAGAGCTTTAACTCTTCTTGTAAACTGGAAGTTTTTTATTATTAAATATCCAAGTTTTTAATTAAATACAATGCAGTGGAGAAAATATGTCCTAGTGGCACAGTAGAATGCTGAGCAGTGTAACCACTATGGGAGCAGGACTTAGGGGAAGTCAAGGTGGAAGAGATGCTCCCTTCAGTTTAGAAGGCTGTTACATTCTTCAAATAGCAAACAAGGCGAAGCTGGATTTTTACTGGTAGCTCTCTGCTTTACTAAAAATATAACTTTGGTTCAGTTTATGCATTGCAAACTTCAAAAACCTGCTTTCTTTGATCTCTCTAGCTCATGGCTTGTACAGGAGTCTTCCACTCTACTCCCCACGGTCAGAGCTCTTTTCCTTGTGCAACACTGGCCATTTTGCTTTCTAGGACCTCCCCTTGTACAGGACCCCCTGGCTAGTTCACTCCCTGTACTCTGCTGTGCCCATGTACTGGACTCTCCACCTGGCATAATACTGCCCAATCCTGCAGTTCTCCCCATGTACAAAGTCCCCTCACCCAGTTCTTCTCAGTCCAGGGCTCTCCTCCAGCACCATTATGGCCATTGTTGTGCAGCTCTCTGTCTCTATAAGACTCCCCCACTTTACTCTCCCTTGGGCAGGGCTCCCTTTCTTGCACAACGCTGCACACTCTGCAGACCTCTCCCTGTACTGGGTTCCATATTCTGTATCCCCAATAAAGCTGCTCCCTGTAAACTGCTCCCCCTGTGCATGACTTCCACAGTGGAAGCTATTTATTAGTGGTGGGACCCCGGGCCCATTACCAGCTACCGGATTTACCGGTTACCGGTTCTACGAAAACCGGATTCCCGGATTAAATCCGGTATGCCGGTACCGGATTTATTCCATTGGTTTCAATGGGGTGCTGTGTCCCCATTGAAACCAATGGAATAAATTCCTCCCCCTCCCCCTCCCAGGCTGCGCGGGTGGAAGGGGGGACACCCCCCACCCACCCTGCCCAGCCTGGCTTTTTGTTTTAAAAAAGAAAAGAGTAAGACGGCGAGGCGAGCCCCCCCCAGCACCAGCGGCCGCGGCGTCCCCGCAGCCGCCGGTAAGTATGACCCGATCCCTGGGGGGGGGGGGGTGTTTAACACCCCCCCCCCCCCAGGGATCACCCCTACAGTGCGCTTGCCGCTTACCTTTGGGAGCTCCGGCGGCGGCGGGCGGTCCGGCGGCCTCAGCGCCGGCTGTGGCTGCCGGCGTCAGGACGCTCTAGGCCTTCCGGTGAAACCCGGAAGTTCCCCGGAAGGCCTAGAGCGTCCTGACGCCGGCAGCCACAGCCGGCGCTGAGGCCGCCGGACCGCCCGCCGCCGCCGGAGCTCCCAAAGGTAAGCGCACTGAACGTTAGTAGGGGTGATCCCGGGGGGGGGGGGGGGTGTTAAACACCCCCCCCAGGGATCGGGTCATACTTACCGGCGGCTGCGGGGACGCCGCGGCCGCTGGTGCTGGGGGGTGGGCTCGGCTCGCCTCGCCTCTGGGTCTTACTCTTTTCTTTTTTAAAACAAAAATCCAGGCTGGGCAGGGTGGGTGGGGGGTGTCCCCCCTTCCACCCGCGCAGCCTGGACTCGGGGAGGGTTTTTTTTAAAAAAACTTTTTTGCTGGGGCTTTAATTTTTTTTACATTGCAGCCATTTTTAAATGGCTGCAATGTAAAAAAACCCGGTACCCCGAAATCCGGTACCGGGTCCGGATTACCGGGTCGAATCCGATAATGCCGGTACGCCTGATACCGGCATTATCGGATACCGGATTCTACCGGTTTCCCACCCCTACTATTTATAGAGGCTCTGCCTCTACTCTCTCCCCTTAATGCCCCCCCCTTTGTGTATGCTCTCTCCCTCCCTCCCTCCCTGCTACCCCACATGATTTCTCTCCCTGGGCCGAGGATCACTCTTAAGAGTCCCCCCTCCTGAAGAACACCCAATGTATCAGCCCAGAGCACCCATTTACCCCTCATTCCTTAGTGGGGTTGGGAAAGTCGGAGGGAGAAGTGCTGAAAAAAGATTGATTCCATCCCACCTGTAGCCTTCTATCCTTGTGTTCGGGATAAACTTTGACCCTCTTCCTGCACCTCAGACCATCCCAGGTAAACTCCAGTGCTCCGGCCCCAACAATGCTCCTCCAATGAGGTGCCCAATTGGAACTTCAGCCCAGACACCCCACATTTTTGGAGGGGGAAGGGCTGTCACTGAAATCCATGCACTCTGTGGTTCTGGGTGGGTTTAAGGGGCAAGATCAGCCACCCCCAAGCCAAGACGCCTGCTTTGTGGGATCATCAGATCAGAATGACCGTCAGCTCTCTCCCTTCCACAGGCCTTGCCTCTCCCCCCAATCAGCTCTAAAGATGGCTGACCAGTCACTCACACTGCCCCCTGGGAGGTGCAGTTCCCTCTCTTTCCCCAGCACTGATACGCTCTGGCAAGCAGTGCCTGCTGGGAGGTGTAGTCCTCAGTATTCAAGACTTTTTGCTTTTAAACGGTCTCTGCATTACACATAGAATGTTCACAAGCACTCTACACTCAGGATGGTCTCCATAGACTAACACTGAATTTTCAAGATGTCATAACTTAAAAACTGCTAACCAGATTTACAAAAAGTAAACCAAAGACACACCCCACCAACCTCCTTGAATTTTCTGAAAGGCTTACACTGCCTCCCAACCAACACAAAACCCCTTTGCCCTGTCGAGATTAAGATGGTCTAACTTTTGAAAAAAACAGGCTTTCAATGTGCAGTTCTCAAACAGCGATATCTCAGCCTTTATCCAATCAATCTAGCTGGAATATGGACCGCTTGAACCACATCCTCCAGTGATCCTTCACCACAAATTTCATAATCCTAACTTTAATCAATTGTATAGCAAATATAATGTTTGGACTTTATAATGGAGGGTGTAACACACTTTAACTATTAGAGTGCTCTTGAGCTCTAATAAAACAATCGGTCTCAAATTTCCTGTAAGGTTTTTCTCTCTGTCCTAAAACTGTACATTTATTGTATTATTAATCATAGTGCTTTTGATGCGTTATGATTCTAACTGAGTCATCATTATTCCCATATTACAGATGAGGAACTGAGGTTGAGAGACAGTGTTTTGCCCAATGCCATCCAATGGGTTCATGTCTAACATGGGATTTGAAACTTCATTTCCTAGGTCCAAGTCCTAGCCACTAAGTTACAGTGGCTGTATCAGTTTGATGTTACTGTTAACCATCTGATTTGGTTTAATAATCAATATCTGGCTTTTCATCGAGTGTGTAGCTACCAGTCTCAGGGTTGGTGGGGGAGGGGGGTCTGTTAAAGACCTGAGCAGTGCTAGGAATTTTTCAGAGTGGATGGGGCTAATACTCTGCCCCCACCCACTATGAACATTTTCTAGCAGCACTCAGGCCTCTTGCGAAGGACCCTGACAAGTAAGAAGTTTTCAGTGTAAGTGGAAGACTTGGTCCTTGGAAGCCAGGGTTCGAATCCTGCCCTAGCTATGAACTCACGGAGTGGCCTTGGGCAACTCACAACCTCTCCATCTAGAGAGCCTGTGTGGTGTAGTGGATAAGGTGCTGGACTTGCTCCTAGGAAACCAGGGTTCAAATTCTACCCCAGGCATGAACTCATTGGGTGACCTTGGGCAAGTCACAGTCTCTATTCCCCATCTGTAAAATAGGAATCTGTCTGTCTTGTCCTGTGTTCCCTTCATCCTTGTGCATCTTAGATTGTCCACTGGTCAGGTAACTATCTCCAAATTCTGTGACTTCTAGAGTATCTAGTAGCACTATAGAAATGATTAGTCCTAGAGTGAAAGCAGACATGATGCTAACCACCCTTGGTGGTCATTTATGCATGTTTCAGGGCTGCATAGGGCACCAATTCAGCCCTGCAACATGCATAAATAATCACCAAGGGTGGTTAGCATTGTGTCTGTTTTTACCCCTAGTAGAGTGGCAGTGCTGACTCCTAAAAGCTTTCCTCCTGGTTGGGGAGCTTCACTGGGAGGCAGGTACTTTTTGTGTGAGGATGAGGGCTGTGGGGTGGCTAAGTCCTGCTGGAAGCCTTAGGAGGGACAATACTCTTTGCCCTTCAGGGGCTCATCTTTGGGGCATGAGCCCGGTCCACTACAGTCTTGCTACACTATTGATTTTTTTAAGAGACTGATTTTTTACAGAATTAGAGACTGAACTTCTGGTGAATTTCAGAGAGATTTGGTCTCCCAATTGGTTAGGTTGTTTAGAAATGCTGAACCTAGACTGATTTCAGAGGGACTGAAAAAAGAGCAACAATGTTCTCAAAAGTCAGGGGAGATGCTTCACCAAGCACAAAGTAATTTTTTCCCCTCAATAATTTCTTCGGCACATTTCTTGTGACTGTGCCTCGAGGAAGAGATAGGTAAACATAATGAATATTTAAATGGGAACACAGAGCAAAGCGCCTTTCCTGGAATCTTTGAATTCTTTCATGCAAGCGTGTTGTTGGAGGCTGTTAACCAGAAGGAATCCTTTTTATTTTATTTTTTTAATTATTCGAAAGCAAAATGAACTCTTTGTAGCAGGGTGTGTGTGTGTGTGTGTGTGTGTTCCCCCAGGGCCGCACGGGGCACTTGGGTGTCTCTTAGGGGAATTAGCTCTCCCCCTGCTACGCAGTGTCTGCCTTGAGCTGAGGCAGGACCCCCTCCTTCCAGGCAGGGGGGTACCCTCCTAGGAAACAATCTGCACAGTTCAGAGGGTCTTTCCTTACAGTCCTTTATTGGGACTCACTTGTTCACTGTACCTGGGCTGCCGGCTCATCCGCCTGCACCCTGCAGGCCCAGGTTGGTCTCTCCAGTCCTCAGGAGCCAGGCATCAACAACCCCCCAACACAGCCAAGCCTACAATCCCTAGGCCCTGGCCAAGCCTTCCACAGGCTAGAGGCTCCCTCCTGGGCACAGCCTCCTGCAATACCTGGGTCCTACTCTGGTTCCCCAGCGGTCAGCACCCTGGACAGCATAGACCATGAAGGCTTCTTAGGGAGATGTTGCCTCTTCTACTCCCTGGCAGAGACTGAGTTCTTCGCTCACTCAGCCCTCCTCTTATACAGGCAGAGTAGGAGTGACCAGGCTTCCTCACTCCAGCCTTAAAGGGCCACTACCCCGCCCACTCTGCCTTAGGGGTTTCTGAGCCTGTTAACCCCACAGGCTCTTCCCCAACTCTGGGGTTGGCCCTGCCACACCCCTAGGCGGGTTCAGCCCTCAGGCTGACCCCCTCAAGCCCCCTTCTTAAGGGGTATCAGCCCCCCCTGAACTGTTCCCTGCTACACCCTTCCTTCAATTCATCAAGCTTTCAGCAGTGATTTGAAAGGATTTCTTTTCTTTTCCAATATAAAGTCCAATGATCCTAACTCCCTTCCTTTTTTGAATGATGTTTCTTTTTTTTCTTTTTTTTCTAAAGTCCCAGGTAGATTACATCTTTCCTGCTTCTTATTAATTCTGAGGGTGCCGTCGGTATCCCTTACAGTCAAGTGGACTTTTCCCATTGATTGGTTCTGTAAAACTGGAAGCTTGGAGTAATTGGCCAGTGAATGTGTCTCTCAGTCTGTTGGGTTGCTCCCCAGCCTCCTTCCTACAGCCTCGCTCCCCCTGCCATGCCAGGTGCCTGCCTCTGACTGGCACTGCATGTGCTGCTATTTATCTGAATAATGATCTTCAAGGGGACAACTTCAATTGCTTATAAAATTGGGTCCCTTTATCAAATTGTCCTGTAGTTTGGCAGAGATGACAGGGAAGAGGTGCGATACATTTCTGCCACATGTCTTGTAAACAGTATGGAATATAAAAATGTTACAGCCAGAAATGCATTTTAAAGTTAATGGCTTATAACATCAGGACTGTTCATCCAAACTTTCTAAATTTGTCAGGATTGGTAATCTTGGAGAGGGACATAACTTTTTTAAGGTTCATGAAAATTGGATGGAAGAGAAAAAAAAGATGTAGTCAGGAATGTGTATGCAGCTTTTCTTAAAATCACAACATTCAATTGCTTTGAAAATCGGATTTCTTTATACAGTCTTTTTAGAATTTGATGCCCATAGTGCCCTCCAGTGTGGGTACAATCTCCCCAAATTTCATCAGAATTTAATAATAAACACAAACGTTATAGTCAGAAATACATTTTTCATTGTTTTGGCATTATTTCAACAACAAAAATTCATTTTTGTTTTTATTTTCCTTATTACCATAATGAAAACAAAAATGAAAATTTTCTTTTTCATTATTATAATAACGGAAAAAAATTGCACACCGCTACTGGTAACATGTGGCTTCCTCCGGAACGAATGGGCGGGGGTGGTGGTGATGGTGAAACTAGTCATGCTCAGAAGGGTCTAATGGGCCATTCTGAGCATACTCAACCTTTCCAAGATGGTGCTGGCAGCATCAGCACACTGTAAACATGCCAAGTCCCACCCAACATATCTTGTCTAGAGGAAGCAACTTGTCACTGGAACTCCTCTGGAGGGTGAGCACTCTACTCCCTTAACTGCTGCTAGGATCCCACCCCCTCTTCCATGGCCCATTCATTCCCTCTCCCCCCCCCGGCTCCATCTGGTCCCTTCCTTGGCTCTCACCCTCGGCTACCGCCCTTGGCAACTACTACCGAGTACTTGCCGAGGGTCCTCAGACCAGCCCAAGCACTTTGGCCAGTCCTTGAAACTCGTGCAAATACTTGGTGTGTAAGTTTTTTTACTACTCAGTTCAGTTCTAGCAGTTTCCCATACACTCTTCCTCTTGACATTAGATGTCCCCACTCCTTGGCCCCATCAAAGTGACATCAGGGAGTGAAGACTTCTGGATTAGGGATGACCTAGCAGTAGTGGCTCAACCAAACCCTAGCCTGGCAGTCTTCCTTACTCTAAGTCCTAGTGGAGCTATGGCATTGATCCAGTCTGTTGGCCCTCACCAATCAGCAGGTGCTGAAGTGAAACCATCTAGGTAGCTCAGGTCAAGCTGCTTAGAAATGCTTAAATAGACTTTTGGTTAGATGCTGAAATAGACATATTTTTGGTTTATACTAGAACTGAACTAGGTAGTTCATTTGCTAATACTACTTTTAATACTGTGATGCGGGTCCAACAGGTTACAAAATATTGATTGGGCACCCAATTACCCCAAAATACCAGGCATTACTGTTACTGAGTTACTAATTTACTAACTTACCAATCAGTAAATCAGTACAAGAATCAGGACAGTAAGTAAAAAAATAAAATAATCAAATACTCGCAATATGTCATTTGCCCAACCGGCTACACAATTATATTAATTAGGCACCCAATTACTCCAACATTGGTATTAGCAGTCATACAAATTGGGACAAACCCCAGCAAAGTGATATATTTAGTAGCCCGATGGGCACTAGTAATCGAATACCAATTAGTACACAATGTTACTGGGTACTGCTATTTTGATGGGTATATATACTCATTTTTGTAGGTACTTATTCAGCTTTAATTTATACCCTGCCATATTCCAAAGATAGCTTAGGGTGGCTTAAGATCATTTAGAAAACCCCTATATTATCACATAAAATACTTATAAAATATATACCACCTCACCCCTCCTAATACCCACACCTAATTCCCTTATTCCTTAACTCATCCCCTCCAAACCAGCATGTCACGGGGGAGGGTTTCAAGGGGGGCTCTTGATGGGGTTAGGGCTTCTGCCCCCAACAATTCCACATGCTCGCCCAGGAGGGAAAAAGCCCTATCTGCAGGACTTGTCAGAAGCTCGCCCCCGGGGAAGGGGATGCCCCTCAGGCTAGTGTAATTGCCTGTAAGACCTCTTCGGAGACCAGGCCTATCTTATCATGGGGCGCCAAGCAATCTGTACAGGAGGGTTCCACCTTTCTACCTCCCACCAAACACGCCCCATGAAACCATGGGGGGGAGGGAGAAGGCTAGTGCTGGAGGTGAGGGGTTCACAGGGGTAGGGTCCAGGAACAGAATTCACAACCAGGAATAGGAGCAGGGAAGGGACTCCCAAGGGAGAAAGGGAAGGGAAGACTCGCCTTGGGCCAAGGCCCCATGCACTCACACACGAACTGCGGGTTTAGGGGCAAGGGGGGAAGGGAAACACGCACACACTCACTCTGTCTTAAGCTCCAAAGGCAACACAGGGACTTAGGCAGTCAATTCAGGCAATAAAGATTCACTCAGGCAATTTAGCTTTCTCTCTTTCTCTCTCCAAGAGGGGGCCAGTCTTCTGCCGATCACCGGTGCTGTCTGTCCCGTAGCACTGGCGTATATAGTGGAAACCACACCCCCTCATTGTGCCCGGAGATACAGTGAGTGCCTTGGACGTGTTGGCTCTGCCCCTACGTCTGACACAGCGATGGGGAGCGGTTCCTTTTGTGGCTCTGTTTGTGGCGGCTGCTGAGCAACCGCTGCATCTGATCTTCTTGAGGGAAGGGGGACAGGTATGTCTGTGAGTAGAGGTGGCTCTGTATCTTGCAGCGCCTGCCTTATCTACTTTTGGGAGCACCGCAGTCACTGAAGGGTCCCCCGGGGGCTGCCCCTAATACCAGCACCTCTTCCCATTTCACCCATTCTTACTCCCTTGCCTTTCATATAAGAGAGTTTCCGATACCCAGGAACTCACTCATCTCTCACTCAGGAGATCACCCACCCCACAAGCCCATACCTCTGCCTCCTGCATAGATGGTCATGGCTGCCATCCAACCCCCTATCCCCCCCGCAAACCATTCCCATCCAAAATTCCTCATATGGGGATTCAAGCCTAGACTCCCTCAATTCTAGGCTGAAATCAGGCCTTTCTGCTCATCAGAAACTGGGGGTGGGGGGTGGGTTGAGGGTGTATTTTATATAGCTGGAGCAAAAAACTATTGACCATAAAGTACAGGACCTGTGGGTTAGAACTGAAATGAGAATCAATTTGATTCGCGCAAGATCTCAAGAAGATCTCACAAATGGTGTGAGAATCTTGTGAGAATCTAGCTTAAAGAAAAAGAAAAAACAACTGTGCATGCACAAATGGCCACTGAATTGTTCTGTGCATGCAGAGCCCTTTTCCAAAATGGCAACAATGCTGCTGGAGGCGTTTTGGGAAAGGGCTGTGCATGCGCTGAAAAGCCCGGCAGCCATTTTGCACTGCACAGTTGTTTTTTCTTGTTTCCTCCCTCCCCGCCCCCATCCCACGTTGTGAAGTTGGTGACTTCAGAAAAGAAGGGAGAAGAAAGAGGAGCATACCGACAGTCAGACGCAGGACATGAAAGCCAACCCGGGACATGACACATACACATGGATGGCTCTGGTAACTAAATTGAGAAAAAAAACTTGATCAAGAAATGCTCGAGACCCAGGACTTCTTTCTCAATTCTTGAAGAAATAGAGCTGAGAAGCTTGATTCTTGATAAGAATCGAGACCGAGTTTCAGCTTTACTGTGGGTGAGCATCTGCAGATAGCAACTGCAAACGTTGGCCACAGTCCCATGCTCTGCGCATTCTCATGCACAATCCATGCATGCGGTGTGCGTGTGACACAATGTGCTGGCAATCTGGATGCGTGGGGTCCAAACAGCTCTGTGCACACATGGCTCCACATGGGAACTACAGAGCATGGGATCAGGGCCACTGTTATTTTTAAGTATTACAGCTGACCAAGTTTGCCTCATGGGGTGGGGGGTTCTTTTGACTTTCCTGGCATAGAGGTCAGGGTGGAAGAGGCCACTGCAGCCCCATGTGCCTGAGGGTCTACAATCCTTGTCCTTAGGCTTCTGAGCTGATCCAACATGGTACCCATAAGGAAGAGGAGGAGGTTGGGGCACCACAGCAATTCTGCTGACTGCAAAGTTTATAACCCTGGGCACTGTGGAAGCTCTGTCATCCCATACCTCCCAAAATTCAGTTTACACCATAAGCAGTGCCACCTCACTTACGCAGAAAAAATCTGTAGTCCTACCTAGGTTATTAAATACCCACCTTTGGAGGTAGTAGCCACCACAGAGCTGGGGTGTCCTCTTGTAAGGGATGTGTGAGTTTGGTTTGGTCGACATTCGAAAATAGCACTATAGATACCGATACCGAATTCAAATATTTATTTTCAGTATCAGTATCATTTGGCCCTGAAACAACCCCTGGTCTCCACCCCTGGTGCCAGGAAGTCTGCTCCTCAGCTGCCTCCCCCTTCCAGTCACGTTTCCCCCCCACCCCAAAGTCACATTTTTCCCGCCCCCAAACTCATCCGAACTCACCTGAACATGACTGAACTGTTCGGCCATTTTCGAGTTTGGTTAGAAAGTTCAGTTCAGACGTCCGAAAAGACCAAGTTCGGTCCGAACTCCAAGCATCCGAACCGCGTTCGCACATCCCTACCTGTTGTTCAGGTAGCCATGACCAGCGCCCTGTGTGTTCCCTGAACTGTATAGACCCTAGCTATATTTGAGACCTGCTCCTGGAGCCTCAGACTGATGGGTATCTGCACTAAGGAACCACCTGCTTTGCGGGGATGCCACAATCACATCTTTAAGTCAGTGGGCGATTGGACTTTTGTTGCAACAACCATGCAGTGTGGAACTCGCTCCACCTGGATATGTTCTTCTACTTCATCCCTCTTTAGCTTTAAATAGCATCTCAAAACTCATTTATTTTCTAGGTGCATTTAGGATCCACTGCTGGTTCCCCTTAATGTAGTTGGTCCTCCCTCTTCCTTTCCATTTTAAATTGTTTAAAACTGATTGTATATTATTTTATATTTTGATGATTGTAAAGTGTTGAAAGTGCCAGCTAAAGGCAGGGGGCTGCTACAACCATATTTTTGATTATTATAAAATTATAATTGATGGGACACAGACACATGTTCACCCACACTCACCTACACAATAAGCTTCACGTTCTCTGAGACCATGCCGTGAGTGGGGACTGTGGGTCTGGTGAGTGGCGGTCCTGTGTCTATTGGGAGAATACAGCTGATAAACAGGCAGGTGGAGGACAGCTGCCTGGTGTGAGTTAATGTGGGCTAACATCTCATTTGTTAACAAATACAAGTGCTAGTGTGAGCATGTGCGTGTGCATGTCCATGTGTCTATATGGGTAGCTGGGGAGATATTTGGTGCAAATACTAATTTTAATTAACTTGGTGTATCATAGCCATTTAAGGAAATGAACACAAAGTGATATTCACTTCTTGCCTTGTTTGAAGTTCCAGATATTTGCTTTAGTTACTTTGCATTCTCCTGTTTGGTTACTTGGTTTCTTTGGTAGTTCGTGTTCATTCTGGTACTATTTAACATGAAATCATGCCATCAAAGTGAACAACTTACCAAATACCAAATGAACAAAATATCTCAATAAATGAACAGAGATTAACCAAAGAAACAAAGCTGTGAATTTTGCAATGGTGGTAAAGATGACTTCATGGGAAGAATATCAGTGTGAAAAATCGACAGATCAAAACCATTGTCTTTTTAAAAAACAACCCCCCCAAAACCAAAGAACGATTCAGAAAATGTTTAGGCTCATTAAAATTGGATATTTCAAGTATTGATTAATCTACGTCTGCAATTAGTTTTCACAGCAAAAAATACTAAAATATATAGTATCATATCAATCAATTAATAAACAGAAAGACTATAGCACTCCATA
This sequence comes from Sphenodon punctatus, assembly GCA_003113815.1. Classification (NCBI taxonomy): domain Eukaryota; kingdom Metazoa; phylum Chordata; class Lepidosauria; order Sphenodontia; family Sphenodontidae; genus Sphenodon; species Sphenodon punctatus. Next base: position 64,348 of record QEPC01003424.1, read on the forward strand.
AAAATTAAATGAAGCCAGTTAATATGTGGAACTAGATAATTAATTCTGTAAGTAACATACGAGGGTTTCTTTTTAGTTTTTTTTTTTAAAGACAGCAGTGGTGCGTTGTACAGTGATGAGGGATACACAGATGAACGTATAAAATAATTGACTCACAAGTCTGTCTTGAAACTATCTTTTCAAAGGTTTACACTGTTCTCAAAAACTGGCAGCTGTAATCTGTGAAAAAAGCAATTAAGGGGAAATTCCCTTGATAAGATTTTTTAGAATCTTGGTAATGATTCCATTTTTAAAGGCAGCCGTCTCTAAATGGTTATTTACTACCACGACTTGTAGCTGAGAGCACAGACACTGGGAAAATTACATGAACCGTTACGGTTTTGTCGCCACCACATAATTTGATACAGCTAAAACTTTCACAGTGCTACCTGGAAATTAATGTCAGCGTTTAACGTAACTACTAGAAGGTCGACACATTGTGAATTGAGCTGTGTGAAGTGAACAGAATGAGAGTTGGTATTGTCACTCGGTGCACTCTTGGCCCTATTGGAGTACATGGGATTTCCTCCATGGATGTGAATGGGATGAGGATTGCAGCTATTGCTATATTGAATCTGGTTTGGGGACATTTGAAAATTCCATGTGGACATTTCTGAAATATGACAAAAGTGTCATATATTGTATATCAAAATATTCCAGAAAAATGCTCCCATGAGTAAAAATTGAACAGGGTTTGGTGGAGCCAGCTGCTCTACAAACAAAAAACAAACAATGGTTTGGAAAGAATTAATAGCACTCGAACCCTGGCTCCTATCCCTTGTAAGTAGGGTTAAGATAAGAGAAAGTGTTCCCATTCCAAAGGGAAACACTGACCTTTAGGGAGTGCTTACAAGTGATGTTCAGTACTTCATCAGTTTCCAGTGTTTCTGGAACACCAGAACTGCCATTCATGATGTAATTTTCATCACTTTCCAGGACTTTGTCATTTTCCAGGATTTTTTGTCATTTTCTGGGATTTTTTTTGTGTCACTTTCTGGGAATTTTATGACAGTTTTACAATAGTTTTACAGCACTTTTATGGCAATTTTCAATACTTCCCTGTTGCTTTGCCGGCACATTTTCATCTGCACAACCCTTGGGGGTGCATGTGGGGCACACACAGGGTTTGGGATAGGCATGTGGCAGATGCAGTCAGCTTGTGAAAAATAATGGGAAATGGCAAAAATAGCAGAAAAGCCAGTACATTTCCACGTTGCGTGAATCTTGGTGAACACCCTGCTTCCAGCAGAAGCAGCATTTGCAGAGATTTTTTGTTTCAGGGCTACTTTCAAGTCCTTCAGGTGGGGTGTGTGGTTACAACAGGAAGGAATCGGTGGAAAAAGGCTCTTCTACCCCATTTTGACATGGTCATGTTTTTACACACACCATGACTGTGCTTGGAAGGGACATGGTCATGTTGGAAAGCAGTCGGGTAACCATTTCACTATGCCCATTTCTGCTATGACCACGACCCTTTTTGGTTTGGCCACCTATCCTCCGAACTCAGTGATGTTATGACACTCAGAAAGAGGTGTGGTCAGGTCAGAAAGGGGTCGGGTGAAGAGGCTTTCCTGCCACCTCCTCCCTTTAAAGTAAATTCTGCCAGAATGCCTGCTTTCAACCTCAGTTTCCCATGTGTAACGTGGGGATAATAATGATGTACATCACAAGGTTGTTGTGAGAGGAGTGAGCTAAACAAGCACTTGGTTTGAACACTGAAATTGCTATATGAATGAATAACGTTCATGGATGAATTATGAGATCATTTTGGCATTTTGGACTGACCCAGCCAACTATATGTTTCTTAAGATTTGATGACCAGCTTCCATACTAGGGATAAAAAATACATATCTTGAATTCAAGTTCATATGGAATTAAAATGAGTACCCGCAAAGATGGGCACACCCATTGGAATTATGGTACCTGACCTTACTCAGTAACATTGGGTACTAATCAGTACCCCACTAGTCCCAGATGGGCTAGCAACTTCTGTTATAGATTTTCTGTATGTCCAATCGGTAAAACAGTAAATCAGTAACTCGCCATCACACAGACCTTTGCAAAAAGACATGCAAATAATTAGAATATAAAACAATGGATCTATATAGTTCCATTTGTTAGGGATGGGCAAACGTGGTTCAGAAGTTCGGAGTTCAGACCGAACTGGGTCTGTTCGGTCGACCGAACCGAACTTCTGAACCGAACTCGAATTTCAACCAAACTGAACAGAACTGAATTTCCGAACTCGAATTTCAAACCGAATCGAAATGAATTTCTGAACTCCGTTCTGTTCGCCCATCCCTACCATTCGTTCTTTTGATATAATCTGGTAGAATTTGTAACAGGCTTCATTCAGTTTCTTTTGTGATACTGGAAACCCCCAAAAGCAACAATTTCAAATTAAAGTGTCTGATTGTATTGTCTAATTTTAGTAAAATATATTTATCAAAGCTTTGGTGCCCAGTCCACCCTCCCCTGTTGTTCTAATTGTGTTACACCTCCACTTCATTTACTTCAGATATAAACATGAAAACTGTTGTTGGTTTCTTAAAGTGTTTTTAGACAAGCACCAAATAATATGGATTAGAGCTTATCTTGCATTGAAACTATCCGGATTTTAATCCAGATTGAATGTTTAGACGTGTGTGTTATCACAGATTTAGAATTAATCCTCATTTAAATTAAACCACTGTTAACGTTTTCATGAGCAGAAATGCAGATTAAAGCACTATTTAAATCTGCTTTAACTGTTTAAATGTTAAAAACATATTTTAATTTGTGAATTTGTGAAACCGGTTTCATAAAACCCTGATGTCGGGTAGGGATGGGCGAACGCGGTTTGGAAGTTCGGAGTTCAGACCAAACTCGACCAGTTCGGTTGACCAAACCGAACTTCCGAACCGAACTCGATTTATGAACCGAACTGAATTTCCGAACTCGGCACTGTTTGCCCATCCCTAAGATAATAATCCATTTAGTTCAATAGGGTTTCAATTTCCAAACTCTGTTCAGAAGTTTGGAGTTCGAACTGAACTCGAATAGTTAGGTCGACTGAACTGAACTTCCGAACCAAACTCGATTTTCGAACTGAACCAACTGAATTTCTGAACTCAGTTCTGTTCACACATCCCTAATGTCGGGGGTTTATGAAACCGATTTTACATCTTGAAAATTCCACCTTAAATAAGCATTAAATTTCTCTAATCAGCATTAGTTGTCTGGTCTAAAAACACCCTAAGTGTGTAAAATTCACTGTTTAATGACTGAAGACAGAAGTGGATAGAATCCAGAAATAAACTCTTTCCTGGAATCTGTTAAACCCAAAAATCTTTCCTTTGTCATTCAGATCACCACGGTTTCTATTTTCTACTGCACACATAATCCCCCCGCTAGGCGCCTTGTGCGCCGCGGAGGACTTTGTGCCCGCCCCGCACGGGGAAGAAGGTACAGGGTCCTGGACGGGTTCCCACCAAGCGGGAGTTGAGCCACGGCTTGCTGGCTGTGAAAACAGCAATCTGCTGGGATCGCCATTTGCAGAGCCTGGGGATTCATCTGAGCGCAAAATTCGGGCGTGCTCATTGGTCGGGAGAAGGTTATATGGATAACACGCACTGTGAAGCTCTTCAGTTGGCTGGCAGCGCGCGAGTGAAGTGGACGCGTCCGATGGATAGGGTTGAAGCGGCCTGTTTCCTGCCCCCCCTGGAATTGAGGGAGGCAGCTTGTCCTTGCTCCTGCTTGTCCCCCCCCACTGCATTAAGAGGCAGTGCAGGGGTTCAGAGGGCACGTTGACAGCTCAGCATTGAGGCAGCTGGTGTTTGCCCCCCCCTTCAGGCATTGGAGGGAGGTGGCTTGTTCCTTGCTCAAGCCTGTTCTCCCCCCTCGCATCAATAAGTGGCATGTGCTTGCCCCCCCCTCCTTGGAGTGCAAAGCTAAGTGCCCCGGGGGTCAGGGAGACAGGGCTTGGAGCAGGAGATTTTCGGGTTGGGGGGGGAATCAAGGGAGACAGCATTTTTTTAAGGTTTACTCCCGAGGGAAGGGGGTTGGTGGACCTGGTTGTGGTGTTGTGCCTAGGATGGGCCGGAGCAAAGCCACGGGGAAGACCAAGAACACCCCGGGCAAGAGGGGGCATCCATCGGGCACAAAGGGCCAAGGCAGAGTTGGGAGGGTGGACCCTACTCCCCCAGGGATGGTGGGGGTTGCCCCTGAGATGTGTTTGGCCCATGGGGAAAACAGGGGGGAAGCCCCTGGAGGTGAAGCAGGGGCTGGGCCTAGCAATGTAGCTGGGGGTGTGTTCAGGCAGGAGGCCTGTGCAGTATTGCAAGGGGTAGGGGCACCCCCTACTGGTGGGATGCCAGTCAAAGTACCAGGGAGGCAGGCTGGGCTGGCTCTGAAGTGGGTTGCCAGGATGAAATAAGACAGGTGCTGGTGCAATCACTGAGGGTCAGAATGGGCCAATGTGATGAGTTTTTGGGAGCAGGGCCAGTTCTTGGTGGGGGTGTTGGGGCTGGCACCGCGAATCTGTTTTATTTTAGCCGGCTGTGGGCAGCCAGTTGTCATCCAACCTGATGGGTGTAGGTGACAGGGCAAAACAGGTGGTGGAGTAGTTGGCACAAAAAGTCAATAGGATGGAGCAGCAGTTGGCTAGAATCGCTGCGTTTATTGAGGGAGGAAGCCAGCAGGTGCCTGCTAGTGTGCCTCTGGGTGCCCCGGCATAGGTGGCAACACCTGCGCAGGTGGCTGTGAGGGATGATGAGTATCCAGTAGGGAGTGGGGCGGTGAGTGTCCCCGGGGTGGTTGGAGGTGCTTGTCAGCAGGGTCCAACTGGGGAAGCACAGTTAGGCGCTGGCCCAGCGGGGGTACTACACACTGGGATAAGTGTAGGTTTGTTACTCAGGTCACCTGCTCCACAGCAGGGGCTGCAAGCTGCCCAGGTGGGGTTTGCCAAACAACCTGCTCAAATGCTGGGGGCAAGGGAGGAAGTGTACTCGATGGTTGTCCTGGTGCCAGCGGCATCTGGGCACATTGGGACAGGTGTGGGTTCGCTAGTGGGGCTGCCTGCTCTGCAGCTCGCCCCTGTTGTTGGACAGAGTGGATTGGGGCTGTTGCGAACGTAGCAGGACCTGAACACACTAGTATGGGTAGATAATGTTTGGCGCCCGCAGGTGACGCCAGCTTCAACTAGCCAGGTTGAGATGTTGTTGGCAGGGCAAAGTCAGGTTTCAGGAAGTCACTGTGCCCCCATTCAGCATCAGGTGGGGATCAGCGGTCCCCCAGCAAGTACAAATGCGACGGGTGCTCCGGACCAGGAATTCCCGCCCTTACAAGGGGGGTATGGGCCAATTGGGAGTCCGCGTTTGTAGTTTATGCAGGCGTGATCATGCAAGCATTTCCAGAGCGGGCTGTACAGCTCTGGAAGTACTTTGATATAGTCAGAAGGGTGTACCTGACAAAGGAAGGTTTTGGGTGGCTGAGGTACGATGAGGCCTTCAGACAAAATGCAGCTATCTCTCCAGGGGTTAGATGGGATATAAAGGACCACGATCTATGGTTTGAATGTATTCAGGAGAGGGACGTGGCTTGGGCAGATAGTGGCCATGTTATAGTCAAAGGGGGTGGACAGCCGACGGAGGTATCACAGGGCGAGGTGGTAAAAAATGGGGGGCAGTTGCTGGCGTGCTGGGACTTCAATGAAGGGTTTCTGTGTTTTTTTGCCAGTTGCTGGTTTCGCCACTCCTGCCTGCAATGTAATGGGTCCCACTCGCTTACCAACTGCCCCAGGAGGACAAGCGGTGGGCAGAGAGGTAGATGCCCCTTCCAGGGTGGTGGGGGTCGTGGCGGCAGTGTCAGACAAGCAGCTACGAGTAAGGGCCCCAACCCCAGTTAAGTGGTGGGTCCTGCGAGATTTGTTGGTGGACTATCCACAAGTTGAAGTTGCCCATTACATGATAGATGGTTTTAGGTTTGGATTTGCAATTCCATTTGAAGGGGTTAGGGAGCATATGTTCGCTAAGAATTTGAGATTGGTTGTGGGTTTGGAGGAGATCGTTGAGCAGAAAATAAGGAAAGAAGTTTTGGAGGGCAGGGTTGCAGGTCCATTTGAACACCTGCCTATGGCTAACCTTAGAGTCTTGCCGCTCGGTATTGTTCCCAAGAAGGCCCCAGGGGAGTACAGACTGATCCATCACTTGTCGTACCCCAGGGGTTTTTCGGTGAATGATGCGATCCCTCACAAATTGTGTTCAGTGCATTACGCCTCGTTCGATGATGCCGTGGAACTTGTGCATGTGTGTGGTGTTGGGGCGCTCATGGCAAAGAGCAACATTAAGTCTGCGTTTCACCGCTTGCCAGTCCTCCCTAAGGACTTTGACCTGCTGGGGTTTTCCTTTGGAGGTCAGTTCTATTATGACTAGGCCATGCCCATGGGATGTTCTATCTCATGTGCGGCCTTTGAAAAGTTTAGCACCACTCTTGAATGGATTGTGCAGCAGAGGGCAAAGGCGGGTCACGTCACATTATCTCGATGACTACTTGTTCATCGGTCGTGCAGGGTCTCCGGTATGTGGGGACCTGTTGAACTTGTTTCGGGAGGTTGCGAGTTTCATGCGTGTCCCATTGGAGGAGGAAAAAAACGAGGGCCCAGCGACAGTTATGACTTATTTGGGAATTGAGTTGGACTCGGTGAAGGAGGAGTCACGTCTGCCTGAGGCAAAGTTGGGGGATTTGTGTAAGGAAATAAGGGCCTGTTTGGCATCTAGTAAGGTGATATTGCGAGCCCTCCAAACATTGTTTGGTAAGCTGAATTTTGCATCCCGGGTGATTGCACCGGGTCGTGCTTTCCTGTCGCAGTTATACACCAGAACGGCAAAGGTGTGGTTGCCGCACCACCACGTTAGGGTCACGAATGAGATGCGAGAGGACTTGGATGTATGGTTGGACTTCTTGCAGTGTCATAATGGGGTTAGTTTGTGGCAAAGTCTGTACAGAATGGAAGCTGAGTTGAAAGTGAACTCTGACGCGGCAGGGGCGGCTGGACTTGGAATTTATTTTCCAGGGCATTGGTGTTCCGAGCAGTGTCCGCCGCAGTGGTGGGAGTCCAGGATCTTGAGGGACTTGACCTTTTTGGAATTGTTTCCTATAGTGGCAGCAGTGCACTTGTAGGTACGCCATTTTGGACACTTGTGGGTCGTCCATGTAGTCAATTCCCTTTCCTCAAAATCCGAAAGAGTAATCGAGTCATATGGGTATTTGTGCGCTGGTGCTTGAAATTTAACATTTTTTTTGTGCTAAACATGTTCCTGGTGTTGAGAACGAACTCGCTGATGCCCTCTCTCATTTTCAGATGTGGCGTTTTTGGGAGCTTGCTCCCTTCACGAGGAAGGAGCAGAACTTCGTACCACCAGAGCTTTGGAGCCGTGGATGTTAGAGCCAATGGATACTGTAAAAGGCTCTGTGGAACCAGCTACTTGGTTGGCTTACGAGAGGGCTTTCAGCTAATTTTGTATGTTTGCCAAAGGGAAAGGTTGTACGGTTTTGTTCCCTGTTCCCCTTCCTCAGTTAGTGCAGTTTGGGTTGAAGTTGCATAGGAGTGGTTTGGCTGCTGGCACCATTACAGGTAAATGGTCAGCGTTAGCATTTATGGCTAAGATGGTGGGGGTGCAGGATTTGGGGTATGCACCAGTCCTTAAAGCAATGGTAGCTTCCTGGAAAAGGCAGGGGCGGGTGCGGATTGATGACAGGGTCCCCCTGTCTCCCAAAATCTTAGCTGATATCGTGGCTAAACTCGGGGAGATCTGCGTTGACTCAGGAGAGGTATTTTGTTTAGGGCAGCATTTGTGTTGGCCTTTTTTGCCACCCTAAGGATTAGTGAGTTGGTTGTAAGTTCCAGATTCAATCGGGCAAAGAGGGAACTTCAACTCAGTGACGTGACTGTTCACGGCACTGGGCTTGTAGTACATATTCGTGTCTCTAAGACCGACCAGTTGGGAACGGGTTTATCCATTTCCCTTGCCAGGTCGGTCATTCCTGTGATTTGTCCAGTCGTTTGTATGGAAGAATACCTGAGGTCAAGGCCGGCAGTGCCAGGGGCATTGTTTGTGCATCAGTCAGGCAGGCCTCTAACGCGGTACCAATTTCTAGCGGTACTGAAACGTTGTTTGGTTTCATTGGGTTTGTCCAAAGTTGTATTTAGGTCACACTCCTTTAGAATTGGGGTGGCTTCGGCAGCTGCAGCTGCTGGGCTTGCTGCCCCAGAGATTCAGAAGTTGGGAAGGTGGCGGTCAGGAGTTTTTCGAACGTATATTCGACCCTTTCCATTGCTGTAACCAGGAGGGGAATGTATAATTGAAGGGGGGTTCTGTATTTGTTTTCTTTTAGGGGGTTCATTCCTTGCAAGGCTAGGGTCGTATGGATCGTCGGCCACCATTTTGTTTGTTGGGCCGAAAAACATATGCGGGTGTCCAGTTGGGGGACACAGTTAGGTATGGCCTCAAGGGCTTCAGTGTTTTGGAGGGGGCGGAGGGGAATGTTGTGTCCCCAACTCTTGCCATTGATCTTGAGCTTGCGGGATGAACCCCCTCCAGATCTGCTATTACTGCATCTGGGGGAGAATGATTTTGCAAGGGGGTCTGGATTAGATCTGTCGATAATGATTCATCAGGACTGGGTGAGGTTACGAGAGCTTTTCTCTCAGGCCACCCTCGTCTTTACAGAGTTGTTACAGAGGATCAGGTTGCCTAGGGCGTCTGATCCTCGAGTGGTGGAAAGAGCGAGAAAAAGGGTTAATAGGGAGGTTAAAAAGTGTATCCAGTCAGTGGGGGGGGGGGTTGGCTCAGGCACCCCCAAATCGAATGAACCAAGCCGGAGCTGTATCGGCTGAATGGGATTCATTTATCCGAGGTGGGGTTGGAAATCTACATTGGAAACATGAAAAGCTTGCTCCAAGCGTTATTATAATCAGGCCGGCTGTTCTAGGTGGGGTGAGTTGGTGGGTGTGTTCGGGCAAGTGAAGCTGCTGAACTTGTGGCAGTGTTCAGTACCATATGGTAAAGGATGGGGTGGGTTTCACACTAGAGAGGCATTTTGGGGAGGATTGGTTCATCCTCCAAGGTGAGGTGGGGAATAATTTTAGGGGAGTGGCACCCCAGATGATCCCTGGAAGGAAGAAGAGGTGTGGGGTGCGTATGGGTAGGATCTAAGTGGTCCCGAAGTATGCATCTCCATCTGTCATTTCGGGTAATGGATCAAGGTGGTCCAGTGGAAAAGGTGGGATTGGACTGGTATCTCCAATCCAGGAGGTTAGACTGATGGTACTGAACACGGGGAGTGAGAGGTTGAGCGGATAGCACAGAGGGTTTACAACAGGCAGGTTCTTTAACTTTCTCACTCTCCTTGTTATTACTCACCCTACTTAGCTCGGCCAAAGTTCAATTAACAGTTAATTGACATTCTAATTGGCATTCTAATGAAATCTGGGTCAACTGGAAAAAGGAGGCAATTGACAATTGGGCGATAAAATTTGATCAGGCTAATTGGTGTCTAATTCTATCCATTGCTTCCTTTATGATTGATAATTGGTTAATTGGTTCTAATTGGGTTTTGTTCTTCTTGACAGATTATGAAGGGTGATTGGTTTTTTAATAAAATAGCTGCGGCCAGTTTACCCAATCAACTTGTGTCTGTGTCTTATTCCTAGTGCAAAAGATACTCATTGACTCAAATTCTACTGTTGGTTTTTATTTTACCAAAACCTACAACGTTGCACATTGGAAGCAGAGTGCAGGAGTTGACCTACTCTTAACATCCAGTCAGAGCTATGGGGACCCAGTCAGCCATGGTTGCCCACATAGGCAGTTGGACTGTAGCCGTGAGGAGGAAACCAGAGCCATTCTGCCCTTCTGCCCTTCTGAGCATGCACAGGTTCCCCCCCCCCACCTTTTTCTTTTTAATCTTACCTGGTCTGGAGGACGCCACACATTGCTGGAGCCCCTCCAGAGGGTGAGTACTCTATCCCCTCAGACCCCCACCCCTTAGCACCTCACCCTGAGCACCCACTAGCGCCCCCGCCATCCTGGCCCATGGTGGCCAGGGAAGGTGAAGCAGGGGTCTAGCACCGGGCTCTGATTCCCTTCCCTGTACTTGGCAGAGGATTTTCCAAGTTTCAAACTTTCAGGCGCCTTTCCTCAAAACTTTGGAACTCAGAATATCGTGTCGAGTTTCTGAGTTCCTGACAAACCTTGGAATTTTGCAAGGAAAACCAAGGACCGAGTTTCAGCACTAGCTGAGGGGAGCAGTTAGGGATTTTTTTTGAGGGGGGAGGGGATTGGGTGTTTTATATGTTTTAGGTTTTTTTAAAAATTGATTATAAGCTGTCCTGAGCCATTATGGGAAGAGCAGCATATAAGTCTGAAACAAAAAAACAATGGTTGCCGATTGCCCCAGGTTAACCTGTATGGCGTTCTTCCCCTTCTGAAGGATGATGCCATGTGGCTCTATCCCAGGGAAAACAACTGGCAGCCATAATTCAGACAGGCAAATGGGGCAACATCTTGTCTATTAACACTACTACTAATCATTTCTGTAGTTCTACCAGGCATACACAGATTTTGTGTATGCCTAGATTTTGTGTAATGCCTTCAGAAACAACTGGAAATTACCAGAAATTACCAGAAATAAGTAGTAGTAGTGGTAGTGTATTGCTTTCTTTGGCCATTGGCCGTAACAAAAGGATACAAAGAAAAATACTTGGCATCATGAAACTTAAAACAAGCAAAGAAGAAATAACTAACATAGTTATCCCACTTACATCATAGGTGTGCAAAAAAATAAAAGTTAGATTTAAAATTACATTTGCCTTATCCTTCCCGGGGTTTATGGCAGCAGCATTTGGCCCCTGCATCAAATTTATATTATCCCCATTGCTATTAGTCAAACCAGTTACAGCCAAGAAAAAATTATACCTATTAACTTTAGCTGAAAGAGCTTTTGCCAGATCAAATATTATATACAGAAGTCCTATTGATATAACCTGGTTTGTTTATTGTTTGGAAGTGTTTGTGTTTTGTCTTCAAACATCTCAGGGCTCCGCATATCTTATTCTTATTCATAGAACATTTTTCCTTCTTATTTCTGCCCGCCATGCAAAATTTGCTACTGACCTTGTAACAGTCTTATTTGTGTTAGCCAATAAAAAATGACGTTTTCCAATTGATGTCCCAATGTTCTTTCCCTTCCAATAAAGGTTTGACATATTTGACCCTCAATGTATCATTATGTGGGCAATCAAAAATATAATGCACAGCATCTTCAACCCTGTTTTGTGGGCAGCTGCAAAGTCACAGATTATGCGGAATACCAGAGAATCTCCCTTCCAAAACTGCGGAAGGAAATAGCTGGAATCTCAATCTAGTAAAAGCAGCTCTAGCCACCGGGTTCTCCACATAGGACAAATATTCTTCGAAGCAAAAATCACTTTTAAGCTCCAAATATTTAGGAGCTATTTTACATGCCAGGAAATAACTAAAATAACAAAATTGGGGAAAAAAATTATTATTATTTTTGTTTTCATTATTACAATAACTAATGTGAAAATAACATTTTCATTTCCATTACTGTAATTATAAAAACAAAATGCATACCACTACGAGTTACAAAACACCATAAGAAGTATCATTTACTGGGTCAGACCAATGGTACATCTAGCCCAGAGTTCTGTCCCTGAGAGTGGCCAGCCAGCCTTGGTTGTCTCAGGGGAGTACACACCAGGTTTAGGGCTGAACCAAATAGTAAAAAATGTATTCATGAATATTTCTGAGTTTTCGAGGACTGGCTCAGAGTGTCCAGCCTGTGTTTTTTGTATAATAGTCAGTAAACTAAAACTGAGTACCGAGTATTTCCTGAGTACCAAATACCCTAACTTTGGGGAAGGCAAATCTCCGTATGTTGCTCATTCAAGGATTTTCTGAGTAGCAAGTACTGAGTACCGGGCTGATTCCTCTGTTACTCGGTAAAACAGAGTCTTAATACAGAAATACTTGGTAAAAACTAAGTCATTTCAAATACCGAGTTTCAGCACTAACCTGGTTACAACAGAGTAGTGGTGCTGGGGGGATCTTTTCCCTCCCAGGGGCCACTTTGAAAATTCGTACAAGCTCCAAGGGCTGCATAGAAGTTGGGAAGTTTGGTTCTTAAGGGGTATGCTCAAGAAAAGGAGGGCCCATGTGTGCATGCCCTCATCTCTGCTCCCTTACCCTGAACTCAGTTTTTCAGTAATTGGAGGTAGGAACTAGATTATTATTATTATTATTAACAAACATTTATATAGCGCAAGCAGTGTACCTGGCACTTTACAAAGTAATAAAATAGACATGGTCCCTGCCCCTAGGGCTTACAATCTGAGAGACAGGAGCTGGGGGAGAGACTTAGGAAGGGGAACAGAGGGAGAGACAAGGGGTCTAACATTCATGAAGATGCGAGGTCTCAAGTGCACGTACTTGGCTTGGTTACGATGAGAATGACAGCAGGCAGGTCCATGTTGCAAGGATAAGGGTAAACCGATCGTAGGTATAGGAATAGTGGCTCAGCAGGATAAAGAGTCAGACAGAGCAGAGCGAAAGAGGTGAGTTTTAAGGAGAGATTTGAAGGTATGAAGGGAGGGGGCAAGGCGGATGTGGACAGGGAGGGAGTTCCAGGCATGGGGGGCAGCAAGTGAGAAGGGACGAAGGCGCTTAGGGGAGCAGGGAAGGCGTGGAAGGGTGAGAGAAGGGACAGAGGAGGAGCGAAGTGCACGGGCTGGAGTATGGAGGGCGATAAGTGCAGAGAGGTAGCGGGGAGCGAGGTTGTGAAGAGCTTTATAGGTGAAGACTAGGAGCTTGTGCAGGATTCGTTCAGGAATCGTTCAACTAGATCCAAGGGTCAGAACCAGGAACTGGGAACTGGGAAAGGGCCAGATAAAATCTTGCCATGGGCCGCATTTGGTCCCCGGGTCTGAGGTTCCCCACCCCTGCAATAAAGCAATCCATTTCATGCCATCATGCCCCCACCCCCTCCCCTCCCACACAGCTTCCAACAGTCAAGGGTCTTGTTCTTTTGACCAACCTATATATACGCCCTCAATGGAACTGGCTTTCAAAAATTAATCCAGTCCCTTTTTGAAGTCAGCTACACTAATGTTTTGCACAACATCCTCTGGCAATGCGTTCCACAAATTTGTTGTAAATTTGAGTCACCATTTTGTGCATGCATTACGTGTGCATACCCAGCACATGTGAGGCATAGGATTGTGCCCAAAACGGAAAGTCCGTAATCTGGTAACAGTAATTTTTGATATTTAGGGTACTTAGTTACCCACCTCGGTATGTAGATACCTATTAGGCAACCAATAAGCTACCCAACATTTCAGGTATTCTTTTTGGATACAAAATATGCTACCCCTTTCAACTCTCGCTTGGGGTAGTTGCACTTCAAGCCAGACTACTAAATTAGGCGTACAGGACAGAAATGGTGTGGAGGCAGGAATAATTTCTGAGACTTGTGGAGACAGAGGGTAGGAGCAGAAACTATATCCCCTAGGTTAGGTAAGTGCAGGTTTACCACAGATCTCAAAGAAGCAGAAGGCCAGAGCAAGATAACAGCACTCAGGCTGGACCTCAGCAGTGTCAGCTAGAAGGTCTCTGATTACTCAGAAGCCATTTACTGTAACCAAGCCAAGAACAAGTACCTGAGTTCTCACATCCTCATTAATATTGCATCCCTTGTCTCTCTCTCTGTTCCCCCTTCCCTGTCTCCTCTCCTCCTGTCTTTAGATTGTAAGCTCTCAGGCAGGGACCGTGTCTATTTTATTCTCTGTAAAGCACCAGGTACATCGCCGGCACTATATCAATGCTAATGCTAATGCTAATGCTAATAATAATAATAATAATAAATAATAAATAATAAATAATAATTAATAATAATTAATAATATATTTCCTACCAATGCCATTCTCTTTGATTCACTAGGCTAATCAATGAGGTGGATATGTGTGTTGTGTGGGGGGGGAGAGGGGTGGCAGGAGCATGGGAGTGCAGGCCTCTTGTATTCTAGGGAAGTTCCTCAAAGTTCTATTATTCTAGGAAAGAATATTTGCTCAGGTTGTATTTATGACCCATATTGCTATTTCTCGGTATTAGCCAAGATGGCTCCATTTGCACCATTAATGTCACCCTCCAGATTTTCTAGTCAAGCTTTTTCCTAAGAGACCACGAACCTGATAATCATTTGAAGAATCTGCAATATGTGTCTTGACAGACAGGTAATGGCTTTTAAAAAATATTTTTTCTATTACCTGCCAATTTTACTTAAGGGCTGCCCAAAGATAGGATCAGAGCTCCATGTGGCTCTTTCTTCAAATTATTTTTTCCAATATGCCTTTACAATCCAGGCAAATAGAAATAAATGGGGAACGTATGGCATGCAAGGATATCTGGCCCCAACCTATTTATCTCCTCAGTTTCAGCCTCACGTAGGTGGAGAAAACAATAGGCAATTCGAATGTGAAGAAAATGGAAAAACATCAAATAGTCTTAAGCAAAACAAATTTCTGTCTAAGCGAATAGCCACTAACAAATGACCCGGGCACAGCACAAAGACAAGGACCTGGAGTGATTCAGCGTTCTTATTGTTTAGATGTTGTTGTTTTTTTAAAAAGCATGCCATGTCATTTTCAGTGTATGTAAAAAACATCCTTTCTACACAAGAATCTATGATTCAAATCCCACATGGCTCTCTGAGCTTTTGTCCTGTGATCCCACAGCGGAGAAAGAACTGGCATTGAAAGAGCCAGCCATTAATACTTCAGGTATCATACCTGCCACTTAAACAAATTCTACTTTATGGATGTCGCCGTCTCTTGATTTTTGCCGTTCCAGCAGCATCGCTATGACAACAGCACCAAAGAGTGCACATCAACTGCTGCAGTGTTGCAACATGTTTGACCGACTTTTATATGAAGAGCCATTAGACTGATTTGCATCAATTATTTTTTTGGAGTGAGACCTCATTATGGCATTTAACTAATGCGGGAGGGGGGTGGGGGGGGCTCCATCGCAGGCTATTGAAGTCTGGGCAGTCAGAGGACTGACACTTGGGCCCCTGGATTTGATGGTAATGTATTTTTCAGACTGCCTTGAAGATCATTAGTTACTGCATGAGTGTTTCGACAGGGAGAGTCGCAGATTTGTCATTAGCTGTGGTAATAACTTGTTATCCCCCAAACTGGAGGAAATATGATCAAGAAAACATGTGGCCAAATTCGGACTCATGTGTGTATCCTACTGCTGCTTTGTAGATGAGCACAAATATATGGGGTTGGGATGGGGAACCTTCCATTCTCCTTGGGGTCCTTCCAAAAATTTTACAGTCCCCATGGTCTGTAACTGGGCAGGACCCACAGGAGTGCTTGACGGACTGGGGCCCAATGGACCACATTGCAAGTGGGTGAAAACCGCCAATGTGCTCCGTGAGAGAGGAGGTGAACATAAGGCACTGTACACAGATCACCAGGGTGCTCTGAACCCCTCTCTCAGGG
Source organism: Sphenodon punctatus (assembly GCA_003113815.1). Lineage (NCBI taxonomy): Eukaryota > Metazoa > Chordata > Lepidosauria > Sphenodontia > Sphenodontidae > Sphenodon > Sphenodon punctatus. Next base: position 79,949 of record QEPC01003424.1, read on the forward strand.
CACCCTAATGATCTAGGGGAGTGGAGATTCATGAATATCTTTTGTAGATCAGTATTCGGATATCTTTTTTGCAGATTTGAATGGCCATGTGAACATCCAGTTAATACCTACATCCAAACTGGTGGATATCCTCACACCCGCTTGCTTGGGTCGTCCACTTTGTTGGTTTGTTCAGTTTGTTTGGTTCAGTTTTTCAGTAGCACAATAGTAGGGGTGTGCAATTCGTTTTCTATTTTAGTTACTAGAACAAATGAATCCCCATTCAATTTACTAACTAAAGACCGGAAAACAAATGACTAAGCACACAACATTCATTTTCTTACATTTGTTTTCAGTAAATTACTACTACTACTACTACTACTAATAATAATAATAATAATAATAATAATAATAATAATAATAAATAATACATAATTAATATCCCTGTGCATACACAAAAAATGGCTGTGAGTCTTTCCTGTGAATGTGCACCTTTCCCCACCTTTCTCCTTATTATGCTCTCGTTTTCATTTTGGTTTTGAACAATCCCTTCATTTGGGGGTTTTCATCAAAAACCCATTCGTTTTTATAACAATTAATATATATATTAATTGCATGCACAGAAACCATATATATATATATATATATATATATATATATATATATAACAAATCAAATATATATATAATATCTATATATAACAAATCACTGTGACTGCGCAAAATAGCCACCAGACCATTCTGTGCATACTCACCCTTTTCAAAATGGTGGTGGCAGCATTGCCACCATTTTGGAAAAGTGCATCCAGTCTGCATATGTGTAATGGCTATTTTGTGCATGGGCAGACCAGCTGCCCTTTTCAAAAATGGCAGTGATGCTGCCACCACCATTAAAAAATATACCTTTAAAATGAAAAAAAGTGAAAAAACAAACAGGATTTACAAAAAAACCCAAACAAAGGGATTGTTCAAAACAAAAACAAAAATTATAGAAGTCCCTTCTGCACACCCCTACACAATATTTTTAAATATTACACCGGTGCTCCGGGCTCTGCACTGGTTGCCGATAGCGTACTGAGCCAGATTCAAGGTGTTGGTACTGAATTACAAAGCCCTGCACGGTCTTGGTCCCTCATACTCAGGGACCGCCTCACCCTCTGTGCCCCGGAGCAGCTCCTTCAGTCTGCCGGGGGTGCCTCCTTGGAGGTCCCCCGCATTAAGAGGGGGGCCACAATGAAGAGGGCATTCTCAGTGGCTGGGCCGCATCTCTGGAACTCCCTGCCGGAGGAGGCCCGCCTGGCCCCAAGCCTATTAGTATTTCGGCGGAAATGCAAGACCTGGGTGTTTGCCCGGGCCTTTGGGGAGGGGGGTGGGTAGTTGAGTTTTATTCCCCGATCCCAAGCAATTTATATCCCAGCCCTGTTTATATGTTATTTTAATGTTTATATGGTATTTTAAGTGTTTGGATTGTTTTAAATTGTATTTTGTTGTTGGAAGCTGCCCCGAGCTGTCTTCAGGAGGGGCAGGGTAAAAATTTAATAAATAAATAAATAAATAAATAAATATTATTATTATTATTATTATTATTATTATTAGTAGTAGTAGTAGTAGTAGTAGTAGAAGCATTTATATAGTGCCAGCAATGTACCTGGCACTTTACAAAGAATAAGATAGACATGGTCCCTGCCCGAGAGCTTACAATCTAATAACAAAATAAGAATAGACTAATGAACTGAAGTGGATAACCATGCAGATATCCAGATGGAGCATAGCAAATATCTAGTCTGTTGGATTTGATTCAAAGCATCTAAATTGAGTCTCCTGGCGTATGTCTGCTCCCAGACGGGTTCAGAACCAGTTTGGTTAATTCACCCCCGGAGACTTATGGAACCCGAAAGATTCTAGAATGCTATTAGGAAACGACTCTCCAGTCTCGCTGACTGCTCGCTTGATGACCTCATGGCTCTTTGGAACATTCTGCTAATGGAGGACATTGACTGAACGGCTCCTAGGCATCCGCTCTGTGGACGCTGACAACGCAGGTCCCCCTGGTTTACAGAGGACCTGCACCGAATGAAGCGGGAAGGGCAGAGGTTGGAGTGTTTGCAAGGTGACACACCTTGGGGCGAGTTGCATCTAAGCCATCTGGAATGGTTAATTAACACTCCTGAAACAGAGAGGAAGCTGCTGGCTAGGAAGCAAGGAAGTGACTCTATATGGTGGAACCCAATGCTTGCAAAGGGAGGACCAGAAAGATAGAGAGCATCATGGGAGTCTCACCATGTGTTAAAGGCAGGAGATTGGGACCATGGAGAGATAAAGGTTGGGAGACTGAGGGAAGAAGAGATCACCTTCCCTCAGAAAGATCATCTTCCTGAAGAGAACAATGTGTCCAGGGTAGGAGAACTTTCTCATCAAGGAGGCTAGCATCGACTATAGATTGAGCACAGAAGGCCAAAGGCTTGATCTCTCCTGGGATAATTGGTGCCTCAAATTTTAAGTTTCAACTGGTTGCCCCCAGACCTGCTCTGGAGGTGGCCAGCTACGCATCCCCAGAGTGCCGCCCTGACAGCATCAGGATTAAATGGTCTCACTCTCTGCAGCTGTTGCAGCCTGCAGTTTGCCTGTGCAGCACCCACCTCCTCCACTCCATAGAGTTTCGGGTGGATCGCCTGACACTCTAGTCAGTCACCCGCAACTCTACGGTGTTACCCGGGCAACCCCTGTCCTGAAGTGGAGCTGCAGCAGCCGTTCCTGCTGCTCTGCCCCCGGCCGGTGCTCCTGGCTTGAGTGGCCTGCTCCACTTGTGGTGCTAAAGGTTGTTCCAGATCACCTCAGTCAGAACTAGCCCAGAGCAGGCAATGCCTGCTCTGTCTCTGCTCTTCCTCACAACTTTGCGTCTCACCTTTAAATGCACGGCCCACCTGGGGGTGAAGCATAGCAGAGGCGTGGGTGCATTCCATGTAAAAGCCCCTCTGTGTTGAGAACTGGGAAATAACTTCCACTGAGAACCACAACTGGTGTTGGGGAAGGGTCCAGAGTCATATGGGTGATTTATGTAGGGGTGACCCAGAGTCAAACAATGGTCCAAATTCTGCAATGACTTACAGTTCCCTCCAAATCTGGTGCGACATCTAAGGAAGGTATATGACACCCACTCACTTCCCCTTTCCTTTTTTTCCCCAGCAGGCAGGGTGATTTTTGACAGGTGCTCATATTTCAGGGATGTGCAAAATCACTTTGCACATGTGCTAATTCATGTCAAAAACCTTAAATAGCCTATGGCCTAACCTTGAAAATGGCAAAGCAACCACACGGTAAAGTGGGAGAATGGTAAGCAGTAAATGAGTTAATTAACAAGCTGGTTAATAAACAGTTGCCAGTTTGTAACCAATTGTTGTCAGTGCAGTTCAGTTACTGAAAATCCGACAGTTAGAAAAATCGGTATGGCTAACCGTTTCAGCTCTATACAGCACTTGACCAAAGTAACAGGGAATCTATGGTGGAACCAGAAATTTGTTGCATGTTACCTAAGGACACATTCTTTCTTAGCTACAAGGCCATCCTGTTCTCAGACATTATTAAGAAACTTTAAAATGTTACACATATTTAATAACTTCACCTCCTCTGCTTTGGATAGCCAGAGTCCAGAAATACCGGTATAAGATGTACAGTCAATTTTCTGCCTCTCCAGTTTTGAATGAGTTGGGTGCCAGCTGTTGTGCCCTCTGCTGTGGAAAGTGAGATTTGGGATCACTGAAAAGTGGTAACCGTATTCTTTAAACTAATGATGCCACAAAAGCCTACTTTCTGCAAAATAGTGATTAGTTTAAAGCAACGTGCCCTGCTTCCAGCGATGTCTGTTTCCATGGCAGCCAGAGAGGCAGCCGGCACCCTCGTTATGAAAAAAAAACCACACTAATGAATTTCAGAGGCAGACTTCTGGAAATTATGTCACCTCCTTCCACCTCCCCCCCACAAAAAAATGCTCCTTCAGTCATGAAAAAACCAAGAAGCTCCTAAAGTTGAGAGCAAGTTAAGCTTGACTGTGAAAAATAAAAAAGGTCTTTCCCTGACCATTGTCTTTTGACCCTGCATATTCCTAATGGTTTGGAAGTGCTCACATTCACCTGACTAATGATTTCTGGGCTGCATAGTTAGATCTGCAATGCACGCAATTGGAATCTGCTCCACCTAATTAGATGTTGACTTCCATAAGGCCAGATGGTGTCATCTTCCAGCCTTCTTTGTCTTGCATATGGCTCAGGTCAGGACACAACCTGTGCATTCTGAAACCATAAAAGAGCAGCAGGAGTGAGGTGTCCAAGCATCTACATCTACCTTCCCGCTATTAGGTAGCAAAATGCTCAGCTGCTTGAGCAGAGGCTTCTAACCACAGCCACAAGCTGGGGAATCTTTGAACCCCTGCATAATCAAATAAATGTTCCAATCCAAGGAGCACATGTGTAAGGTGGCCCAGGGACAGTCCCCTGGCTCCTGAAGCCACCACCACCATGGTAACTACTTCAGCCTTGCTTCAAGTTCTCCCTCTTCCAGTTACAGCTTGGTCAGAACAGGGGGACTTTCCCTGAGCCACCCTGCGACACACAGTGTTACTAGGTAAGACCTTGATCATGCATTTCAAAACGTCTGGGAGTCGCCTGGCTCTACTGGTTACAATGGTGCTCGGGCAACTTTCAGTCCAGAGAGGAGCATCTGATTCCCCCCCGCCCTCCCTCATGGGGTTACCCCGAACCACATTTTAAAGCTGCAGGATAAAGATCTCCCTGTGTGTGATGATGCAAATGCAGTTTTGCTCTCCACATGCATGTTTCAGGGACATGCGGGGATCTTGGATTTGGGCAAAACGCTGGGTAAACACAAATGTGATGTGGGTCCACTATGGCCCAACTGAGCCAGGGAAATTCACATATGTCTGTTCCCCAACTGCCAGATGGTGGCCCAGGATTGACCCAGGGTGAGTATGTTGCTGGCCCAGAAAGCATGTACTGGATTATTCAAGGTACACATTCCTGGCCAAGAGGTAGGCCAATGTTGTCAATAGTGGACCAGCACGTATGTTCCAGCACAATATACATGAAGTGGGTCAGGGGTCACCATAGCCAGGTTCCATGGCTGTCCTTCATTGGCCAACATGACTGCCCACCATGGCTGGGGCTGGGTGCTGGGAGTGGGGCAGGAGTGGGACCAGCCACCAGACATCTTGTTGCATTTCCCACCCTGCTTGGGCTGTGAGGGCGGTGGGATGGCTCCCCAGCTAGTGGCACATTAGTTTGGTGCCCCTGCCCAGGGAAGGGGGGAGTCCTGACTGCCACACATCTGTTTTTTACCCATTGTTGTTTTATCAATACAGTAGTCAGCTCTTAAGATGCGATTAACTTTAATCTTTGAATTTCTGTTTCTTCTCCATATCTTGAAGATTCTTAAAGTGTGCGGAAGCATAATGTCTTTTACTAAAAAGCAAACACGATAGAAAATGGAGCAAACCGCTCACAGAAAAAAGTAGAAGAAAAGCAGTTTATTTATTTATTTATTACATTTTTGTTCCACCCTCCTGCAAGTACTCAGGGAGGTTCTGGAAACACAGAGTTTTGTACATCCATTCACATTTGCAAACACCTCTTGGAATTTGATGGCCTAGATATTATTAATATAATAATGATAAAACTAATAAGAGTCAGTTTTTTTCTGGAAAGAAAAGTTAGAAACTTGGAAATCTGAACTGCTAATATGAATGGTCACCAGCACACAATCCAGTTAGCATTTGCAGCTGGAAATTCTCATAGGTTTAAATTCTTTTAAGTTGTGAAGATGGGTTTTAATTAGAGCTAAAAGAAGTTTTTTTTAAAAAAAACCAGGTAAACTTGACAAATAGATGCCACCTGAACCACCCACAGACAAAGGGTGATTTCAGACGTTACGGGCGGGCGGTTCACCACAGTGAACCCCCAGGGGGCGTGAACAGCACAACCACGGGCCGGGGTGGAAAAACGACCCAAACAGACGTGACGGGACCGGGACCAGGCCGGGAACCGGGCCGAACCATCACGGACTGGGGCAGCACAACAGACATGCAGCCAAACTCCTGCCGTGGTCAAAACGCCCAGAAGGCACCAGGCAGGGGCGGGACACAGACATGGCCGCCTGAGGGCAAACGAAGCCAAAAGGCACACAAGGGAACGCCCACACAAGAGAAACGGGAAGGGAGGGGGGAAGAGGGAGAACAGGCTGACAGGCGCCACACACAGCACACACACACGCACACACACAGCGGACCCGCAGCAGGACACACTGCACGACCACACGCCCGGGCACACACACACCCACACACACACCCCCCACACACAAGGGAAAGGTCGGGAAGGGGGGGCAG
>QEPC01003424.1:96919-114493 GCA_003113815.1 Sphenodon punctatus
AAAAAAAACCGGTACACCGAAATCCGGTACCGGGTCCGGATTACCGGGTCGAATCCGGTACTGCCGGTACGCCCGATACCGGCATTATCGGATACCGGTAGATCCGGAATTCCCACCCCTAATATACACATTGAACAGGATAGGGGATAAGATGGGACCCTGCATGACTCCACACGTGAGGCCCCGGAGAGAAGATGAATAATCACCAAGAACCACACGCTGGGTTCTCCCATCCAGGAAAGAGTGGAACCATTCAAGGACAGTCGTGCTCATCACATGCCTGGTCTCACAGCCAAGTCTCCAACAGCTCACAACCAATGGTATCAAATGCAGCCAATATATCTAACAAAATCAACATGGTCGAATGACCCTTGTAAAACTCTCGGGAGAGGTCGTCGACCAAGGCCACAAGCACAGTCTCCATGCCATAACCCGGATGGAAGCCAGATTGCTAGGGATCAAGGATATTGACCCGGTCCAGATGCTCGTCAAGCTATCAAGTCACCACCCATTCAATAACCTTCCCTAAAAAGGGACGGTTAGAGACCAGCCAACAGCTGGCCAGGACATCAATGTTCAATTATGACTTTTTGAGCAGGGGCCACACCACCGCCTCCTTGAGGCAGTCTGGCCCCCTTCCCTCCCTAAGGGAGGCATTGACTATCCCAGCCAGGAATGGAACTACTGTCTCCCGACTGACCTTAACCAGCAAGGGCAAGCATGGATCTAATTCACAATAGGTGGCTTGAACAGTCCCAAGAGCATCCCCTGGATCCGAGGGTGACACATCTTGAAATTCATCCCATAAAACAGGACAAGATGGGACTTCAACTGACCCTGGCTCACCCACTGTTAAAAGTGCCGCGTCAAAACCATGGTGGATTTGAGTGATTTTATCTGCAAATAAAATCACAAACAAGTCACATCGAGCGTTCAATAACTCTAAATCCAGGCGGAGGGAGGTCAGACTGACCAGCCGCCTCAACCACTTGGAAAAGCTCAGCCAGATGCAACTTAGCAGATGCAATGAGAGCAGAAAAGAAAACATTCTTTGCTGTCTGCACTGCCACAGCATAGTTACATAACCACACTCTATGTTGCAATTGGTCAACTTCAGTACGAGAATCGCTCTAACCGCCACCCTTCTCGCTTCAGCCACTGCAGCTCCTCCGTATACCTCGGGGACCTGCGTTGTTGTCGATTCTGGAGAAGATGCTTGGGAGCCACATGGTCGATGGCCTCCATCAACACAGAATTCCACAAGGTCAGAAGGTCATCGAGTGAGCGGTCATCAAAGTCAGAGGGAAGAAAGTGGTATAAAGTGGTTATCCAATTACAAACACACATTATTTAGGGTTTTACTAAATAAACTTCTAGCTTTCCCCCTTTCTATTTTATGCAATTATTTCACCCCTGTCATCAGGATTATTATTTATATATACACACCACTATGTAAACTTCCTGTTTTTGGATTACAGCTGGAGCTGAAATGGTTAACCATTAAGTAATGGTTTACCACTGGATTTGTGGTAACCAATTCACAGTGACAACAGTTAGTTACTGAGTGGTATCTATTTATTATTCAACGGTTTAACCAATTAACTGATTTACTAGGGATGTGCGAACAGAACGCAGTTCGGTTGTTCAGTCATTCAGTCGTTCTGTTATGGAACTGAGTTTGGGTTTGGTTGTTTGGTCCAGGAGCCGAGTATGGATTCGGTTGTTCGGTTCACTGGAGGTCGGTTCGGCCGAACATTCAGTGGGGGCGGTATCGGTATCGGTGTTCGGTATCAGTATTGTTTGGTCTCGTGACCATGCCGGAACCCGGAAACAGGAAATGATAGTTTGAGTGCATGTGTGTGTGTTTAGTTGAGGTGGTTGGTTTTGGTTTGGCTGTGTGTGTGTGCCGTGTGGTTTCAAGTTTGGCTGTGTGTTTGGTTTGGCTGGTTGGTTGTGAGTTTGGCTGGTTGGTTCTGTTGGTTTGGTTGGTGGGTGTTTTGTTTGGCTGTGAAGGATGGAAGATAAAAGAAAAAAATGATGAAGGTGGAGAAGGAAGAAGCAGGGCCTTCAGAGGTGGTGGAGGTCAGCTCCTCAGCAGAGGAGGAGGAAGAGGGCACAGGAGGTGCCACTGCTGCCAGGTTTGTAAACTTTATTTTTGTTTATTGTTCCATAGAAGTTTGAGGACAAGAAGAATACTATCCTTTAGAGCGAGCTCACTGGCATGTGGGTGTGTGGGTGGCTCTTCTAGCAGTCAGGCAGTTGGCACGAGCTGAAGGAAGCACCCACCCAAACACATGCAAGCCAGGGTCTCCAGTTGCCAGCCCTAGCACCCCAAGAAGGGCAGGATTTGCATGTGCCAGCCAGGGTCTTTCCAGTTGCCATCCCTAACACCCAAAGAAGAGCAGGATTTGCACGTGTCTGATTAATGGGTCTGCCACGGGGGGGGGGGGAGACTCTTGCAGCAGCAGCAGCAGGCAGTCTAAACTTGCAGACACTGCAACACCACAGGTGGTGGTGGTGGTGTACGTGAGAGAAAGAGAAAGAGGTGAGTAGGTATTGCTCTACAACAGACTAGAGGCATCACCATAAATTCATATATTATTTACATGTTGTTTATGTGTTCCTGTTTCAGAGAGGGTGATTATGCAACCCCCGCCGCTGATGCCTGGGTCTGAATACCATCAAGGTGGAGGTTGGAGCCGCTGCCAGAAAGCAGGCACAGGAGGTCTGTGGTCTGGCAGCACTATGACAAGCCGAAAGGCAGATTCGCCGTATGCAAGGTAAGGCATGGGGGCTGCAACAAAAGGGAGTGGATTGCCCTATGACCTGTTAGGAAGTCCTCTGCAGAGAGAGAGATTGGCCAGCCACCCACTTGTGGAAACAGAATGCAGGCAGGGTTTGACAGACCATTGGTCTGACACAGTATGGCACATCTTATGTTCCTAACTTTTTATGTTTTTTAGATCTGCGACAAAAAAATAAAAGGGCCGCAGGGGATCACATCTGGGCTGATAGCCCACATTGAAAACATCCACGAGATTGAGGTGGCACAGCAGGATGTCTCCAGCTCTGGGCGCAGGGACTCTGGTGAGGAGGAGCATCACTGGAAGCAAGTGGGGAAGACCCGGCAGAAGCGCCACCATCAGAGGCCTTCCCCCTCCAGCTCCAATGAGGGGCCTCCAGCCCTGCGGGAGGAGTCCATAGAGGCAAGGTTCTTTCAGGCCCAACTGAGGAGGCCCACCCAAAACTATATAGACAGGCTCAGGGTCCACAGCCAAAATATGGAGGACCAGCTGGTGGAGCAGTTCGAGGGGCTCCAGTAAGGGAGCGCCAGGTGGAGACTTATCGGGACTACCTCCTTATCGAAAAGGATTTCCTCGAACTGTTCCGCCAGTCTCTTATTTTGTGGAAGGAGTCCAATGAGGCAGCCCTGGACTTTGCTCAGAGGCACGGATTTGCAGTGGGCGAGGTGCCCGCCCTTCGTTCCCATGCCCCATTATCCCCTTTCCAAACCTTCCAGGGGACAGGCCCAGTGGGCTCTGAGACACTTCTTTGTTATTTTTATAACTTGTTGTTATACTGTTAACGTTTGTTTTTTAAAAAGTTATTATAAATGTTATATCTGTTACCAGCTGAGTTTGACGTGTCCAATCTTTTACCCTTCTGTGCTACTTATGGCAGGTGGCAGAATCTCATTGTATATGCTTGTTGTCAGAGCCCTACAGGCAGGCACATATAATATGTTGTGTGTTATTTCCATCTCATTCAGGTAGGTTTGCTGCTAGATGTGGCCATGGGCATTGAGCATGAGCACAGATGAGAGCTCTCGCTGGTTCTGGCAGGTGGCAGCTTGAGCTGGTCTGGATACACCTCTCCTCCTCCACCCCCATCTCTCTCGTTCTAGCAGGGAGCCTCTCTCCCTCTCTCTCTCCCTCTCTCTCTCTGTGGCCATATAGTGCAGGTGACAGCATGGGTGGGATCGTGTCTGTCTCTCCTTCTAGCAGTAGGGAGACTCTCTCTCTCTCTCTCTCTCTCTCTCTCTCTCTCCATGAACAGCAGGTTGCTAACTCATAAAGAAAAGGTGGAATGACAACTCCCCGTGAGCACAATGACAGTCTCAAGAAACCTGAGGGTGGGTCATGGGGCTAGAGTAGCAGCTTATAGATATTGGGACAGCCCTCCCTGCCTTTAACATAGGCCCCAGGCAGACAAACACTGTGGCATGAGAGGAAGGTAGGCTGGGGCAGGGTTCCAGACTTGCACACAGGGCGTGGCCAGGCAACATGACATGAGAGGCAGGCACACTGAGACAGGCTTTGATCTAGGCCATCTGGGAAGGCAGGCAGCCAGCGTGGCATGAGCAGAAGGCAGGCAGACTGAGGCAGGCTTTGATCTAGGCCACCTGGGGCAAGCAGGCAGGCAGCGTGGCATGAGCAGAAGGCAGGCAGACTGAGGCAGGCTTTGATCTAGGCAACCTTGGTGGGCAGGCAGACAGGTAGAGTGGCATGAGCAGAAAGTAGGCAGACTGAGGCAGGGTTTGAGCTTTGTAACCTGGGTGGGCAGGCAGACAGGCAGCGTGGTATGAGAGGCAGTAGGGAAGGCAGACTGGGACCTTGGCAGGGCACTCAGATAGGCTGGCAAAGACTGTGCAGTGAGAGAGAGCCAGTCTGATAGGTGAGCCGAGATCGTCTAGCCAGAGGCCGGCTGGCAGGTTTACAGTTTATCAATGCCACCCTGCATCATGAGGTCAGTCAGATAAGGTGGCCAAGGCCATCTAGTATGAGGGGGGGGGCATGGCAGGTGCCAGGCATTGGGAGAGAAGGACAGCACCTCAGCAGCACAGAAGCAGTAGCCCTAGCCCGGATTGAGGAGGAGGAGGAGTCCCGTGCCAAGACTGCCCCTGGCATGGGATGCCGTACACCACTGCACCATCACTCCTTGTCCAGGGGCATCTTGGGGAATCCCAGCAGCGGAAGGTTGACCTTTATAAAAAGCAACTGCTCCACCAACTTTGCCCCCAGTCTCAGGCGATACGTAGAGCAAATGTCCCCCACCATGGAGAACACCCGCTCTCTGGGGACACTGGTTGGTGGACAGGACAATATACCCTTGGACACTTTGGACAGGGATGTCCACATGTTGGCCTTGCCGGCCCAGTAAGCCAAGGGATCGCTGCTGGGATCGATCCATGGCTCCTCCTCCAGGTAGGTCTCCACTGCTGCTGAGGCACCATCGTACTTCCTCTGGTAACTCTGCCTGGGCACCACCTCCACCACTGCCCTCAGAAATGCTGCTTGCCCTATTGTGCCGGACCCCATGCTCCCCAGAGTGGCCTGCATATAGGAGGAGCTGCTGCTGCTGCTGCTGCTGCTGCTGCTGCTGCTGCTGCTGCTGTTGCTACTGCTGGCAATAGGGGTGCTGCTGTTCATCCTGCTGCTGGTGCTGCTACTGCTAGGGCTGGGGGCAGGGATAGACTCTGCTGGCTGAAAGGGGTGGCTGCTCCCACTCTCACCTTACCTAGGGGCGTCCTGCTGCATAGCCCGCTCTGCCTGCCAGATCCTGTCGACCAGCTGACCCTTCCAGTACCCATAGAGCTCTGTCTGTTGTGCCACGCTGCCCTTGACCCTGGGGTCCAGCATTGTTGCAAAGACATATTCCGCCTGCTGCAGGAGCTTGTCAAACCATGCCTTCAGCCCTGCTTTCAGCTGCCACACCAGGTCAACTGCCTCATCAGCCAGCTTTTTGCCCTCAGGGCCACACTCCCGCCCCTGGAGAATCTCCTCCAGCCTCCCGAGGAGACTCTGGACCAGAGGGGTCACCTGGCTGATAGTGACCATGGAGGAGCTGATGGGCTCCATCACAGTCAGGAATGGTCTGAGCACAAAGACTGTGCGAGCCAGTATCTCCAATTCTGCCCCATCGTACCCTGGAGGTGCCCTGCTGTCTGTCATTGAACCTGATGCGAGGCGGCTTTTACTGAAGTTACTGAAACAGTCAAATTCCCCATGTCAGCACCTGTTCTAAGTCAGCTGCTAGGTGCACGCCGAGGTGGGACCCCGGACCCCTGACCCTGCCATCGCATAGGATGGCATGGAGGGAAGGGCAGGGAAGGAGTGGGCAATGCCCGCCGCAGCTGTGTCGATCCACAGGAAGGGCCGGGATCGCGTCTCTTAGGACCGACTGATGTATGTTCAACAACTGCTGTTCATATGGAACCCTTCTCTACTTTGGCCGTCAAAGTTCTCCAGGTAGCACACAATCATCCAGGTAGCACCTGTTGAACTTCACCAAGTTGACTAGAACCAGAAGGAACATGGAAGATAAACCAACATCCATACACTGCAGGACAAACTCAGCCAGCTCTTCCTCCAGGTACATGATGTATCTTCCATCATCTGTGAGGACTTTGAAGATGGAACGGCGCACGCCTATCTCTTAGGACCGACTGACACATGTTCGACTGCTGTTCACATGGAACCCTTCTCCACTTCAGCCTTCAAAGTTCTCCAGCTACTCCAGCCCCAGGACCCACCATCAGGGTTCTGGGGTCGTCATTCCGCTCAGGGGGAGTTGTCAATCCACCATTTCAAGAAGCAGCCACTCCAGCCTCAGGACCCACCCTCAGGGTTCTGGGGCCTATATTCCAGGCAGGGAGGGCTGTCCATCCACGTCATCCAGAAGCATCAATAGGGGTGCTGCTGCTACTGCTCGGGCTGAGGACAGAGATAGACTCCACCAGCTGAAAGGGGTGGCTGCTCCCACTCCCACCATCCCCAGGGGTGTCCTGCTGCTACTGCTGCTGCTGCTGCCGCCTTGCACTCTCCAAAACCCTCTCTGCCTGCTGGACCCTCTCCACCAGCTCAGCTTTCCAGTGCTCATAGAGCGCCAGGATATCCCATTCCACCTCATAGTACCCTGGAGGTGCCCTGCTGTCCGTCACCAGTTGAACTTGATACAAGGCGGCTTTCTGCTCTAGAAGCCGCTTGAGCATCAGCAAGGTCGAATTCCACCATGTGGAGACATCCTGGACCAGCTGGTGCACTGGGGAGCCTTGCTCTGCCTGCTTGGCCTGGAGAAGCTCGCTGCCCTTCACGGTCTGGTTAAAAAAACTGGCCAGATTCCTCCCTCGCTCAATCAGGGAGCTAAGGGTCCCTGGCCCAATCCCCTTCTCCCCCAAGCCCAGAGCATCCCTGACCACAAGATGGAGGGTGCGTGCAGCACAAGGGATGTTCGTGAAGCCCCCCTCATGGACGGCCTTCAATATATTGGCCGTGTTGTCTGTAACGACACACCCCTTGGTGAAGGGCATGCCTCGTGTGACCCACTCCCTCACCATGGTGGTCAGGGATGCCTTGACATTCTGAGATGTGTGGGGCCATCCATGACTTCCACCTGAAGCAGGGCCCACCTATACCCTGCTTCAGGACCCCTCCTGCCACTGGCAAATGCTGCCTCTGAGTCCTGCCACCAGTGCGCCATCACCGCCAGGTATCCATGCTGCACATTTCTACTGGACCACAGGTTGGTGGTGAAGTGTATGGTGGCACCCCCAACCCCTGCTAGCTGCTCCCTCACCCACTCTTTGTCAGGGCTGGGCCTTGAACCCATGGCCCTTGGGGTGCTGAAGAGCCTGTCCAGTGCCCTGCACCACCTAGTGGGCTTGTGAGGGTTTGGGTTGTCCCCCTTCTGTCTCCTTTGTGTACTTGCTCCCTGTGTGTCATGCCCCTTCCCAGCTGTAGCCAGTTACCTTAGTCCTGCCTCCCAGCTTCCTGATTGGCCACAGGAAGTATTTAAGCCTTGGTGTGGCCACAGGAAGCTGGTGGAGCAACGTCTCTTACCCCCATCCCATTCCTGTCTGTTGTAATGTAAGAGTACTTGTGTTCTATGTTGTATGCGTGACTCCCGTGCATGTCCCCTCTGCATATGGTAAGACTGTCTTGTTCCCCTCTGTCTTGTGCATACCCCATGATTGCCCGTTCCCCCTGCTCTGTGTGAGCTTATGCTCTGTTCCTTCCCCCTGCTCTGTGTGAGCTTATTCTCTGTTCCTTCCCCCCTGCTCTGTGTGAGCTTATGCTTTGTTCCTTCCCCCCTGCTCTGAGTGAGCTTATGGTCTGTTCCTTCCCCCTCGCTCTGTGTGAGCTTATGCGCTGTTCCTTGCTCTGTGTGAGTTTATGCCTTAGTTCCTTCCCCCTGCTCTGAGTGAGCTTATGCTTTGTTCCTTTCCCTCGCTCTGTGTGATCTTATGCACTGTTCCTTGCTCTGTGTGAGTTTATGCCTTAGTTCCTTCCCCCTGCTCTGAGTGAGCTTAAGCCTTAGTTCCTTCCCCTTGCTCTGTGTGAGCTTATGCTCTGTTCCTTTCCCTCGCTCTGTATGAGCTTATGCTCTGTTCCTTTCCCTCGCTCTGTATGAGCTTAGGTCTTAGTTCCTCCCCTGCTTTAGGTGAGCCCCTGCTCAGTTCCCCCTTTGCTTCCAGGGAACTGGTTAACCCGCCAGCTTCCCTGCCTTGAGTAGCCTGGCCTATACCCTTGCGGTGGGGTTTTCCTAACTCCCCTTCCACTAGTACCCCTGTGAAGTTTCCCATTTGTGGGATCCTATATCACTTCTCTGTGGTGGGTTCCCCCTCTCTCTCCAGACCCTAACCTCGATGATGAGTCACGTACCTTCTTAGAGCAGCGTGTCTGGTAGCGATGCTGAGTACATAATCTCTCGGGTATGAGAGAGTGACTGAGAGGTTTAGAGGGTCACCTTGAGGACACCCTTTTCCCCCCTGGGCCTGGATTCCTCCCACCTTGTTTTCCCTCCCCCGGCTCCGTCCCCCGGAGCCTCACAGTTTGCTCCACCCTGAACTACCCCTTTGTGTCCCCTCATAGCTCCCGTGCTCCCCCCAACTCCCCTATTTGTAGTGCTACAATGAGTGTCAGCCGGGCTTTGCATTTCAAGGCACCAGCCCCCTGGAAATGGTTGGCATATCACGATGTTGAAGCCTTTCTTGATAAACGACCAGGAACTCTTGACCCCTCTCCCATGATGTGAGATGCTCACCGCCAGGTGAAGGCTCATTTGAGAAAGGTGAATGGTAACCCTCAAGATAGGATTGTAGTTGCCACCTGCGGGTCAAAACCTAGAAATGCAGCTAGGCGATCAACCCCATTTACGTCTCAGTCCTGGGAAATGGTCAGACTTGGAGGAAGGAGAATGGGAAGATTGCAGTTAGGAAGAAGAGGACTGTCCAAGTGAGGAGATTCAAGTACCCTCACATACAACTACTGTGACTTCTTTGGTGCCCGTGAAGGAAAAGAATACCCCCTCGCCAGCGTTCATAGGCACCACTATACAAGGTGTGGGCATAAAACATGGAACGTTTCCTTCTGCCTCCCCAATGTCCCATTCTTTTCTGCAGGGGTTGATGATGAGGAACCAAGTGCTGTCCCCTCCTTCAGCATTTCCATCTTTTCAGAGTGCAGTTCTGGGTGAAGAAAAGGGGTCTGCAGAGTTCAGGAAAGAAGCAGATTTCAAGACTCTAGAAAAAGAGTTACAGGTTAAAGGGAACAAGAACCTGAAATTGAAACATGAGAACCATCTTTTGGAACAAGAAGCAGCACATTTCATAGCTGAAATCGCCAGGCTCCATTCTTTCTGCGATGAAGAAAGACACCTTCGGCAGGCTGCAGTGGAAGAATGCACACAGATGCAAACCATTCTCCAGCAAAAAGAACTCAAAATTCAACTAGTTCACGAGAAGCTATGCATGCTAGCCACCTCCTTGCAGAACTTACAAGAGAAGATAGGTGAACCGGAAGATGGTTTTCCACCAACCTCTAACCTTGTAAAGGAAGCTCTGTTCCCTCTCGTTACGATGCTTGCCTCACCGGAAACAAGTACACAATTGCCAATGCCAGACCAGGATCTGGATCTACCAGTTCACTTTGAACGGACTGAGCCTACTGTACAGCTGGAATTTGATCCCGCTGTCCGGCTTCTGCTGGCAGCCCCCCAACCAGTATAGGATTTGGCTGCCAGGCCCTTGCTGGCAGCCCCTCAGTTGGATCCTGAAATTGCAGTGAGGCTGGCACGGACAGAGTCCCACTCAACACCTGAGCTTGTAACCTGGCCACCACTGGCAGATTCTCAGCTGGCACCTCAGGCCCCAATGCAACCATTGCCGGAGGTCCTCCAGCAAGTACCTGTGTCCGCTGCTTGGCTGTCACCAACAAACACCCCCCCCGCCAGAACCTGAGGCTGTTGCAAAGTCATCGTTGACAGTCGCTCGGCTTGAATCCGACACTGCGGCCAGGCCTGCATCGGTAGACTTCTCACCTGCGCCTGCATCGGCTACCCGGCCATCATGGACAATCTCACAGCTGGAGCCTGAGTCTGCTAAGCAGCCATCACTGGAGGCTTTTCACCAGGCAGCTGCATCCGCTACCTGGCTGCCACTGGTAGCCTCACAGCCAGGACCAGCTAAGCCATTGTTAGCAGCCTCCCATTCAGAACCTGTGGCTTGACTGCAACTCGAGACTCCCCAGTCAGAGCCTGGGGCTGCTGTTCAGCAGAGGCCAGAATCCCCCCCAGTCAGAGCGTGGAGTCACTAGCCAGCCATTACCAACAGCTCACCTGCCAGGAACTGAGCCGGCTACCAACTTTCGACAGGCAACTACTTTGCATCGCTTATCAGCATTCCAGGGCCCAAGTGTCACTCAACGCGTACCAACAGCCCTTCAGCCTACTGTGCCATGGCAGTGAACTGCTCCTCAATCAAACCCCTACTTCCAAAGGACAATGTCTGAGGGTATAGCCCAAGTGCCACTTGGAAGGATTGAGGGCCCAACATTGGCGAAATGCTCGTGACACCATGTATGGACTTCCGTCTCAAGGTTGGTCCCACTAACTTAGCCATCAATGACCCTGCCCTTTTCCTTGTTTTTCCTCCTTCCCTCCTGTCCTAGGGGGAGAGGTCCCGGGACCCCGCACTTCATGTCCTTGGTACCTTCTGTTCCCCACTATATGTCTAGTCCAGAGCACCTGGAATCACATACAGGCTGTGTCAACCCTTCTGCAAGCTATTTTACACCCTCCCCAACCTGTCCCTCCTTTCTACTTGTAAATTGAGGTAACTGTAAATCACCATAGTATAGGGTACCACTTCCTATGTCCCCCAAGCCCATGCCCAGTCCTTATGTGGCCAAAAGTGCTGCCCCTTTCTCTGGGGGGGAGAGGGGCCTGGACAGGGGGGTGCTGTCAGGGCTGGGCCTTGAACCCATGGCCCTTGGGTTGCTGGAGAGCCTGTCCAGTGCCCTGTGCCACCTGGTAGGCATGTGCAGGTGTTGGGTTGTCCCCGCTCTGTCTCCTTTGTGTGCTTGCTCCCTGTGTGTCATGCCCCTTCCCAGCTGTAGCCAGTTACCTTAGTCCTGCCTCCCAGCTTCCTGATTGACCACAGGAAGTATTTAAGCCTTGATGTGGCCACAGGAAGCTGGTGGAGCAATGTCTCTTATTCCCATCACATTCCTGTCTGTTGTGATTGAGGAGTACGTGTGTTCTATGTTGTGTGAGTGATTCCTATGTGTGTCCCCTCTGCATATGGTAAGACTGTTTTGTTCCCCCTGTCTTGTGGGTGCCCCATGCTTGCTTGTTCCCCCCTGTCTTGTGCGTACCCCATGTTTGTCTGTTCCTCCTTGTCTTGTGTGTACCCCATGATTGCTCGTTCCCCTTGCTCTGAGTGAGCTTATGCTCTGTTCCTTCCCCCCTGCTCTGTGTGAGTTTATGCTCTGTTCCTTCCCCCCTGCTCTGTGTGAGCTTATGCGCTGTTCCTTTCCCTCGCTCTGTGTGAGCTTAGGTCTTAGTTCCTCCCCTGCTTTTGGCGAGCCCCTGCTCAGTTCCCCCTTTGCTTCCAGGGAACTGGTCAACCCACCAGCTTCCCTGCCTTGAGTAGCCCGGCCTGTACCCTTGCGGCAGGGTTTTCCTAAATCCCCTTCCACTAGTACCCCTGTGAAGTTTCCCATTTGTGGGATCCTATATCACTTCCCTGTGGTGGGTTCCCCCTCTCTCTCCGGACCCTAACCTCGATGATGAGTCACGTACCTTCTTAGAGCAGCGTGTCTGGTAGCGATGCTGAGTGCATAATCTCTCGGGTATGAGAGAGCGACTGAGAGGTTTAGAGGGTCGCCTTGAGGACACCCTTTCCCCCCCCTGGGCCTGGATTCCTCCCCCAGTTCCATACCCTGGAGCCTGACACTCCTTCAAAGCCCTGTACAGGGCTGGCACCACCTGACAACTCAGGGTGGTGCGCGATGGAAGCTGAAACTGGGGGGACAGGAGCCCAATCAGCTGCCTAAACCCCATGTCCTGTACCATGGAGAAGGGCTGCCCATCAAGCATGATCATTTCGCCCAACAGGCACGTGGCTTTCACTTGAAAGCCACACTGCCATCCAGCTGCCGATGGCCTTGGCAGCTGCCCCCACACCAGCTCCTCCATAGTGGACTGATGTTGCTGCTCCTGCTGCTGCTCCTGTTGCTTCCCCCTAGCAGTGATACTTCTCCTGATGCTTGAGGCAGCTGTTGTAGCCGGACGCTTGCCCACTGAAGGAGGCGGATGACTGGCCGGCGTGGCCGCTGCACTCAGGAACCTGCTGGCATCCACTGCCCCTGCCTGCCCGCTTAGCAACAGAGTGCTGTGGCATGCCTTCAGTTGCCTCACCATGGCAGTTGTCCAAAGGTTGGTGAGCACCTACCCATACTTCACCATCTTATTGCATGCATTGCACTGCACCTCCCTCGGATCATCCACCCGCACCAACTTGAAATGTTCCCAGACAGAGGATTTTTTCCCCCTCCTGCCTTCTGGCCCACACCGGGTGACACACCGCTGGCAGCGCTGCTGGGAGGGGCAGAACGTGGTGGCGACACAGCTCTGGGAGGGACCACCATCACCTCATCTCCAGACATCTCCTCCCCGGGACTAGTGTCTGCCTCACTGTCCCCAATCACGGTGATGTCATGTGAAGGGGCCCTGAGGCTTGACTGCCCACCATGCTGCTGCCACTCTCCCTGTGTCCCCTATAGCTTCTTCTGCTGCGCCTCTCCCTGCTGCCATTTCCTGGGGATCAGGCCCTGCCTCAAGAAGCCAGGGTGGGATCCTCCAGCCCTGGACTGCTGGGAATCACGTCAACTATGGGGGACATTGGTGGCCCTGGAGGAACAATCAAGGAAGCACCTGCTCCAGCAGCAGATACAGCTGCAGCCTTTTGTCCTGCAGGCCTTCCAGTGCCCTGCGTGGGAGTTGAGGACGCTGTCAGGAGGCACCGCCGAACCATCCCCAGGCTAGTGCCACTGTTGGGACCCTCTGAAGCCTCTCTCCCGAAACCAGGCCTATGGAGTCTGGGGAGTGGTGATGGTGATGGGCTGTGGCTGCTGCTGCATGCTGCCACTCCATTGGCACAGCCCCTAACCCTACCACCTCTGCCACGTGCCCCATTGCCCACCTTACGGACAGCAGACCAGGTCTCTCCTGTTTCCCTTCTCCATTTGTCCCTCGCAAATAATGCACACACAAAGATTTTATATTTTATTTTTTATTCAAATTTTTATTCTAATATTATATAGTGTGTGTGTGTGTGTGTATGTATATATATAATATATATATATATACACTAAATGGAATATATAATAAATAACTACAAAGGCCTAGTCCTATACAAACTATAAAACTGAATCACTGCATACACACTGTCTCTATCTATCTCTATAACTAAGCTAACTCCTCTAGTATCTATCTATCTATTTCACAGGGATGGGGGTGGGGGGGACACAGGCAGCTCACACCAAACAACACAGGGAGGGGTACAAAACTAAAATGAAACCTAAATCAATATAATCCTACTCTAAAATCCAAAAATAGCGGAAGGGAATCAGATATGGAATATATAAAGGAAGGAGGGGAGGATTCAATGGAGGGTAGGGAGAAAGAACACAGGGAGGGGTAAAAACTAAAAATAACACCTCAATGTATCTAATCTAATCTAAATAAATGATACTTGGGAGGTAAATGTGTGAGATGGGTGAAATAGGAGGAAGATGGCAATGGATTGAGAACACAAACTGCTGGGAGAGGGAGCCTTCTGAAAACGCCTGCTGACAGGATGAGTGGCTAGCTCAGAAGGTGTTGGAAGGGAGGAGGACAATGACTTTTGTTACTTGCTGCACCCGCCTTACCACATGACCCATTGCCTCTGTGCAACCTAGCCCCATGTCCCCCATGTCTAATCGCAGACTGAAAAGCCAGTGGTCTGATAAGAAAAGGGATGGTGATTGGGCAGGCTGGCTGCTACTCCAAGCCTCTCCACCCCTGGTGCCTGGAAGTCTGCTCCTCAGCTGCCTCCCCATCCCTGGGCCTTCTAGTCACGTTTTTCCTGCTTGAATTCACCTGGACATGGCCGAACAGTCATTTTTGAGTTCAGATCGAGTTCTGGTTCGGTCTGTTTGGGTTCAGTTCGGTCGTTCGGTTCTGTTGTCCGAACAGACTGAGTTCGGTCTGAACTCTGAACTCCCAAACCACGTTCGCACATCCCTATGATTTACCACCTTACTTCTAATTGTAATTTCCCCACCCATTCCATGGTTACTAGCTAGTTATATTTGCCCATAGTTACTTTCCTGTTTCCCCCTAGGGTCTATTTTTATGTTTAACTCAGTTTTCCTTTGGATACCTGGTTCATATCTTCTGGGCGCAGCTTTGGTATTTAGTCCAGAAGTAAAGCAAAAATGATGGAATGCATAAAAATGGTAAATTGGCTATGCAGTAATGGTATTAAGTGGTATTTCAGTTAATTGGTTAACTACTATGGAATACGGAATGTTGGTTATTTACTGCATGTATGGGATTATCAATTTCAGCTCTACCTAAAACCATGTAAAACGTTAGTCGGACTACTAATAAACTCAAATACTTTGAAATGTAGCTAATCCTAAAATGTTACCCATGTCTTAACAGTGTCTGCAGCATTAAAGTGGACCACGTTCAACCTTTATTTCACAGATCGATAAGGCAACACCACGCCTGCCAAGAAGATCACAACTAGGAGACTTGGTTGAAAGGAGAAGTGATGAAAGGTGATCAGTTCTGTGTGCAAATCGCCCAGAGTCAAAAGAGCAGTGATATCCAATTTATTTATTATATAGTTATTTATTTTAATTTACCACCACTCACTCCCTTCCCGTTAAGGCTCAGGCCTGCTTACACCATGTAAAAATTACCTTTAAGAACCCCACCCTAACCCCTCAAAGCCCTCCCATCCAATCCCGTAAAAACCTACCCCTGCCTGCAAAATGCCTGGCCAAACAGAGAGGCCTTAAATCACTTCTGGAAGATGAGAAGGCTTGGACTTAGATGAATCTAAAAGGGCAGGAGAAAATCCACAATTGTGGGGCACCCACTGAGAATGTCTCTCTGTACCATGGTGTGGAAACTTGTTGTATTTTCAGAAGTGAAGCTACCAGGTGTAGCCACACTTTACCACAATTAATCCAACCCCAGGATCACAATCACCATCGCTTCTGTTTGGCGACCGCCAGATGATTTGCCCTGAATGATGGTAGCATTTACTACCAGTTTTGATCTCGGAAAATCATGGGGAACAACTGGTGGTAAGAGCTACCACAGTTCAGGGCAAAGTGTAGTAAGGCACACTGTCATGTCTGTTCTGGGTACAGGTCTACATCAGGGCAGCATTGTGGTCCTTACCCTGGGTTAGTTCTAAGCATGGTAGCTTCACTTCTGAAAATACCCACTGTGTGGAGATGTTACCTGCAAGAGGGCACTCCCGGCTGACCTCAGAGGACATGATGGGACATGAGGTATTACTCAGGATAGGATTCTGCACTATTCTCGGAATGGTTGACAGCTTCTAAGTCACTGTGATTCAAGCTGCATCCTAATTTCATTTATATGATGGAGGAGCTGTAAAAACTCCTGGGTACTGTTTGAAAGCTGCCCTACATGTGGAAAGCTTCTTATGTAGAGAGGGGAGAGTTGGTGCATGATTTCAATTTGAAGGAGAAAGGCATCGTTTCTAATCCAAAGATCTGTTATACCGAGAGTCCAACTTCTTAGTTTGAGCTTCATCATCACACGGAAATATAGCACTCACCAAGGCTTGAACAAGTGCTGGAGTGGAAGTTCAAGTGTATATTTCATCTATAGCCTTAAGCAATAGACTATACTACCTACCTCAGAAGAAGCAGGAGGAATATTTCAACTCAACTTTCTGCAAAGAGAAAAAAATGTGTTGTCTGAAATAGTTCATGATGGGCATAAAGCAGAGGGGAAATTGGTTTCACCATTTCTTGCTCCATTGAATTTTACAGAAGGTCTGTCAGTGCTAGAGTTTACTGGTGTGCAAAAGCATAGCACGAGGTGAAGGAATGGCCAAAAAAATCAAAATGCCAAATGAACAAAGGAAATGAAATAACAAAGGAAGCCAAGTAACAAGGCAACCAAGTCTACTAAACTGAAATGACCTAATTAACAAATATACAAATATTACATGACTGGCAAAGATTTATTTGGATATTGATTGGGTACAACATTTGCTACCTGTTTGAGCTCCAATCCTATCTCTGATCAGATGTTTCTGTGAAGAATACAAGAACAGATTATATCAACAAATCTAAAGTACCGTCTTCATCCTTATGTCCTTCTGTGGCATGGCCTCTATGATCAGCCAAGAGTGCCCTCTTGCAAGTTCCGTCAATTGCCCAGATAAGAGTTGAAATGAGTACCTGCAAAAACAGATTTACCCATCAAATTTCCAGTAACTGAATCAAACCAAACAGTTTGGGTACTTAAAAGTTTTCAGTACCTGAACCATTTTTTAATTGGGTAACTGAAATACCAAAACATCAACAACCGATATACTGGAATACCAACAATTGGCATACCAAAATCCTGATTTTTTTCCTGATTTCATTCCATATTTGGGGATTTTTCAGGAAAATACCAGATTTTAGTATAGCAGTTGGCCAGCATTTTGGTTTTTCATTATACCACTGATCGGTATTTAGTATTTTGAGTATTCAAATGGTATTTGGGTACCAATTCAGGTACGAGAAATGATACACGGAAATGTATTTCCTGCAGGTACCAAATCAGGTACCTGTTTCAGCTCTAGTCCAGGTCTGTATGACCTGGCAACACAGAAATTTTCTCCATGCCTGCTCCACAGCTCTGGAACTCCTTTCCATTGGCGGTTCACCAGAGCCGCCATCTGAACATCTTCCAGAGACAGTGTAGGACCTATTTATTTGGTCAGGTGTTTACCAGCCTGGGGTGGGGGTGTTATAAATATTTTATGTGTTTTTTTAATTTGATCTTGTATTTTATGTTTTTTATGATAACGTTAGCCTCCCTGAGCCTTGGGGAACAGGGCGGAATAAAAATCAAAACAAACAAATAAGCAAGCAAACAAACCCTTAAATCTGGAATGATTCATCATTTCTGGCAGTGAAAGACTGCATCATAAGAACATAAGAACATAAGAAGTGCCATACTGGGTCAGACCAATGGCCCATCTAGCCCAGC
>QEPC01003424.1:123851-141952 GCA_003113815.1 Sphenodon punctatus
GCGTACCTCGTCCCTGGCTGGGGCTCGTTTTGTTTGGTTCCGCGCGGGGATTGGCATCCAGACGTTACTTTTCCTTGGTTCCCGGTGGGGGTCCATTTGACCACGCTTCCCGGGACCTTCCCCTGGCTAGCCCGGGAAGCGTGGTTGAAACTGACCCCATGTAGGTATTGGGCGTGATGAACATCTGGCGCGCGCCGTTCAGACGTTCAGGGCCCTTTGGCCCCTCGGGGGGGTTGAGCGTGGTTCAGTGTGGTTGAGCGTGATCTCGTAACGTCTGAAGACACCCATTGTTCAGGCACACAGGCAGCATCCAAGTGTTTTAAGTATAAGTGGTAAGGAAGCAGGAACAAGGAATTTGGTGCTGATCCAGAAAAATGTAACCCCTCTGCCTCTGGCCCCCAGAACCTGGGGAATGGTACCAATGCTGGTACGGCAAGGGACTCTCAAGAGAGTGCTGCAGGAGTATACTGACCATAGCACTGCCTCATATGTCATCCAGGGTTTCAAAGAAGAGTTCCAAAGTCTGATGGTGGGGGTGAAGGAGCACCGCAGGCCAGTTAACCTTAAGTCAGTGGTGGGTAAAGAGCATATAGGTGGCAGGACCATTTACCTTGCCCCCAATGACTGACAAATGAGTTTTCCATTTGGGGTGGTCCCCAAGAAGGCCCCTGGGTAGTTATAGCTTTTTTACCATCCCGCTTATCCCAAGGGAAGTTCAGTCAATGATGCCATCCCGCAAGAGCTGTGCTTGGTATGTGACACATCCTTCAATTTGATGGTTGAAATAGTGTGGGCATGAGGAAAGGGAACACTCCTAGGAAAAAGCAACAAAAGGTTGGTATTTTGGATGCTTCCAGTCCACCAAGACAATTTCTAGCTTTTTGGCTTTGAGTTCCATGGTCAGTTCTACTTTGACAAAGCAATGCCCATGGGAAGTTAAGTTTTATATGTGGCTTTCAAAAAATTCAGCTTGATACTCAAATGTGTGGTCTGACAGAGGACGGGAATGCGGTAAGTCACACATTATTTAGATAACTTCCACTTCATGGGGAAGGCAGGCATGCCTGAATATGCCATACTTATGAATACTTTTCAGGATTTGGCTGATGAGCTTGGAGTCCCACTCCTGCTGGAAAAAGCAGAAGGACTGGTCACATCCTTGGTCTATCTAGGGACTGAATAGGATACTTTTCAATCCCTCTCCCACTTGACAATGGATAAATGAAATACTTTGAGGGACGGGATTCGAGCTTGCATAGAGGCCTATACAGCTCCAGTCCCTCCTTGGGGCTCTGAATTTCATCTGCTGAGTGGTAGCACCTGGACAGGTGTTCTTGTCATGGCTATATGCCGTGCCCGTACATCTGGCTGCCTGTACTCACATCACCATGTGTGGATAACCAGGGAGATGAAGGAGGATTTGGGAATCTGTGACACTTTCCTAGCTGAGTTAAACAGGGTTAGTTTGGGGCAGGAGAGGCTGCTCATGGAATCTGAACTTCAGGTGCAATCTGATGCAGCCATGGGTCTTGGCTTTGGAGTTTTACTTTTGGGGTTGGTGGTGCACTCAGGCCTGGCTGCCGGAATATGGGGTGGATGAGGGACTCACTAGAGACTTCGGAATTCTTGGAATCTTTTCCCATCATAGTAGCATTCACCGTGGGGTGGCTGAGTTCACTAATAAGAGATAATTTTTCTGGTGTAGTAACATGGCAGTGATCCATGTTATCAGTTCTTTGTCATTCAATTCCCCACAGGTAATGAGGTTGGTCAGGGCAATTGTGCTTGTTTGCTTATGGAATAACATTCCATTCATGTGAGGCACATCCCTGGTTTCAAGAATGGCATAGCTGATAATCTTTCTCATTTCCAGATAGACCATTTCTTCCTTTTGGTGCCTGGAACCAACCGAGCACATGAGGTAATGACAGAGTAGCTCTGGAACCTTGGATGGTGGTGCTTTTAAACATGGTTCAGGGTTCTTTGGCCACACAGATTAAAACAACATATGAGGAGGCATTCCACTAATTCTAGAGTTATAGGGCCCAGCAGGACTGGTCTTTGGGTTTCCTTATCCCCAAGTCCCAAATGCTGTAGTTTGTGTTCATGCTCTAATGTGAGGGGCTGGAACTAGGCACAATAACATTCAAAATTGCTTCCCTTAACTACATTAGTAGATTGACAGGCCAGCTGCCCCTTGACCAAAGTTTTTCCTTCGAAGAATGGTCAAGAGTTGGTCCCTGAAGCAGGGCTGGTGGGTGAAAAAGAGGTCTCCAGTCATCCCTCTCTTATTGTGCAAATTGATGGGTGCTCCCAGGGCGGTGTGACTGGATAGTTTTGAGGCCACCTTTTTTAGAATGGCATTTAAGGTCATCCTTTTCAGGGAATTGAGTGTCAGAAAACTGGTGCCCAACTCCAGAATGGATTTTTCAGAGTGGGCCTTGAATCTGGGGGACATAACCTTTAAGGGGAGCTACCTCTTACTAGACCTGAAATTAAAAATCTCAGCAAGTGCTGCTTCTTTAAGAAGTAGGGTATTTGCCAAGATTCACACAACATGGAAACTTACTGGTTTTCCCACTGGTTTGGCCGTTTTCCATTATTTTTCACAAGTTAAACAGGGCTGCTACAGCCCAGTCCCAAACCCTGTGTGTTCCCCACAAGCACCCACTGGGGATCTGGTGATGAAAAGTTGCTGACTAAGCACTGGGGAAGTGCTGTAAATTGCCATAAAAGTGCTGTAAAACTGCCGTAAAACTGTCATAAAATTCCCAGAAAAGAACAAGAAGTTCAAGCAAGTGACAAAAAGTGACAGAAAGTCCTGGAAAGTCCTGGAAAGTGACGAGAGTGAAGAAAAAGTCCTGGAAAATGATTATCAATAATCATTAATTATCAGTAAATAATAATAATAATAATAATAATAATAATAAATCCCAAAATCCAGGTACCAAAAAGTACCCAACATTTGTGATTCGATTTGAGTAATGGAAATTTGATAGGTATACCTGCAGACTGACTGAACTTTTCCAAAATGGCAGCAACACTGCTACTGCCATTTTGGAAAAGGGTGTGCGTGCACCTAACAGCCTCAGTGGCCATTTTAATTAAAACATTTAAAAATATTAAAAATCACTGTGAATGCACAAAACGGCTGCTGGACAATTCTGCTCTTGCACACCATTTTGGAAGAGGGCAGTTGGTCTGAACATGTGCAGACTAGCTGCCCTTTTCCAAAATGGCCACGACACTGCCACTGCCATTTTGGAAAAGTGATCCACATGTGGCAGCTATTTGAGCGTGCACTTTTTAAAAAAATTTATTTTATTTTATTTTTTAATTTTAAACAAAAAATTAAACAAAAACAAATGAAAGCAAATGCATGTTGTTTGCTTATTCATTCCTTTTCGGAACATTAGTTCCCAAAACAAATGTGGCTTCATTTCTTTTAGTAACTAATAAAAATGAAAGGAATAGCACATCCCTTCTGTTTCTCAGTCTTGATTCTTCATCTGTAAAACTGACATATATTGTTGTCTCTTATGTTGTAAATTGTAAGCTCCTTAGGGCAGGGACCAGTCTCTAATGACAATTATTCAGCATAAGGTATTTTGCTGGTGCTATAACTAAGTAACTAATAATAACCAATACTGAATTGAACAGATCTCCAATATTGGATATGATGCTTCTATGGCCCTTTTCACACAGATACTCTACCACTGATAAAAAAAAATGGGTGTTACATTTTATTATACAGTTTGCAGGGCTGCAGGTGTGCTGTATGGGTGCACACCTGCACCCATAGAGCTCTATGGGTTTTTAAAGCTCTATGGGTTTTTAAAACTCTATGGGTTTAAAGCTCTATGGGTTTTAAAACTCTATGGGTTTTTTAAAAATTGGCCCCTGGTTGCCAATATACCGGGGTGCAATAAGAAACCCCTCTTTGAACTCAAAAAGACCAGGTCCATTATGGATATATTGGTTCATACAGGAACCAAAACGGAGCAATCCGATAGAGGAATCATAGCAGGGGTTTAACCCCCCAAAGGTCACTTCAAATGTGCTAACTGTGGGGCTTGCCAGTATAGTACTCCAACCAAGGTCTTTATACATCCCAGCACAGGGGATCAATTCCCCATTGAACATTTTTCAACATGTTCAACTAAATCTGTGATTTATCTTACTGTATGCCCATGCAGCTTAATGTATGTAGGATACACTTCCAAGAAAGTCAAAGTGAGAATCCTGGAACATGTGGGTAATATCGGACGGGGGGTCCTCAAAGAACCACTGGTCCAACATTTCACAGATATGCAACATGCGCCATCAGAATTAAAATTCCTGGTGCCGGAAATAATCTCTGAAGACAGAGGCAACCATATAAAAGCTTTACAGAGGAGGGAGTTTTTCTGGATTTTCAAATTGGGCACGCAAGCTCCATCTGGTTTAAATGATTTAATTTCATGGACACCTTTTTTAACATAGAAAAATAGATTTTATAAGACCCTCATTAGTAGCCATGGGTATTTTGTTGTCATGACTGACCATCAGCACATTTATGTGAGCCCGCAAATATGAGCTGGTATATTTGTTATTTTTTGATTTACATTGTTAATGTTCATTTAAATGTTAACATTTATTTGTGGACTAGTGCACCATTATGCAGCTACATTCTGCCACAGATTTACCAGTATGGTGGGTAGGAACACACATCCAATAGTCACAATAGCTTCTGCAGATCTTATGGGATAAAGCTTAATACCAAGCAGCAATAGTAAGGACTCAAGCCTGGGCTTAATTCCACAATCCTCAGAGATAGCAGCAGCCCTTGTAGATTCTATGGGATAAAAGCACAATACCAGGCAGCAGCAACAATAAGGATTTAAGCCTGGGTTCAATTTCACAGTCCTTAGAGACAATAATGGGGTTGTAGCTCCAGTGGCTTCGGTCATTGGTTGTCCCACATCACATGGGAAAGGTTGAATGGTATTTTAACAATGAATGACTGCAATTGGTAACAGCTGAGCCATCAAGGCACAGTCAGATGGCTGTGTGCTTGCAAGATAGCTGCAGGGCTACACTGATAACAGAGGTTGGTTATACATACTTTATTATTATTTTGTGGCTACTGGATGTGCTACCATTTGACACGTTTATCAATGTAAGAAAAGAGAGAAAAAAACAATGTGGAAATGAGTTTGCATTAGCTGTAAGAAAATACATGTGGAGTTGTTTTTCCAGGTAGAATGGGCCCTCACAGGGATTTCAGATTAATGGAAGAATTTCAACACAGAGGCTATGTGGGAATGTAAAATCCTTTTCTTAACATCCAGGAGGTAATGAGTGGTTGTGAGGGGGGCCAATGAATGTATAATGATTCATCTCTTAATACAGTTGTTGTGATATCATGTTTGTTTGACTCAGCCACTGAGGAAGGGGGCACCCCCCAAAACGCGCCTGACTGGTTGGCAGGTAGCTGAAGGCACATGCTACACGAGCCTGCATTGGGAAGAAAAGACCTTGGTCACCTCAACATTCCTCAAGTATTCAAATCTGAACTTCTGATGCCTTTCATTCCCAATTGGAGCCCCCGGGGGGGTGGGGGTTGTATATAGTTGTGCATAAACATGTTGTTTCTTTATGCTCTGCAATTTTAACTGGTATAGCATCTATGAATTGGGAAATAAACAATCCCTTTTCTTGCATACACTTGTTATGGAATAATTTGCACAGTTCCACACTTTGGTATTACCAGTTGTTAGGACCCAGAGGGTGTGGGGGCAAAGAAGGCAAGGGAGGTGGAGGCAGGGATGCCCCAGGAGGAAGCTGGCAGGGCCGCGGCGTTCCCCACTGGCCCAGGAGCACGTAGACAGGGGGCGGAGCTACCTGCAACGCCGTGACGCTCGGAACGCCTCCAGCGTCAGGCGCAACAGACGGACGCGGCAGGGACGGGGGAGGCACCACAGACTCGGGAATCCCTGCAGCTGGAGAGGGTACTGGGGAAACAGGGGGCGGGGTTAGGAGCGGCACCACGGCGTTCAGAACATCTGCGTCATAGGGCGGGGCCAACGGCATTAATATTTAAGGAGGAACAGGCTCCTCTGGGCGGTGCCGGTGAACAGCATAGCTGCGAGACTGGCCCCCAGCGTTGGAGCAGTGCAGAAGTGGAGACGGAGCTAGAGAGCGAGAGTGACTGGTGGAGTGTGCGTGGAGCGGCGTGAGTGGTGGTGCGTGAGTGCGGGCGTGGGTGGTGAGTAGGAGAAAGCAGCTGGGTGTGTGGGGACAGTGTGTGGAGCACAATTCCTCCCCCCGTGTCGTTCGTGGAAAGCCCTTTGTGTCTGTGTGGGTGGTCGCGTTCCCCTTCCCCGCATTCCCTGGAACCCTTCCCGCAACCCCCACTTCTTCCCCCACATCGTGCTTGGAGTGTCCCTTCCCCCGTTCCTCACTGTGTGCAGGGTGAAAGTGTATTGGGGATAGGCGCTGTGATTACAGCCGCGCTCCAGCGGGGGCGATCCTCAGGGCCTTGCTGGTTTCCCCCCAATGATGATATAGGCCACGTCTCTCCTGGAGAGGTTTGGACCCTATGTGAACCTGAGGGGTGTCTTTCTCAAACAAAGGATCGTGTCCGCTGGAGCCAGGAGTTGAGAGTGGGAATTGCCGGGGTAGGCCTGCTGGGTATCATCTCCCCCTTCCTGTCCCCCCCTACCCTAACACCAGTATAGCCCAACATAGTTTAATTGGTGGCCTTTTAGAGCCACAGCTCCTTCCCCTGTTCAGTGCATGCGGGCTCTATGGGTGCCCTGCAGCATGTATAATAAAATGGAACACCCAATTTATCACTGTTAGAGTGTCTGTGTGAAAAGAGCCTATATTTAACCACCATATTTAACTACTTTTGAATTTTAGTCATCAAGAGGAATGGTGGTCCAATAAGAACTGTAGGGATTCCTGTCTCTTTGACTTTTCTTTCTGCACGGCCAATTAAAAATAATTGGAATGTTGCTACTATTGACCACAGTGTTATGATACTCCACGTTGTAACATATGGCCTGATTCTAATTTACACCTTGTTGCTGTTGCAAACTTCAGGAGACACCGCACGGTTTGATAGTATTTCGCTTACAGTATGTGACATCTTGAAGGAAACTGTACGATGCCACTCTAATTACTTTGCATCATAATTAATATGATCAGTTTTCCTTCAGCTGCTCATGGACTGGGTCATTAGCAGCCTGAACATGTTTTTCACTCAATTAGAAACTAATGTTGAAGCACACATTTCATGGGGATATGCACACTAAGGTGGTTAGCGTGCTGCACCATCTAAAGCACTGGAAGGGAGAAAGGTTAACAGCTGAAAGTGGAAGATTGCACTGAACCGTCACATACAGAGACTAACACATTCACTCTCATAGATGTTTATCCAGCCCAGTAATGAGGCTTTGGCTTGTTGGAGCATAAAAGCCTACTGGATACAGGAATATTACAGGGTAGCCTAGCTGATAAGATGTTGGATTTGGAAGAGGGTACAGGCACCCTGATGAACTTGGGATGCCCAAATCAACCTAGTTACATTCAGGCACCAATTGAACATGACCCAACATGCTACCCATGTGCTCCCCTGGCTGATTCACTTGCCTGGCTGTGCTGCTGTGACACCTGGCTGCTCAACTGAGCTGGGTGGCATGCCATAGTCCCCATAGCAGGAGTGCACATTGGGTCAGAGGAGCAGCAGTACAGCCAGGTGGTTGTCAGGACCAGGCCTTGGAGTCCCAACCCTTGGTCTTGAGGGCCATGGTTTCCCTGCCTTGTTCACCACGTTCTGACTGCTGCTGTCAATGGACATTTTTACACACACCTTAAAGTGCTGCTCTTTCAATCTTCTGGGTTCACAAGCCCACAAGTAAATTCCGGATGCATTCTTCTTACAAACACGGCCCTAGGCAGCCTAAAGTAGCCACAGCTGTAGATGTGAGAGGCTGCCATGGAAACCAAGTGACCACAGCTGCCTGGAGCAAAGCAGTTTACCAGGAGAACGTTTTACACACAAAGGTTCTGGGAGAAGTTCTATGCAGAAGTTCAAAGAGCCAGATGTTTAACATCTGGGTGAGTGACTTAGACACACAGAAAGTTCAGGATGTAAAAAACATGCAGGAGGAATGTGTGTGTAAAAACACCCTATGATTCTAGGGATTTTGGTTTCATCTTTGTATCTTTCGCCACACCTGCCTGGCTTCCTGATTGGCCCCCCAGTCTGCATATAAGGTGTGCTGGTGGCAAGAGAAAACTGGTGGGGCATTTTCTCCCTTCCTTACATGTCTGTTGGTGTTTCTGCCTCCTTGTCCTGGACTTTGTGCTACAGGAGTCAAGTTGTAACTTTCCATATCAGTGTTTTATCCCCTTCTGGCCTTTCCCTTTGGGTTTCCCCCTCTCAGTATGTGTGTTTGGGTGTGGTTCTCTTGTAATATCTTGGTTCCTTATCACAGTCCCTTCTTGTAGCAGGGAGTGTTGTATCTTTGTCTTTGGATGGGGTGTTAGCCCCAGTCTTGCAGCAAGACTCCTCTGTCTGCTGGTTTGTAATCTCTTGCTAACTCCTTGTTGCTTGCCATGGCAGAGACCCTGGGCATTTTGACACGCACCTTCAAGTGCTGGTTTTTCAATCTTCTGGGTTTACAAGTCCACAAGGAAGGCCGCATTCACATCTGCGGCAGCGAATCCTGCGAGGGAGACGCGGCTGCAGGGAGGATCCAGAGAGCAGAAGAAGAGCTGGTGCTAACGGGGATGTGCTGTAGCTTCGCTCTGGTGCAAATGAGGATGTGCTGTGGCTTCCCTCATGTATGACAGGGAGCAAAATCCTGACCTGACATGTGCAGGGAAGCTGAGGCATATTCCCCATTCACACAGGCTCTTCTTCTGCTCCCCGGCTCCTCCCCGCTGCCGTGTCTTCTCTCGTGAGTTTTGCCACCTGTTACCAACAGGACTATTAATTAATTATTATTGGTTATTTATGGAGGCTCTAATTATATGTGTGTCTTTGGAAATTTGTTTCTTTATTAATACTGGGTTCTCCTGTTGTTTAACAACTAATTTAATCCAGAGACATTGAATGAGTCAGATTTGTTTGAATAATCAACTGTTTTATTGGAAGTAAGCATCAAATAAAGTCCCCAGGAATACTCCACAATTGCATCTACGAATAGAAAGATTATGGAAACGCATGCGAAAAGGACATACAGTCTCAATGCCCAATATTTCTCATACAAGTGCCCAAAGTATTCATGCAAATGATCTGTTTCTGGCTTATACACTATACTCTGATTGCTATGCATTTCTTAGCAAGCTACATATAGTTACCCTCCATTCAGCAGACCAGCTTCTGAAGTGGATAGGGAAGTCAACAGGCCTGGACCAAGAAAG
This sequence comes from Sphenodon punctatus, assembly GCA_003113815.1. NCBI lineage: Eukaryota > Metazoa > Chordata > Lepidosauria > Sphenodontia > Sphenodontidae > Sphenodon > Sphenodon punctatus. The sequence goes on from QEPC01003424.1 coordinate 133,266, forward strand.
ATGAAGTTGAAAAAGTAGAAAAGTGCAGAGAAGAAAAAGTAAAAGTGCTCTCCACCATCTGGGCCACTCCTTTTATTACCTTTGATTCTCCTCCCATTATCCACCCAGGAAACGTACATGTTCCAATAACAATCTAATAACTTTTAACCAATCATAAAGCTACAAACTTTCTAAGTCAACAAGTCTACATGGAAAATTACTAAAACATTTCTAAAACATGTCTACATTCTGTGGTGAGCTAGTTTTCTAATGTCATGGAAAGGTTTGCCGATATTACTTCATTTGCGGTCCATCTTTCAATATCAAGGTCTCAACACTTTTCCTGTTCACAAAATAGTTCCCTAAATTCTCATCTTTAACCACCCACAGCAACCTTGGAATAACCTTGCTTTGTTTTAAACTCTAACACACTTAAAAGCTCTATAAATCAAGACTCCAAACTTCTATATAAACACACTATTTCTAACCAACTACTATGCACTTCAAATGAATATATGAGTAAATATAAGAATAATATGTTAACCATTATCTGGGCCTCAGAAGCCTGACCCTATTAACTCAAGGATCCAGGCAACACAGCACAGATGTGACTGCGACCTAAGTTCCTGGATGCATTCTTCACACACACTGCCCTGAGGCAGCCTAAAGTAGCCGCAGCTGTAGACAGGGGTTGCCATGGTAACCAAGTAACCACAGTTGCAAAACATTTTACCATCAGAACCTTTTACACACACAAGTTCTGGGAGACACCTGAATGTTACAGGATCCAGATTTGTAAAACCACAGAGATCAAAGACTTCTTAAATCTGTGAGAACATGCAGAAGTTCAAAGAGCCGTATGTTTAAGATCTGGGTGAGTGATTTAGACACACAAAGTTCAGGGTGTAACAGCAAACATTCAGGAGAAACGTGTGTGTAAAAACGCCCCCTGAGTGTGTCGATGGTCACCCAATGACAGGTCATCCCCCTGGTCTGGATTCTGGGCAGGAAATTGGCAGACTTCCTGAGGGATTAGGACCAGGGGCCAGAGGAACAGCTTTCCCTCTGCTCCCTTGTCCAGAGTCCTGATTGCATGTTGGGTTCCCTGTATCGTGTAGCCTGTGTGCATGTTCTACCCTGACCCTTTGTACACCTGTTAACCCTTGACTGTGTGTCCTACTTCTCCTTTCCCTCTGTCTTAAGCCCCTTTCAACCCTTGTTTTCCACCTCATATTGTTAGTTCTTGAGGATGTCTTACTTCCCCATCCTCATAGCCACGAGTATCCATTAGTCTCTGTCTCTTGCTTAGCTTGTTGGTGCCTTGCTACCCGCTTCATTGTGTGATCTAGTTTCCCTTCATAACCCTATAGTCTTAGCTGTTCCAATTCATAGCCCTGAGTTCCTCTCTTCTCTACCCTTGGCCATATAGTCTGTCTTCCCTCCCATAGCTATCTCTCCCCTTCTGGCTTGTACCTTACATCTTCTAGCCTTGACCCCTGAATTCCTATAGTGTTAATCCTCATAGCCTGGGTTTCCCTTCTGAGTACAACCTCTTACTCCTACTCTAGTCCCTGTGTATCTCTGGCTATGTTTCCCCTGCTCTCAGTATCTGTGTATAGCACGTGTCTTGTTCCTCTGTGTACACTTAGTTAGCGTCCAGGTTGTATGGCACCCCTTTCTATTGCATTTCCCCCTGGGTATGAGTGCAAGAGGATTCTTTCCTCTCTGTCCCTTAGGGATGGGTGAACACCGTTTGGAAGTTTGGAGTTCGGACCGAACTTGATCAGTTCGGTCGACCGAACTTCTGAACCGAACTCGATTTTCGAACCAAGCCAAATTTCCGAACTCGGCTTTGTTTGCTCATCCCTAAAAGATAATATTCCATTTAGTTCAATGGGGTTTGAATTTCTGAACTTTGTTCAGAAGTTTGGACTGAACTCGAATAGTTCAGTCGACCAAACTGAATTTCTGTTTGCCCATCCCTACTGTCCCTTATGCCTCCTGGCTCTCTCCTGTGCAGTCTATTACCTATATCCGGAGCTCTTGTACTTGGTACTGGGTTTTCCTGTGGAATTTGGAGGGCTCCGATCATCTCTGGCCTCAGCATTGAGTCTGCCATTAATGATCCTGAGGAATATGCTTTCAGGCCTGGCCTGGACCTCTTTGTTCTTTCCTTATACCATGAAATCAGGTGATGACCCTGTGTGCTCTCCAAGATGACACACCTTCTGGATGCACCATTGCTCCTCTGGCCCTGCATGCACTCCAGCTATGGAGACTGTGGCACATCACCTGGCTCAGCTAAGCAGTGGGCTGGGCCAGTAGAAACAGTGACCATAGGAGCAGTGAAAGCATCAGTGCATCTGGGTGGTGAGTCATCCTGGGGAGCGCATGTGGGCAGGAACTTCCTGGGGCATCCCAGAAAGTCCTTGAAAGACCTGCATTTTGGGGCATCCAGGCACCTGATGTGAGACAGGTAAACCCACTGGCTGCACACTGAGGGTGCCTGAAAATGTGGGTATTACTTGTGGGTAGCAAATACACTACATACTGCACCCCTAACTTGTACATAATAGACCACGGTTCAAATCCAATATTAGCCATAATTTCACTTGGCGGCCTCGGGCAAGTCACTGGGTAAAAACATGTGCAGTGTGGCTGCACATCTGGGAGTCAGATGACTGCTCCCATCACCCCCGGATGGGTTAGGTCGATGGATGGAACAAAACGTTACCCCAACCTGACATGACTTTCAAGGGAAGAAGGAGAGAGACATATGGTGGCTGAGCCAGTGCTCCATGCCCCACCATGATGGGTAACTATGGACAGGCAGCTATGACTGGATGCCACAGTGACTCCCCATGCTCGGCCTGGTGGGCACAAAAATAGAGGTGCCAGCTCAGTTTGCTCCACTCTGGCCTGCCTGGGTGGTTTGCAGGGCTAGACCGTGGGCTTGGAACAGATGCATAGGGTTCAGCGCTGGCCAAGGTGGGTGAACTGGGCCAACTTTGCATGTGTTAACACCCAATATTTCTCGCACTCTATTCCCTGTCTGCCAAATGGGAATAATTATGATGACCTACCCCATAGGGTTGTTGAGAGGGTGAACTTGGTAAGGATTGTCAGGTACTTGGAACACTAAAGTGCTATAGAAACTCTAAATAAGAACAAACTTCAGTTAAATATAACACCACCTTTAGGGGCTGGAGTCTCCTATGTTGTCGGCCATGATGACCTGTGTGTTATGCATATATTGTTTTTTCTAGCTTACATATGGTCCCATGGGTTGGGAACCCTCTCCTGAATTGTCATGGAATTGCCACCGAGTACTAGTTCTAGTACTCTCAGCTAGTACTAGAACTAGGGGACACTCCATGAAACTCATGAAGTGGCATGTTTAAAACAAATGAAAGAAAATATTTTTCCACTCAGCGTATAATTGGGTTGTGGAATCTACTGCCAGAGGCTGTGGTAAGGGCCAGTACTATAGCTGAGTTTAAAAGAGGTTTGGACAAGTTTCTGGAAGATAGGTCCATTAGCAGCTATTAGCCAGACAGGATCAGGGAACATGACGGGAGCTGGGGGAAAACAACAGGGAATGGATCCCCCTTTGTGACCTGTTGGGTGCTTCTCCCAAGCCACCGTGATTGGCCACTGTCAGAGACAGGATGCTGGGCTAGATGGACCATTGGTCTGACCCAGTATGGCACTACTTATGTTCTTATGCCTGATCAGTACCCAGGTAGTGTGTCGAGCATCCAATGTGGTACTTGAAAAAGTGGGTATTACCCATGAGTACTAAATTCAGTACCTGTTTCACCTCTAGTTCTGGACTCCCTACATTTCAGGTCAAGTGAGCTTGTATCTTATGCCAGCTTTCTCACACTTGTGTTCTCCTTTCAAGTTGGAGACAGAACTGCAGCCATGGAACCAGGTCCTTGTGTTGAGTTTATGACGTTACCAAATGAGAGCCCCTTTCCAGAATGGGGCTCTTTCTGACCTGATAGCAAGGTCCTTTTCCATTTATTGTAGGGTTACCACTACCACAGATGTGCGCATGCACACACAGAGCTGCCCTGGCCACGCTCACATGCTACTTGCACAAGCTGTATCACACCCACTGCTTATTTGCTTCCCAACCAATTAGGGATGGGCGAACGCGGTTCGGAAGTTTGGAGTTCGCACTGAACTTGATCAGTTCGGTCAACCGAACCGAACTTCCGAACTGAACTCGATTTTCGAACCAAACTGAATTTCTGAAATCAGCTCTGTTCACCCATCCCTAAAAGATAATATTCCATTTAGTTCAATGGGGTTTGAATTTCCAAACTTTGTTCAGAGTTCGGACTGAACTCGAATAGTTTAGTCGACTGAACCGAACGTCTGAACTGAATTTCCAAACCGAACTGAATTTCCGAACTCAGTTCTGTTCGCCCATCCCTACAACCAATGGTAGGATATATAAGATTTTTTCCTTTTAAAAGATCCCAACATTTTGAGGCACAAAAACCCACACAAAACCTGGCACTGAAAACAGAAATACAAAATGTGTCCCTCTTGCACATCTGTCTCATCACTACTTTCTGTCTCCAGTGCTCCAGACATGAAGACTAACACTGACAGCCAGGCAGAGAGTGGTATGTGTGTGTAACCCTATCAGTTCAGACAAGAGCTGCATTGGGGACTAAAATGACCTGTGGGTCAGGCCCACATTTTTAGGCATCCCATTGGGCACCTGACAAATTACCCAACGTCCATTCAGGTGGCCGATGCCTGAAAATGTGATCATTTGCAGAGAAACTAACATGTCCCAGCTGGGAGCGCTGCAGAATCTGGCTCCGGGGCTTGTCAGTTTCAAAGGCAGCTTGTGCCTTCTGCCACACATTGCTCTGATAGGTGCTGTGGCTGGGAAGCCACTTTTGAAATTGACAAGCACTGGTTGGGAGTGCTGTGGATCCCTGCTCTGCAGCAGTCCCAGCCTGGGCCTTTCACTTTCAAAGTCCAGCTGGCATCCCTTTTCCCCACCCTTCCCAAGTGTCTATCAGGTGAGAGGCACTGTGGGAAGGTGTGTGCTCGTCTTTTGAAACATACAAGCCCCACCCTGGAATACTGTGGAGCTGGGCTCTGCAATGGTCCCAGCTGGGATCTGTCACTTTCAAAGGCCAGCCAGCACATTCAAGAAGCTCATCAGGTCCCGTTTGGACACTGATGGTGTTTGAATGGGGTCGGGTCAATTTTGGTAGCCCAGGAGTGCCCAAATCTTTGGGTCCCCAGTAGGGATGGGTGAACAGAACCGAGTTCGGAAATTCGGTTCAGTTCGGTTTGAAAATCGTGTTCGGTTCGGAAGTTCAGTTCGGTTAACCGAACTATTTGAGTTCAGTTCGAACTCCGAACTTCCGAACAGAGTTCAGAAATTAAAAACCCCATTGCATTCAATGGAATATTATCTTAGAGGGATGGGCGAACAGAACCGAGTTTGGAAATTCAGTTCGGTTTGAAAATAGAGTTCGGTTCGGAAGTTCGGTTCGGTTGACTGAACTGGTCGAGTTCGGTCTGAACTTCTGAACCACGTTCACCCATCCCTAGAGCCGAGTTGCAGCTCTGGTTCTGACCCTGGCAATCTCAGGTGGCTTTAATCCAGGCATTGGAGAAAGACTTTGCTTATTGCCCACTACTTAAATGGCAGTTTGTTAGTCTGCTGCAGTAACATTAACAGTGTGGCTGAATAGCAAAGCAACTATGCTAGGAGTCCTGGGTTCTGTTTCTCCTTGTATCACCACTTTGGAAAGTAATGATGCAATGCAGTAGTATCTCTTAGCTCATTACCTTGCAGAGTTGTGTGAAAGGAAAAGATGTGGTATATGAGAAGCACAGTCAGGAGAAGTAAAAGTCAAATTTCCAACAACCTGTGCCTTAGCTGATGAAACATACCCCAAGACTTGGGAGATCATTAAAAGAAGTCTCTCTCTCTCTCTCCCTGCTTCATCCTGTTAGGCTGGGGTAAATTACTGGGAACTTTGCAAAAATCAATAAGGAACAGCAGCTTCCTCCTCAGGTTCAGGTGTGATGTATCCTCTTCTGGTTTTTGTTGTTTTTCTTCTTTTTTGTTTTACAATAGACATTTATAAAGAAGGCAAAATGTAATACAAGGCTCCCAAAATTCATGAATAATTTGTATGATTGAGGGCAAAAGCAAGAAGCCCCATCCTTTAAATCACCATGACTGTTACTGCCTTCTGATTAGCCATTAGCTATTAACTGATTAGCTATTCCAGTTCGTCTCTGATTTATCATCTCCGCTCCCTGCTAGGGCACTCTAGAAGGGAACAACAGATTTGAATCTTACGATGCATTTCGTTGTGCCTTGTTCTGATCAGAAGAATCAGACAGCTGAATATTAAAAGCTGTCATAACCTGTGAAAGATGTCCTTAGAAATGATTATTTAAAGAATATTACGAGACAATTTCACTTTACAGTCAGTCGTTCAGTCCTTATCATTCTAGTGTTGGAAAGACCCAGTCCTGGTTGAATAATACTATTTCCCTCAGTTATGCACCAGTCTCCTCTGGGTGACTCCTGAATGCTTTGTAGTCTGTCCCAGAAAATCAGCTTTCCAGTCCTAGAAAACTAATTCTATTTTAAAATGTTTGTACCCATTTTCCAGTTCTCCAACTTGATATAGCGATTGATATATTGATATGCCTTAATTTTTTTGAGTTTCCAAATACCCAACTGGTGCTCAGGTAACTCATCAGGTTCCTGATGTGGTACCCAAAAATGTGGGTATTACCTACAGGTAGTAAATTTAGTAACCGTGTTAGCTCTAGAGACAACCAGGTGAAAAATTTGATTCAACCCTATTGGATGCCTGAAAGGCTAGTTGAAAATACAGATACTACCCTCAAAGAATAAATCCTCTACTGGGTTTTCTCTAGGTGGGACAAAACACACCACACACCTTTTCAAGCATGTTACAGCTACACATCCACAAAACTCCATTCTCGTGAGGACAAATGGATTCATTTTGCTCCAGAGCAGTAAAACCATCTGATAAAGATTAATGACTCTGCATTTTACAGGAGGCCTTTTACAATACTCAGTAATCTTCACTGAAACTATTGGCATAAAGAGCTGGGCAGTTTGCAAATGATGGTTTATAAGCTTGAAACAATTTCCTTTATGAATTATTTATGGTCTGACTTGCATTTTTACCTAGCGGTTCATTCCTCCAATTATCCGCTAAATGCCTTCATGTGAAAACTAGGGTGTGCAATTTTTTGTATCATTCAATTAATATCAAAAATGAATAAAGATGACATTCATTTGATTTCATTCATTTTATTTTCTATTTTTGCATTTTATTTTATTAAAAAATTAGAAATCAAGAACAACCCTCCTCGCCAAATAAAAAGTAAAATAATTTTAAAAACCAACAACCCCCCAATCATTAACCCTGGGGCCATTCTGCACATGTCAACCCTTTCCCAAAGTCTCACTAAGGCCATTTTGGAAAAGGGTCACACATCCAAAATGGCTCCAGCGGACATTTGCGCAGGCACATATTTTTTGGTTAATAATTTTTACCATGAATGATTTTTAATAAAATAAAAAGAAAACATAAACTAAAATACTAGAGTCCTTTATGAAAACCCCGAAACGAAGGGGCGGCGGAAGGGGGTTGTAAATGAAACTGAAAACTACAATGAAAATGATGTGCCTTCTTCACATGCCTAGCGAACACATTCCAGTCTGTGGCTATGCTCCACTAATCCTGCTGTGTAATTGGTCATCTTAAATATCTCACCGCTTCATTTATTTATTTATTTGCATTTCTTAGCCACCCCCTCATGCCCATGGCATCTCGGGGTGGTTTACAGCATAAAAACAACAATTAAACAACAATAACACACCAAAATTTAAACATTTAAAAACCTTCTAAACACAAACAAACAAACTCCTCAGAAGACTTTATCCTAACCCTCCTCTGAAGGCCTGGGAGGACAGCCATGTTTTGCAGCCCCGGCGGAAAACCCACAAGCTTGGAACTGAAAATATTACAAGCAGAGGGTCTCGGATAAGTCCCTTAGTGAAAACTCCTTCCACACGCACACTTACTGACATGAGTATTCACAACAGTCTTCGGACAAGCATTCTTTTCAAGGCATATTTGCCTGGGAAGTCACCGTTTCTGAAAAGAACAACAGAATAAATAAACATCACAAATAATGTGTTTCTTGCATAATGTTGGACGCACAAGGTTAGAGATTAATGGAGCTCATGTTCTGATGTTAAAATGGGTAATGTATGGGTTTCAGGCCAGGATAGCTATAGCGTTCCTCTCCTTCTTTTCCTCTCCTCTTTGAAACAGATTCCATACTTAATATCTTTTCCTAGACAGCACTTCATAATCCATATCTTTTAGACTGGACAATGTACTTGTCTCATCTCATTGATGGTCTTTCTATTGTCCTAGGGTGTTTTCAGACAAAACTTCCCATCCACTCCCCTCAACACTATACATGTTGCAGGGCACCCATAGGACAACACTGCAGCCCTGCAACATGGGGTATTTTCAGACGTTACGAGATCACAGTGAACCACGGTGAATACCCACCTGTGGTCACTGTGGCTTGAACGTCTGTTTGGCGGCCGCCAGATGTTCGCCACGGTCAATACCCGCATGGGGTCAATTTGAACCACGCTTCCC
>QEPC01003424.1:143176-154528 GCA_003113815.1 Sphenodon punctatus
CCCCCCCCCCCCAGCTTCCCTGGTTCCCACTGACCTCCTTCTCCCACGCAGACACCACCACCCCCGTGCCCCTGCCTCCACATCCTCCTTGCCCTGCACAGCTTCCACACAGACCCCCCTACCCCCTGGTGGTGCATCTCCTCTGCTTGCTGCGCCTGAGCCCTGGAGGCTGCTCTGCCTGCCTCATGCCACCATCGGGGATAGCTCCACCCCGCATGCTGCAAACCCTGAAGTGAGTCAGTAAAAGGGGTCCAGGCCTGGACTACCAGAGCCAGCATGAGAGGTCCCAGAAGATCATTTGAGGTTGACCTCTCCCCCCTGGATTAAGTAGATTGCATGCACCGTAAGTCTGGCCACCCCTGTGTTAGGGCTATAATTATTATCACTAAGTGACTAAACCCATATTTTACATTGAAACAGATGGCACAACTCAAACTTGATGATCTGACACACAGGGTATTTTTAAATGTCATGGCTTTTCCGCCACCATGCTTTGCTCCTGCCAGGGGTGAGAGCCCTCACCCCAGGAAGGAGAAAGCCCTGCCGCCGAACAAACGTTGCAGTCGGACAGGAGAGTCAGAACTGGGGAGAGGGCAGGGGACGTGTGGGCATGGATCTGCATGGCCCATCTTTCCACACTGCTCAGCGTGGCCCCACCTTCTCCCTGATGGGTGGGTGTGGCAGCCTATGAGGCCACCACGCCCGCCTGGAACTGCTCCAGCCACTGGCCGGGGTTAGGTGGAGTGGGCCATCAGATGTGATGGCCCACTCTACCGCGGTCTGGGGTATGCTTCCCCGGACTGTGGCAGGGCTTAACCCAGGATGTGCACTGGCAGAGAGCCCAGCACACATCCCAGGTTATCCCTGCTATGGTCCTGGGTAAACTCTGCTCCTGCCAGTGGTTAACTTCTGGTGGGAAGGAGCAGAGGTGACACCACCACCCGTGGCCACACTGGGGTAAGCGTGGCCATGGGAGGTGGTGTCACGTTTGAAAATACCCACGGTTAAGAACCTCAGCTCACAGTGTTGTTGTTATCCAGTTAGTAATCAGAATGTTGCTCATTGTCAGGCTTAGGCAGTATCCAAACCTAGCTGGTAATGATGCCAGAGTATGAGCTGGGGGATAATTTTTAACAACATTATCCAAATAGATGTCGTGCTGCCATTTCTTTGGAAGCACAGATGACACTTAAGCAGACAGAAGGGAAGAACAGAGTGTATAATGCTGACATATAGTAATCTAGAAATTCATGAAAATGATATATGGGGCCGACTGTGAATAAAGCGACATCTCAAACACCTCCCTTTAATACAGTTATGTTACATTAAAAACTCTTGGGATTGGTAGAAATGCTTAGTGACATATTTACTGTGGGAAGGAGGGTTGTGTCCATTTCCTTTCCTCTTGCTGCGTCAAGATGAATCGGCATAAAGATGCAGCACAAAAAGAATCCAAGAGGGTTCAAGAAAGAGTAATGAAAGATAATGCTTTACGCTGACAACTCATTGTTCAGATTTATTGCTAAATGAGCTTCCAAGGTGTATGAAGCTAGTGAATAACTCTAACTGGAATGCGTTGGCTTTGTAAACTTTGACCCGCCTCATTTATAGATAAGATTGACTCTGGCTAGGTGAGATGCATGTAATTGTCCTACTGGGTGCAATTTATCTAGTCTAATAATACTGTTACATTTCTTACTAGTCCCTAGCAATAATCTGGAATGAGCTAGCCAGCTATCACTGTCTCCCATGCATAATTCAAGCAAATGAATAAGATGATTTCAGATTTCCTATGGGTAATATTTAGATCTTGGTTTAAAATCACTAAAGTCTGGGCTTCACACCAGCTGCTCTTCTTATAGAAAAGTTATACTATGACTATTTTTAAATGGGCATGGTGAGTGGGGGGTGGGGAGCGGGTTTGTGTGTGCTGTGTGGAGCTCTGATGCACATCCGGTGAGTGGCGGGATAAAATTCCCATATCTACGGGAGTCTGACGGGGTTGTGTGCTGGCTCCTACGTTATTTAATCTATATATTAAATATGCCAGTGGGTGTCCTCATCTTTGCTGATGATGCCCTGATATTAGCAAGGACACCAAGAGGGCTCCAGAGGGCTTTGTCAAAGTTTGATGAGCTCTGAAAAAAGAATAAATTGGATATTAATGACAACAAACTCAAAATTGCTTACTGGGGAAAGATGAGGCAATATCCTTGGAATATCAAACAGCTGGTGTTATGAAATTTGACAATAAGTTCCCCAAGAAATTCATGACAGATGTTTTATATCTTTCAGGCCAAGGTAATAGCACAATTGCTATATGGTGCAGAGGTTTGGGGGTTTGTTGCAACTGAACTGGTCAATATTCCTCAAAGTAAGTTTGTTAGATCTTTGCTTGGCTTGTCTCCTTCGACGCCAGCAGTTTTCTTAAGGTTGAAAACTGATTTTCTAAATTTGAAAACGATTATAGATACTAGAATGATCAAGTATTGGGTTAAAGTGTTAGAGGCTTCCGCTGTACACCTTGTGAAGATGTGTCTTTTTGAAGATAATCTAAGAGACCCTACTTATCAGTCCCTCTGGTTGAGATACATGAAACTTGTACTCCTTACAATTGGGTGGGATACTATTGGACTGTCCCCAGATAGATGATCTTAGAATTAAATTTCTCCCCTCTAAGGTCTTGTGTTTACGAGCTTTCTCCCAACGGTAGAAAGTAATATGGTTAATGCTCCAGAAAGACCCCATTATTATTAAAAACCTGGCAACTTTTGCCTTTAAGACCGGCGTGTTAAGGAGGGATAAGCCACCAGGGGAGTATTGAATGGGGGGATTAGAAAGTAATAGAAGGGTTGTGGTAAACTATTGCTTATGTTCTTAAGTGAGTTATTTTAAATATATTGTTTGTATTGTTCATGGCATTTTATATGTTGTACTCGTAATACAATTGGCGTATAGCCAAATTGTAACCAAGACAAACACATCTACCTATACCTCGTGAAGGGGTTAATTGATATTCTGGAATCTAACTTTGATTGCATGCCAGTAGGGCAAGGTAGTTTTATACAGGAGACAAACATTGGCCATATGCAAACCCCAAGAATGGGCTGGCATCTAAACATTCAGGGGCTGAACACTGAGAGTACGTAAACCCCAAGAAGGGTGAGTCATCCACACCCAGGGGTTAAGTACCTGCCACATTCAAGCCCTGTGAAGGACAAGGTATCCATCAACCAGGGTCTAAGCATTAGCTACATGCAAAACCTCAAAAGGCTGAGGCAATTAACATATATGGGCAGACCATTTCTCATATGTAAGCCCCGTATTTTCTATCACACAAGGGTTAAGTAATTGCCGTATGTTAGCCCTAAAAAGGACGAGGAATTATTTTTCAAGGGTTCAGCCCTGCTTTTTGTAATCTCCGGGCTTTACCCTGCAGGTGTAACATTAGTCGACCACAAGCCCATTTGGACTAGGTTCCTTGTAGATGGGGGATTAAGTTGGGTAGAATCATTTTGTTTTTATATGCATAGTTTGTAATATATTGTCTTTATCTTTGTTGTATTTTATATTGTGTTGCCGTGTGTTGATTTATATTGTTAATGGTGCATGGTGAAAGCTGAACCAATAAATATTGAGTGAGTGGATTTAAATGGGCCAGAATGGGTGTGTGCTGCTGGGTGTGCACCCTTACTCAGACACCACTCACTCCTGCCCCCGCATGGAGCATCCCGGATTTCCCCCCGATGCTCCATGCTGGGGATCAGTGGGTGGTGCGTAGGTCATGGGAGCAAGCACCCACACATGCCACCTTCAGATTGGTGTTCTGGGTGGACATTTGAAAATGACCTATGTTTAGTCTCTCTCATGATAGACAATTCTTCCTAGACCTTAGAATTTGCTGTGCAGGGGAGAAGATAAAATATGGGGGCTCCTCTGTCCTTCCCTGTGATCTCACCCCCTTGGAAGCAATCTCTGCAGAGATTGTCAGTGGTTGTTTTTGAGACCCTGTTGGAAGGGAATGGGGCCACCACAGCCTGCCCTGTTGAAAATGGAGGCAACTGCTAGGGGTATGCAGCAGGCATAACTTTCATTTTCGCTTCCCAAACCCCATTTTCATAAACGACCCTATTGTTTTCATTTATTTTTTTCATTTCGTTTTATTATTTTTTTAAAAAAAATCACTGCACATGTACAGAACAGACCCAGCAAGCTCAGTGATTTTTTAAAAGAATTATATGTTGTTTTTTAATAAAATAAAACAAAAATGAATGAAATCAAACAAATGCTGTTTGCTTATTCATTTGTTTTTGTTGTTAATAAAATGATATGAAATTGTGCACCCCTAGCAACTGCAGGGTCCCCAGAAGGAGAGAAAAGAGCGGGGCCAGGGGAAGTTGCCCAAGGTCTCCCTTTGTTAAGACCGGCCCTGGTTCTTCCTTTTGCAGACAAGGATATAGTCTCTTCATCAATTTATTATTATTTAGAGAATCCTAGAATAAAACAGAAAATTTTGGCAAGTACAGAAACTCACATCAAGCCTCACCTTTCAAAATTTGAGATGAAAGACCTATTTCCTTAGTAACATGAGAGAGTGAATCACTTAAAAGAGTAGATGAAAGTTTTGATCCTCCGGCGAATTACTCAAAGTCAAATTTATTTCATTCTTCTTGCGTTCAATAGGAAATCCAAACGCCAGGTTCAAAACTTTTTTACTGCACAGAAAATCAATTAGTTTCTATTGTTCTCTTAAAGTAAGACCAAACATGGCCCCGATCAGATGCCCAGCGGATCCTGTGTGGAGCTGTGCATGCGTGCACGTCGACACAGTTCCTCGGGCCACAATGTGTCCGCTATGGACGGTTTGCACTCAGGTCCGCATGGGATCCATGGGGCATTGGATTGGGGTCATTGTCTTATTTGAAAAGTGACCATACATTCTGGTTTTGCTAATTATTTATTTATTTCACTCAATTTCTTACCCGCCCCTTCCTGCTACAGCCGTTCGGAGCTGCTCACAATGGATTAAGAACAGATAAAAATATAGTCAAGTCAAATTTATTGCTTGGTCTCTGACCATTGCGTACACAAAGAGGAAAAAAACCCACAAGCATATACACAAAACGAGGCCCAGACAAAACAGGGCAATGCTTATACAAATTACTAATAAATGATTAAGGATAAAAAGGAGTTCCAGGTAGCACCAGAGTACAAATCTCATCAAAGGGATAGTGTACAAAATTACTTAGGTGGGCAAAGATTATACATTAGGCACTCTAAATTCAAGGAAGTTTTCCCTGGCATGAAATGCCCAGAGTAAAAAGGTGGCCGAATTACGAATAACAAGAAGATGGGAGCTATCAAGTAAAACCCCCAATAATGCTTCATCAGACCTACCCGGGTACCTCTGAATAGAGGGAGCTAATAACTCCTCTCTGTCCCTATCATAAAGATGGCCCGGCAAGAGCATATGAGCTACTGACTCTGCCATTAAATGATCAAATGGGCAGAGCCTTAAGGGAAAGGGATGTTCTGAAACCGCCCCTCAAGTACACGAGAGGGGAAGGCATTCACACGGGCTCGAAACATGAGGTGCTTGGCTCTTAACGAAATTGAAGACGTCAAATACTCAGCCAAACATCCCACCCGAGGTGCCCAATCAAGAAAAATCGCCACATTGGGAGATGCTCTTACTCTAGCAATCTCCAGTTGCCTTTCGATATGATCAATCCTTCCCAGGATTTCTTTCCTAATAGAAAATGGTAACTTGTGGGTCAAATACTCCTTGGAGAGTCCTATTTCCCTAAGGTATTCCTCAACGTTCTCTACCCAGGGATTGACAAGAGTCCTGAACCACCACCCTCAATATTTCTGAGCATTGCCCCACAAACAGTCGTGCCCAGAATTTCAATGCCAGCTCCATGGCCACCTGCTGCCAGGACTTCTGGCCCAGCTCCAGAATAACTGCTGCATGGGGAGTACTTTTAGGGTTCCCCAACACACCCATTAAAATCTAGCCTGAGTTGAATTAACATCCTGGGAGAGAAAAGGAGCCCAGAGTTCAGCTCCATAAAGGACCTGGGCTTTGACCTTACTATTAAGGACCGAAATGGCCAGATGAATAGAGTTTCTGCCTTATCGCCTAAATAGACCATAAATGGCCTGAGCGGGCGCCTTAACTATGACAAGGGCACTTTTAACATGCTCCCTCCAAGCACCTGATCTATGAAAAAGGATCCCAAGGAAACAGAAGGAAGGTACCTGTTGAATCTGATGTCCCTCAATATCCCAAGGGTAAAATTTTCTGCTGCCAGAAAATACCATAACCTTCAATTTTGGATAGTTTATGGTCAGTTTGTTGGTGTTACAGAAGTCAGCAAAGGAACACAGCTGCCTAGACAACCCTACATGGGTTTGAGACAGCAAGGCAACATCATCAGCATATCCCAAGCATCCCACTGCTCTAGCTCCAGGTTTTGGTGGAAAGAATCTAGATTCAGCAATGAATGATATCACTTCAATTATGTAGAAGTTATAGTGCAGAGGGGCCAGGACACAGCCTTGTCTTACTCCCTTAAATATACTAATAGGGGCAGTAACATGGCCCTGAAAATCAACCTGTACCCTAAGAAAATAGGTTGCATGGAGGGAGCAAAGCAAACCAGCAAGTCTTTGATCAATCGAAGAACTCCTAAGCTTGTGCCACAAGATATCTCTATCAATAGAATCGAACTCAGCTTTAAGATTCAAAAAAGATACGTAGAATGATCCATTGCGGCCCCTATATTTAGTCTTGAGATGATATAGAACATAACATTGTTCCACCGTGGACCGACCCTTTGGAAAGCTCGCCTGCTCTAGGGCCAATATCTTGGCCTCTGCCATCCAGTCAGTAAGCCTGCCAAGCAAATATTTGGCATAAATCTTACCAACTACTGACAACTGGCTGATGGGTTTATAGTTAGAGGGGTCTTTTTTGTATACCAGAATAACCACTGCCCCACCCCATTCATCAGGGATGCTCCCTCCATTATTAATGGCGGTAAACAGCGCTGCCAGCAGGGGGATCCACCAATCCTTATGAGTTTTGATAAACTCAATGGGAATCAAATCTAAACCCAGGGCCTTATGGTTGCTAAAGGCTGACTCAATCAGAACTGCCACCTCTGCACCCAGGACCAGGGGCCAAGGGGGAAGATCCCCCAGATTAAATAACCCACTACCCTGGGCACTGGCCCCCTCATCCGCACCAAACAGTTTACCAAAGTACTCTGTCCAAGAGGTTGAAGGGACAGGAAATGTTGTTAGACGAAGCTCTTTGTTGATAGAGCCATTTACTAGCTGCCAGAACATCCTTGTGTCCTTCTGGTCAGCATCCCTTACAAGTTTTTTCCACCTGCCCTCCATGAATTTGTTCTTTTTAGTCCTAACCAGCTGTTTATACTTCCATCTAATGGTAAAATATTCAGATGGGAGTCTAGTCAGCGGCCCCTTTCTATATAGGGAATACAGGTCTTTTAGTTTATGCTGCAGACATAAGCATTCATGGTCAAACCAGATCTTCCTGCTACTATTTCCCGGGCTAATCATCTCTTTAACCAGAGCACCTATCTGGCAGGATAATTCCAGTCTGAGTTGGTTAAACCAACCCACCACCTCCCCCTCGTCGGTGGAATGGATCAGCTGCTCCCTTAACAGATGATTAGCTGGTTGGATCATCCAAACCACCAGGTCCCCCGCCAGAGTCTCATCCCATCGTGGGGCCCTATGGGTAGTCAAAGGGATAATCTCGGCATCCTGAGAACTACTATGCACCCATATTCAGGGCTAGAACAAGTGGCAGATGGTCCCCCACCAATTCGGATACAACAGTAAAATCTACGATACGTGAGATCATCACCGAGGGTACCAAGAAGTAATCTAACACTAGAGCCCTGTGCTCCCACATAAGAAAATTCCCCTTCACAATCTCTGAAACCTGCCCCATTAAGGGGATAAAGGTCCAGGCTTACAGCCATCTTGGCCAACCGAATGCCTGATGCATTGATACATAAATCCTTAGATTTTCTAGATTTTAGGGGTTCTGGCTGGATTTCTAAACCCCCATCATAGCAAGGGGTGAGAGCGCTATCATCCGGGCCCAGCCGTGCATTAAAATCCCCAGAGAGAATCATTTGGCCCTGAGGATAACAGTCATATAAATCAGCAAGAAATTGTTCCAGCTGATCCCAGAGAGTTTCCTTTACAACGTAGAGTTGTGAGGGGGCATATAAACTGTCAACACAACTAAGGTACAATCTTCCAGTTTAGCAACAAACCCCAACAGCAACGGAGGGAGGGACACCTCTTTAAAGCAAATGAAGACCAATTTCTCCGCAATTAAGCATCCCAGCCCCCCAGATGCCCTTCCCCTAGTGCTCTGGGCTGTAGCGGCAAGGGCAAGGACTCTATATCCTTCCAGTTCGAGAGAGGACCCAGCCCACATTGTCTGCATTAAGATTATATCGCAACTTCAAATACAAGAGAGGAGACTGGGATCCTCCCTGTGCCTTTCCCACCCCGCAGCATTCCAAGAGCACATTAGTTAAGATAATTGGTGCCGGGGTAATAGGTGGTCATCGAGCCTGCTTAGAGGCACCACTTAACCCACACGAAGACAAATCGTAGAGCCTCCAGGGCAGCTTCAGTGGCCCCAGGGGGATTACACTCCAAGATCGACTTTAAGGGCATACTTCCAGCAGAAGAATCAATTGAGATTCCAGGGCTCTCTGGATGAGCTTTATTAAAAAGCCCAGTTGTCAATGGACCACACTGATCGCAAGATGGGAGATGAAAATCTTGGATTGAGCCCCATCCCCAAAGGGGGGGAAGCCAAACCCACCACCTTATTTGCCAAATCTGCCTCAGAAGGAGAATTACAAACTACAGCAGAATCATCTGCCAGAATATCAGCCAGCAGGCCCCTCCCTCCCTCTCTC
Source organism: Sphenodon punctatus (assembly GCA_003113815.1). Classification (NCBI taxonomy): domain Eukaryota; kingdom Metazoa; phylum Chordata; class Lepidosauria; order Sphenodontia; family Sphenodontidae; genus Sphenodon; species Sphenodon punctatus. Next base: position 152,155 of record QEPC01003424.1, read on the forward strand.
TATCCCCTCCACAAGATTCTGCAGCCTAACCCGAAAAGAAGTCTTATGGGAGGCTAAATCCAGAATACACGTGCTTTGATCAGTTTCATCACCCTGGGGCTCCACTAATGGAGGGACTGGGAGACCGGTTCTAGATAGGGAAGGAACCAACGGATGAATAGTTAAATCCTTAAAGACTTCCCCAACAAATACTCCCCACGTGGAAAACAGATAGGCCTGCTCCAAAATCCAGTAAGCAACAAACGGCATGCGGACTTGAACAACCAGTCTCTGCGAACGACTGTATGAAGGCAAAGGCTGGAAGGAGCAAATAGCACCAGGAAGGATCCAGCCCATAATAGAACCCAAATGCTGGGTTATAAGAAATTTGGAATTCCAGCATGGGAACGCCCCATTAGGNGGGGTCAACCTAGGACTAAAGCAAAGCTCCTGGCACTTCGATGACACAAGGCCCCCATCAGCCATCCCTCCCTTGGTTTGATAGCACCCCTGGGGAGGAAATGAACCCTGTAACTGGGTGGTTTGCGACTGTTTGCCCTCTACTGGAAAAGTCCCCAGACCACGAGACTGAAGCTCCGCTATGGAACTGGAAAAGGACTGAAGTTGCCCTTGGTGTCCCTGAAGTAAAGTGCATATGACCCCAAGTTTCTCAACTATATTAAGGGTCATATTTTCCAATGGAGAGAGCTGCTTACCAAGTGAAACACAACATCGGGGGAGAGGGGGGGGGACATAAGCACAATCCTGATCCTGATTTAAAGTAGGGGGATCAGGCTTACATGCTAAGTAAGGATCCAAGCAGGTTAACTCTGATTCTGGGAGCCCCAAAGCCAGAACCTAGTCCTTGGGGACAGAGGAATCATCAGGATCCACAAAGGAGGCAAGTCTGGAAGCAGAAGGCTCAGATGCTCTTACCCCAACCTGTCGCTTCGATTGAAGGAAAGGAAAGTTGTCCAATCGGCTCTGATTTGACTGAGGTGACCCATGAACAATTGGTGCCACTGAAGACTTGTTTTTCTTGACAGCTTCTTTCCACACCATGATCTAAACTAAGATCTGTTACTCAAGCTAGATCATAAACTGAGTCCTGACTAGGATTGAACGCAACGTTCGCAGAACAATCCAAACAGGGCTTCTGGCCAATCTGCTTTGCTCGCTCCTCCAATGCATATTCTGGAAGTCTAGCAGGGACTCCAATACGATGGGCCTCTCCTCACAGAAATACCGTGGTGCCTCCGCCTCCTCAGCCCCACTAGCAGCACCCCCAATGGGTCTTCGCCCTATGGCACTGCCTTCAGTGCAATGCTCTGGTAATAAAGGTACCTGGAGGGGGATGACACAACAAGACCCAGGTGAGGGCAATCCTCCCTTGCAGCTTCTGCTGCAACAGCCAAGATCTCCTGGGGGCTTCCACACTTCCAACGGGATAAAAATATAGAACTATCTCAAACATAAATAATAAATCAATAAATAAACAATATACAACAAAATAAAAGTAATATCTAGGTGGAGCTAAAAAAAACAAAACAACCTTCCTCCCTCCACCCAATCCATCTCCCTGACCAAAAGCCTGGTGGAGCAATCAGGTTCTACACTGCCTTTGGAAAGAGGGGAGGTCCAGAGTCGGGTGAACCTCCATTGGGAGGCAGCTTCACAGCCTCGGTGTGGCCACCGTGAATGCCCCCTCATCGTCACCACCCAAGATACCTGAGGGACATTGAGGAAGGTGCCCCCAGCTGACCGCAGGGGCAGATCCAGGATCCTGGGGGGTGAGGTGATCCTACAGGGCCCAGGCCACTTAGGGCATTATAGATCAAAAACAACATCTTGAATTGGGTCCAGAAGACTAAAGACTGCCAGTGCAGAGAATGGGCCACTGGTGTAATGTGCTCACAGCAATCCATCCCCATAAGGAGGCGGACCACCACATTCTGCACCAGCTGCAGTCTCCGGATTGTCACCAAGGGTAGCCCCATGTAGAGCGCATTGCATTGGTTCAATCTTGAGGTGATGAAAGCATGGCTGGTGGTGACTAATAGGGATGTGACAACGTGGTTTGAATGTTCGAAGTTCAGCCTGAACTCAGCCAGTTTGGACACCTGAAACAAACATGGAAACTCCCAAACAGTTTGGGTGTGTTCAGGTGGGAAAAATCTGGCTGCCAGGCCCCGGGGTGAAGGGGAAAGCTGAGGAGCAGACTTCCTTGCCACAAGGGTGGAGAGAGGCTTGGAATAGCAGCCACCCTGCCCAATCACCATCTCTCTTTTCCTCAGACCACTGGATTGGCAGTCTGCGATTGGCCACAGGTTAGGCTGCACAGAGCCAATGGGGCTTGTGGTAAGGCAGGCACAGCAAGTAACAAAAGTAATTGCCC
>QEPC01003426.1:61056-81663 GCA_003113815.1 Sphenodon punctatus
GAGATGTTTTGCGTGTGAAAGCTGGTGGCACATTCTTTTAAAATGGGGGAAATCTCATTGTTGTGTGTCACACTGCAACAAATGGTACTGGTAATTTGTTTCCATTGAATTGTGTGCTCATTTATAAGTCTCGCCCTGTTCTATTTTACTAATGAGATCTGCAGTTTAGAAACCATTTATATGCTTTTCATCCTATTGACTTCATGGGACTAATTGCAAGTAAGTGCTTTCAGGATCGCAGACAAAGACTCCTCCCCAGTATTGTTAACCATCAAGTGCCTCAATTCTGCAAATATTTATAAGCATAGATTTTCAATCATTTCAACTGATTGATGCATTCAAATAGCAGACCCTTTGCAATCAGAAGATTTTAAAAACAGCCCTAGGGTTGCCATATATGCAAATCTTAGAGGATACTTATGACAAATACAATTTGCAGCGCTGCATTGGAGCCAATACAACCCTGTAACCTGTATTTGTCATAAGTGTCCTCTTAAAATTTGCATTTGCCTTCTGGTTTCTGAACCTTTAGTTAGACTTGTTTCACATTTTCAAGTTTTTCATCACAGTCCAGATAGCTAGACAACATGATTCCTTCCTGTGAAAACTTACACCAATACATTCCAGTAGTTCCCCAACCTTTTTCCAGAGTGCTTCAATTTGGAGACTTAAATATAATCCTGGGACTGCAGAAAAGCCATGTAAAGCTTGGGACTGTGGTTGGGACTGTGGCTCCAACTGGATAGCTCATAGCAACTCATAGCTAGGAAATGGAATTGCTGTATTACAGTTGCGGTTAAGTCAGTGAGAGTCTTGCCACTAGTGTATAATACTATCACAGGTACAAGGATTGGATGCTTATTAAGAGAATCAAACTATTTCAAGATTCCTGCAGCTGGGCATTTAATAAAATAAGGCCCTGCAAGGACTCAGATGGCTGTCAGGATTAAAAAGAGTGGTAAAATTATGCACCTGTTTAATTTCTTTTATGACCAACAAGGGTCATAATTAGGGTTTCCACTTTTTGCACTTTGACCCGGAGATTCCATTTTGGCCTATGGAAGTCTCAGAGTCAAACTTCAAAAGGTGGCATCCCTAGGGTGAAAACAGACATGACGCTAACCACCCTTGGTGGTCATTTATGCATGTTGCAGGGCTGCATAGGGCACCAATACAGCCCTGCAACATGCATAAATAACCACCAAGGGTGGTACTGGTTAGCATCATGTCTATTTTCACCCCTAGTCATAATAAGTCACAATTGTTCAACACCACAACCCTGTGGCGAGTGCCTCATGGCCTAGACAGTGAAGCTAAATGGATCAGGATCTTGGTGGTCATTTATGCATGTTGCAGGGCTGCATAGGGCACCAATACATGCATAAATAACCACCAAGGGTGGTTAGCATCATGTCTGTTTCCACCCCTAGTCATAATAAGTCACAATTGTTCAACACCACAACCCTGTGGCGAGTGCCTCATGGCCTAGACAGTGAAGCTAAATGGATCAGGATCTGAAATGCTGAGCCTAAGGTTTGCACTGGGAAAATGCTTTTAAGGATCAAAATGCTCATCTCTGACAGTGTAAAAAGCTATATTTTCTTAAATGAAGATGTTTTATTTATTAAAAAATACCCACTATTTATCTTAAAAAGTTATCACCTCACCTAGTAGATGATTTTAACCTGCGACTAAGCAATAATTTTTAAATGGTAAAAATACCCCAACTCCTCATACTGACTTACAACTACTGTTCCCCCATTGCCCTTGCTTTTCTCCAGCTCATGCCTCTGTCAGCTGTAAGGCATCATGCTGTTATAGAGGACAGTTAAGACTTACCAAGTGGAGCAGAGGGGTGGTGATGGCCCTCTCTTCCCTAGTGTTTTCCCAACCCCTAGGCAAAGAGCTGTAAGCCTTGACTTCCTTCCAGGAAACCCAAGGCCTACCTCAGGTGAATGAAATCAAAACTGCCTGTGGCCCTTCCTGTTTCTAATGGAGAGCTGAGCAGGCAGCAAGTTTGTGTTAGACACCTTAGCACAAGCTGGAGTACCAACAAAAGATGAGACCAACAATAATAATGATATTGTTGTTTACCCAGCACAATTGTATCTTGAATCAAGTGTATTTGAAGTTATAAAAAAAATGCATCCAGGTTTGTAAGTCTATATACATTTCATTTAGTTAGCTGTTCTGTGCACTACAGCAAGATTTCTGATCCTTATAGGAAAGTGTGAGAGATGCTATAGAAGGATATCTGCTATCTATACTCAGCTGTCTGTTCTGTTTTTATTACATTGTTTGACTGGTTACAAATGCTAAATGATGTAGTTGGATTTGCTGACTGACCCTGAGTTAAAGCCAATTGCCATGTATAAGTTGAAGGCGAATTAGAGCTATTTTTAGAATGTTTTCTTTATGGTGAGGTTGAAAACGGCCTTGTCATTCTTTCTTCATTTTGTGGGATTTTTGCTGTGCGTGTGATATTAGTGTCTCCCTCTCTTTGTGTGTGTTAAACATAATTGATTTGGTTCCTAAAAGTTTGCATTTGGTAATTTGGCATATCTTATCATCTTTGTTGTGTAATACTCTATTGCCTGGCCTAATGGATCCTAGACCTGGAAGAAACCTCATGGGATTATCTAAACCATCTCCCCTCCATTAAGCAGGATCCACCATCCCTGAGAGATGCCTGTCTAAGCTATTTTTAAAGGCCACAAGTGATGGGGCCTCCACAGCCTTCGTTCTCAGTTTATTTCATTGCCTGAATGTCTTAGAACATAAGAAGTGCCATACTGGGTCAGACCAATGGTCCATCTAGCCCAGCATCCTGTCTCCGAGAGTGATCAATCATGGTGGCTTGGGAGAAGCACCCAACAGGTCACAATGGGGGATCCATTCCCTGTTGTTTTCCCCCAGGTCCCAACATGTTCCCTGATCCTGCCTGGCTAATAGCTGCTAATGGACCTGTCTTGGTATAACTTTTGTGGACCTCTTTCTGTAATTGAAGCTGCCCTGGTATAGTAGTGGATCTTATCACAAGATCAGGGTATATGTTGGATGCAAGCAGATTCAAACCTATTTTGCCAAACTGTGCAGGCTATTGGGACTGGGGGGAAATGTGGCCCATGTGTAGGAGGTCCTGATCCTGAAAGAATTTACACGCATGTTTAACTTGAACATTGCAAATATCCCTATTGCTTTATTTCAGTGGGTCTGCTCTAGTCTCTGTAATAAAGCTAATCACAGACACACATGATTTCACAATTTTAGGATGGGCTTGGATAAATAGATCTCTGGCCTTTATGTGATGAGATTGTAGCTTGAAAATGGAGCAACGTGGGCTAGTCATAAAAATGTGAGTATGAGTACATTAATTGCTTGGAACTTGCATCCATTTATGTAGTGGTCTTTGTACATGATTGGTTACAATGCTAGCTTTTCCCTTTTACAATTGAGCGATTTAGTAGAAGATAACTAATATCTCTTGTATTTGTCTTTATGCAGTGTAAATGTAGCCTCAAAACTTACTAAAAAAACCACCTGATGAACACAAGTCTATATACACTTTGGGTGTTAATACTCAATAGCAGATGTTTGCCCAGAGGAAAGATGCTTCCCTTGCTCCCCTGACCTTATGCCCTGATTCTCTGGTGGGTTAGCATATGCTAGCAATGGGTTTAAGCCCCACTGAAGTGAATATGACTTGTGCCTGTGCTATTAATCACTAGTGTGCATGCATTATCTCATTGGAAGATCACTGCCTAAGAGAACTGAAAGCATGCAAAGTAAAACTAACTTCACATTAGATCTGTGGATGTTAACAAGTCTGATTCAATCCAGTTACAAATTTGGGTCATTAAGCTCCAGTCTTGTAAACTGATTTTTTAAGTAGGCCCTTGTACACAGGTGGAGTTCCAATTAATTTTGTAGTGAAAGTAGGCTGGATAACAATGACAAAACAGCTGAGACAACCTCCTTTTGTGCTTTAGAAGCCCTCATCATTTCCTATTTTCATAACATACGGCAGCATCCTCTTCCGCTTGCTTTGTGCTGGTGATAGCGCCGCTTAGCATCTCTGTGAATCCATGGAAGTGATTAGGATTTATGACTGTACAAATGGCTAGCTCTAGTGTGAAGAAAGTGAAAGATCGTGCTGTTTTTGAAACTTACTGCCCCCTAAAATTTGCACAATTATTACTGTCAGGAAATAGGAACATCATTCCTTTTCATTTTTCCCTTTTGTTTTTGATTTGAAAAACTCATTCATTGTAGTGTCGTTCATTTTAACCCTTTTGTTTTTGTTTTACATTTGTTTCCCATTGAAATCAATGGGGAACACTTTCCCAGGGCTTCCAAACCTTTCAAAAGCAGTTTTAATGTCCTTCTAATACTGTGGATGAACTCACATGTAACTCTGCTAAACAATGCCTGTGGGGCCCTGGATGCTGTATAATCAGCCCTGGAAAATCCCCTGATCACTGTTGCATGTTAGTGAGGCACTCCAATTTCCAGCCCCGCTTTAAACTCAGATCAGACAAATAGATCCGATCTAAACTTGCACAAACTGGGGGTAGAAATATCATAGACAGATTGGCACACAGCAGCTGGGCAGAGGATAGAGCACGGTCTGCCCTGGCGAACAGCGGGTACTAGGCAGACACTAGCTTAGGAGGAGACGGTGGTGCCCCAGGTCTGACAAGGCTAATGATAACATCATAGATAATTATGAAAAAGGGAAGGACAGTTGGTTCTGGCTCTGGGGCAGACAAGGCAAGGGCAATTTCTGTAGCCCTAGACCATGCAGGGAGCAAGGGAGAGGTTGGACCAGTAGGAAGTTACAGGTGGCATTTTCTCACAGCCTTCTCTGTTACAAATCCCTGTCCGTGATATCTTCCTACCCATGGATCAGGAAGGAATGTCTTTTGTACCTCTGGCAGAAATATCATAGACAGACTGGCACGCAGCAGTTGGGTAGAGGACAGAGCAGACCCTGGCAAGCAGAGGGTGCCAGGCTGGCCCTAGCATAGGAGGAGACAGTGGTGTCCCAAATTTGACAAGGCTTCAAGTTGCACAGAATGCTCCCAAGAGGCAGAATAATTATATACTCCATCTATTGCAATGAGCAGCATAATCATAATGATAAAGGGAAGGACACTTGGTTCTGGGCCTGGGGCAGACAAGGCACCCTGAGACAAGGCAAGGGTGGCTGCCCTTCCAAATCCCAGCTGGGCAGCATTGGCACCCTCCAGTGTCTCGGGGAGCCCCCTTGCAGAGAAAGAACCCCAGCAGGGCAACATTGGCACCCCCAGTGTCTCCCACTACAGAGAGATCACCCCACCCACATCTCTTCTGTGTGCCACTGTTTCCATGGCAACGGAGATCAAGTTTGATGAGAATTGGACAGCGGAGATGTCAAACAGATCTCTTGACTGCCTCACATGTCTGCTCCCGCTCCCCTCTGTTGTTTACTTACAGTTTGAGTTGTGTTAATTGGTAAACAAATGGGGAATGAAAACAAATGAGATTTCATTTTTCATTTGGAAAACGAATTGTACACTCCTAATTTCCAGTCCAAAAGAATGTTGAAAAATTATATAACACAGGGCATGCATGTTAGTGTTACTACAAAAAAGAAGATATATTTGTTGAACACAATATAGGATTGCATTCTACAAATACAAGCACACTAGAATTGCATTTGATTGCATAAGCCTGTAACACCATCTGATCAGTACAATTCATATTGCCATGTGCAAGGGTTAATCATTTTATTCCTTGTAATTTCTTTGTAAATTTAAAATTTAGGATCTAATCCTGCTTTGAAGATCTTCGCAGAAGTCATGCGAGTGCTGTTTGTTTGTATATTGTAAACTGCAGGACTGGGTCCTTAGTGTACCCTAGAATTATTTTTCTTGAAATCTTTGCCAATTTAATAGTTTAGGCAATATATTTCCATTTATGAACAGCACAAGAGAAAGTTAAGATTGAGTAGGCTGTATAATATGCTGAGGGTCTATTCACACATTGCTCGTGCTAGAGACAGTCATGTCTGTTTCAGGAAAAACCCCGTTGTGTCTTTGAGTTTACACATTTGTTTTTACACACACATTTCTTCTGGATGTTTGTTGATACATCCTGAACTTTCTGTGTCTAAATCACTCACCCAGATCTTAAACTGGATCTTTGAACTTTTGCATAGAACTTCTCCCAGAACTTTTGTGTGTAAAAAGTTCTCCTGGTAAGCTGCTTTGCTCCAGGCAGCTGTGGTCACTTGGTTTCCATGGCAGCCTGTCACATCTACAGCTGTGGCTACTTTAGGCTGCCTCAGGGCAGTGTTTGTTTGAAGAATGCATCCAGGAACTGCCTCAGGGCAGTGTGTGTGTGAAGAATGCATCCGGAACTTACTTGTGGACTTGTAAACCCAGAAGACTGAAAAATGCGGAACTTTAGCGTGTGTATAAAAATGCCCATTCTGGGAATAGTAAAGGTAATTAATTATCACTTCTTGGCCTGAGCAGCAATACTCCCATAGTCACATCCATGTCAATGACTTTTATAATGAATGAGCTCTGGTCTTTTTTTTGTTTTCTTCTTCAGTGCATCAGAATCATTATCTGGCTACTGAATTTGAATTATCATGGTCGTGGGACAGGAATAGGCTTGTTACTCTTGCGGCATCGAATGTCCTCCACGTAGACAGATTTTCAACTAAAGCAAATGGATTCCACTGTATACAGAAGTAGGGAATGGGATGAAACCCCCCCCCCCCCCTAATTTAGGGGTGGGAAACCTTTTCTGTCCCAGAGGCCACTTTGAAAATTAATACAAGCTCCAAGGGCCATGTAGAAGTTGGGTGTGATGGTAATTACGGGGTGTGCTCAGGAAGAGGAGGATCCAGGCCACGGATCTATCCCCTATCTTTGTGTTAATTCCCTCGTCTCTGTGCCCTTCTTCTAAGCTGTATTTCCCCATCTGTATTTGGCCCCCAGGCCTGAGGTTTCTCACCTGTTACTTTACTGTTCATTTTCATACACTTTAATATGAGTGTGTGCATTTTATAAAGTAGTTTTCAGGTGGTAGGCAGACGCTTGAAACAAATTTGGAACCTTGATTCTCTTTTTGTGAGATACATCTGGCTGTTTACACTTCATGGTATGAATTTTATTATGTTATAGACATAAAATAAAACATTGAACCAATGTTGCTTTTGGAGCTTTAAGTTCCTAATTTCATGACTTGTGACTCACAAGTGCAACCTTCTTGGAACTTCTGCACTGCAATGTGCTAGTGAGAAGCCTTGCACCCATATGCAGTCTTCTAGGATAAAACTTCTTTTCTTACCGATTTTTTGTCTCCGGACATTTTTAGATGAGTGGGGGGAATCTAGCGACTTGAAAAATCCACTCTTAAAAAAGTTGCACGGGGAGCATATATACGCATCAAAAGTTGCTGACTGCCATTGAAAACAGTGGCACCCAGTGGCTCGTGCATTATTTTAAAAAACAGAGTTATAAGACCTTAAAATAAAAATTTGTCAGTCCACTCGGTTTTACAACTTTGGTTTTAAAAATAATGCGCACACGGCCGGGCGCCACTGTTTTCAATGGTGGCCGGCGACTTCGCGTGTGTGTAAACGCTCCCTGTGCAACTTTTAAAGAGCAGATTTGTCAGTCTGCTAGATTCCCCCGCTCGTCTAAAAATGCCCTCTGTCTTCAAAATACTGCTGTAATACAAGCACCAATGAAGTGAATGAACTTCAATAGAGCTCAACACCAATGAAGTCTGAGAGAGCAAGGCTTTGAAGAGTGTAGAGCCTTGGTGCCTCCCCCCTCCCCCCCATCATGTTACAAGTGAAATTGGAAAGTAACATGACAGTTTACATGCCAGTGCATCACTCAGCGTACTTTCATATATCATGGAAACTTCCTGTGGCTGCACTTGGTGATAATTTTCATGGTCTTTTCTTAACAGTTTTACCATGATGCAGATCATGTTCAGTTGCCCCATAACCCTCCAACAGTAATTAACGGTGCACCCCGAATGAGACAGAACAACTTGGATGGGTTTAAATGGCTGCAATCTTTATTCAAATCAACTTAATTTCTGATTGGTGTAGCTGGGGCAATTCACCTATGCGAACTGGGTCCAGTACCTCAATAATGTAACTAACTTAACGTCAGGGATTGACCCGATATACCCTCGGTTCGCCAGTCCCTATTAACTCAAATGTCTCCCCCTCCCTATGCAACTGGGCATTAACCCAAATGTCCCCCCCCCCCTGCAGTTGGGCTCACCTCCTCTCCCCCCCCTCCCCCAGCACTGTCTGTGACTCTGCTCACTTGCCCTTGTTGGGGCTGGGAGCTAGACTGCAGGAACTCTAACCCCCCTCCTGGTGGCAGAGGGGGCGGGACCACCATCTTCCCTGCAGCTTCCAGGGAGGGGGAGTTGGCTTCAGTAGGAGTTCCTCAGCGGCGTGCCTTTATAGGGTGTGGCCCTTGGTGGGTTGGAGTAGGACTTTGTATTTTCATTTCATTTCATTTTTAATTTATATCCCAAACTCTCATTTGAGAATGACTCGAGGCGGCTCGCATATAGTTATCATAATACATAAAAATACATAATAAGCATAATACAGCAGCATAAAATAATTACAATTTCAATGTGACCACCCCCCAAAACATCAACTCTATATAACCATACAATAGAATACAACCCTCCCAACAACAGCTAATAATATTGGGGGATACGTGTTTTAAAGGGGAGGGAAGTATGGGAGGTGATGGGTGGGGGTTTCTTTATTTTACAGGGGGTGGTAAGGAGATGGGGAATATAGACGGGAATTGGATTAGGGAGGGGATAGGGATTCAATTTGGGGGTGGGTGGGTGGGAATCCTCACCTTGATTGGGGCGGGACAGCCAGAGGGAAGCCGGGGCTGGGTGGGGTGGGGGACACAGCCATTGGGGTTGTGATGGGGCATGGAAGGTATGGTCCGTATGGGGGGTATGTTTGAGCTGGACGGCAGGACAGGTGCTTAATATCTGTTCCCCACATCACCCCTCTAGCAATGGGGCAGGTAGGTTGGGATCAGAGGGCCCTGACCATGTGTTGATGCTGGTGAATGTGAGGTTGCTAGCAAATAAAGCAACAACGGTTCAGGAATTGATCCGGGACTATACAGCCGACCTTGTGTGTGTCACGGAAACCTGGCTGAACACGGAGTCAGGGCCTATCTTGGCTGACTTATAACTGTAATTTCTATGGCTATGGCCACGTCTTGATAAACAATCTGAACTGGCTGACTTTGTTCCAGCCGGGTATTCCATGCAGCCTCAACCACAGTCATGGGGGTGGTGGATCCATGATTTTTAGGGAGGGTTGGGCTGTTTGGAGGCATCTGGTGCAATCCATAATGGGGGTTGAGGGTCTCCATCTGATGTGGCAGGAGACAGTTTGGGAGTGCTGCTTGTATACTGTGCGCCCACCTGTACAGCAGCCTCCCTGTATGCTCTAGCGGATCTGGTGTTGGGAGTGGTGTTGCGTCCCCAAAGATGATAGTCTTGGGGGACTTCAACATCCACATCAACACCAATCTTGGGGGTGTTGAGCGTGAGTTCATGGTCACCATGGCAACCATGGGCCTGTCCCAGAGGGTCAGTGGCCCAACACACCAGGGGGGACATACCTTAGATCTTGTGTTTTGCACCAGCCTTGAGGCGGGGGGGTCTGTTGGTGGGGGAGATATCAGCTGTGCCCTTGTCACGGATGGACCATTACCTACCTCCTGTAGGCTTCTCTCCTGGTGCGCGTTTACCCCCAGAGGGGCGTAGAACCTATTTGAATGGTCCACCCCCGAAGACAGATGAAACCGGAGCGGTTCCAGGAGGATTTGGGGGATGTATCGTTTGATCTGGATGGCTGTCCCATCGATGGCCTCGTCGAGCTGTGGAACATCTTGCTGACGGAGGCCATTGATCGGATAGCTCTGAGGCGTCCGCTTCCCAGGAGGCAGCACCGCACGCCTCCCTGGTTTTCAGAGGGGCTGTGGGTGCTATTCTGGGTGGTGCGTCTGCTAAATCCCGTCCAGCAGAGCTGTTCAGGGTACTGTGGGGGCTGGTCAGTCTGGCCTCCCTCCACCTTGGAGTGAGGTCATCTAGTGCCAACTGTGACTTGTTTGTGGATTATTTTGCAGATAAAATCGCTTGGATTCACCATGTTTTTGACGTTGCATTTTCTGCAGTAGGACAACTGGAGGTTATGGAAGCCTTGCTTTGTCCTTGTTTGTGGGATCAGTTTCAGTTGGTGACCTCTGCCGATGCAGAGGATGTTCTTGGGGCTGTCAGGGCCACCTGTTGTGAACTGGACCCTTGCCCGTCCTGGCTGGTTAAGGCCTGCTGGGAGACGATGGGGCTGTTGCTGGTGGGGCTGGTCAATGCCTCCCTTAGGGAGGTCAGGGTACCGGGCTGCCTTAAAGAGGCAGTGGTGCGACCCCTGCTCAAGAAACCATTGCTTGATGTTGACTCCCTTGCCAGTTACTGGCTGGTCTCTAACCTTCCCTTTTTAGGGAAGGTTATTGAGTGGGTGGTGGCCCGGCAGTTGCAGGAGCATCTGGATCATGTTGGTTTTCTTGATCCCTTGCAGTCAGGGTTTTGCCCGGGATATGGCACCGAGACTGCGCTTGTAGCATTGTGATCTTCGCTGAGAATTAGACCAGGGCCATTCGGCCCTGTTGATTCTATTAGGTCTGTTGTCGGCGTTTGATACTGTTGATCATGAGATGTTGGTGACGTGCCTGCGGAGGTGTGGGCGGTACAGTTCTTGACTGGTTCCGCTCCTTTCTGGCTGGAAGAACTCAACGAGTGGTATTGTGTGATTACTTTTCATCACACCAAGACCTCTTGTGTGGAGTCCCGTGGGCTTCTGTTTTGTCCCCTCTCCTGTTCAACGTGTATATGCAGCTGCTTGGTGAGGTGGTCAGGAGGCTTGGCGTGCAGGGTCATCAATATGCTGATGACACCCAGCTCTACCTCTCTCTTTCATCAGACCCAGGCCCGGAAATCTGTGCTTAACATATGCCTTGTGGCTGTGGGGGATTGGATGAGCGTAAACCGGCTGAAGCTGAATCCTGACTAGACAGAGGAGATGCTGGTGGGTAAGGCAGCGGGGGTAACAGCCCCCATTGATGGGGTCTGTCCTCTGCTGGTTTCCCCAGGTACAGAGTCTGGGGGTGCTCCTTGACTCGCAACCCCACTTGGATGCTCATGTGGAGGCTGTGGCAAGGAGTGCCTTCCACCAATTACATTCAGTGCATCGGCTTCGACCATATGTTTTGGACTCTAACCTGGTCACTGTCATCCATGCCTTCATCACCTCCAGGCTTGACTACTGTAACATGCTCTACGTGGGGCTACCTTTGGTGATGCTACGGAGACTGCAGCTGGTGCAGAACACAGCAGTCCTTCTCCTGGTGGAATTGGGCCATCAGGAACATATTACACTGGTTCTTCTGTCTCTGCACTGGCTGCCTGTAGTCTTCCGGAACCAATTAAAGGTGTTGGTGCTCATCTATAAAGTCCTAATGACTTCAGCCCAACCTATTTGCGGGACCGCCTCACCTGGATTGGCCCCTGCAGTCATCGGGGGTGCTCTCCTGAAATTCCCCTGAGTCTGCCAGGGGGCCATGTTGGAGAGGACCTTCTTGGTGGCTGCCCCACGGATGTGGAACTCCCTGCTAGTGGAGGCCCATTTGGCCCCAGATCTCCCATCGTTTCGACGCTGTTGTAAGACATGGCTGGTGGGGGGGGGAGATGGGGGAGCAGAATGGGTTAGGGTTGTGGGTGGCTGTGGATATTTCTATTCTTCCCATTTGGTAATATTTTGAAGTTGTTTTTAATGTTATAATTTGAAATGTTCACTGCCCAGAGTGGCAGGATGGGCGGGCTATAAATCTTTTTTCAAAACAAAACAAAACAAAACAAAAAACTGCTGGGAGGGGGACAGGCCCTTTGGACCAGAGGAAGATGCCCGCAGGTGGGGATCATACCTGTCCCTGCTACCCTCATGGGTCACCCCTCCCAGGGATGCTGACCCCACCGCTTGCCATACCCTGCTTTTCGGTAGGTGTCACCTCCCCATCTCTTACAGAGGTGCCTCATCTTCTATGTTTCTTCTCAAATCTGGACGGTATTGGACCCCTGCTGAGTGCGACAAATAGATGTGAACAGCACTCCCTTCCTCCAACCTGAAGGGACAGGTCAATTGAACCACATGGCCTAACACTTGGAGGAAGGCGAAAAACGGGAACCATTGTGCCAGTTGGTTTCCGCAGAAATTCTTTCCTGGTCACGCTAGGCGACCGATAACTCCACAGTGCTTTATGGGTGGTTGAGAGGGTGCTGCTCCTGTCATGCTCCCACCTGCAACTGAGGCAGGAGCTTTGCAGCAGACTGGAGCCCCGCCCCTCTCCGGGCGGTGCTCCAATCATCGTCTACACTTTTTGTGCCAAGCCTGGCCCGGGATGCCTAGCAAGTCTGGCCAGAGAATTACTGCGGTGGCCCCTGCCTGCTTCCCCAGTCTTGCCCCATTCTTGCAGGGGGGGGCACGGCAAGGGGCCCTGTCACAGTCATTTCTGGCCAGCAAAGGGGCAATAATAATAGTTTTTATTTATATAACGCCCCCCAGCATTGCATGGCACTTGCCATAGGGCTCAATACAAAGCTGCCGTGAGCGGGAAATTTGATTTCCCAGCGGTGACACTTGCACTGAATGCTGAGCCACCTAGCTCATGTTCAGTTCCAGTTTGTCCCTTCTGGGACTCCAGACTCTGGAGTCCCAGAAGGGAGTGAGCCAGAGCCCAGAGAGAGGCTAACGCTCACTGACTGAGCGCTCTGTCTCTGCTGGCAGTTGAAATTGACATCGGAGTGCCGCACTGCTCTGAATGCAGCAGTCAGAGCAGCGTGGCGCTCCGATGTCAATTTCAGTCGTCCGGCAGAGACAGAGCGCTCAGTCAGTGAGCGCCCTGTCAGGGCGGCACCGGGGGGGATGGGGAGGAGAGCTGGGGCAGGGCACTGCCCCAGGCGCGGGCTGCCACTGGTGGAGGTGGTGGCATGTGTGCAGTGGGTGGCCGTTCCCATGGGTGCACACCCACCTCTGCCCACCTCCACCCACAGAGCAATCGCCATTCTGGCCAATTGCTATGTGGGTGTGTGGTGGATGGAGGTGGGTGGAGTGCTTACGTACCCCCACCCACCACCTGTGGCATTCCCACGGACGCACCCTCCACTGCACACCTGCCTGCCATGGCGTTCACATGGGGGCCCTCCCCACCCGCACATGTGTGCGAGGCATCGGGTCCGAGTAAAAAGGGCCTAAGAGAGACTAGATGTTTGTACAGACAAGAACATTCCAACTTTAAAACTTCAGAGTATAAACCAGCCTTGAAGCAACAGGTTCTTAGAACCGTGGTCCAGTAGTTAAATCACCAGTCTGGGACTTGGGAGGCCCAGGTTTAGTTCCCCACTCTGCCACGGACTTCCTCTGTGACTCTGGGTGTGCCACCTAATCCTAATTTCAATGGGATTAGGGGCATGTAAGTGTTCCTAGGCTCGTGGTCCAGTTTCTCTGACACAGTTCTGGTCTGTAAATGGTTATAATGCTTTCTTAATTTACAAGTGTGTTGTAGACAGAAAACCTCTTTAACAAAAAAAAGAACTTTAAAAACAAACCCACAAGGTGCTCAGTTTTATATAATACTTTGCTGTATATTTTCTCTTGCTAGAGAGAGAAAGCTTCTCCTGTGGGGCAGATAAGTGTTTGCTCTCAGAGTCTGGATGCATGACCAGGAGGACTGCTGGTTTGATTTGCTATAAACAATAGCTGACCCCATGCTTTTTTCCCCAAATTCCCCAATACTTTAGTGAATTCTGACTCTTTACTTACAAAGCAATATGGACAGAAGACATTCTTTGAAAATAAACCATTAAATATACACAACTACATGTGAAATGCAAATTAAAGAAAAAAGTTGATTGAATAAAACTGTTGTTTGTGGTTCAAAAATGGTTAACCAGCAGTAATCTTGGTAAAATATTTAGGTCTGAAAAGGGGGAATGCTTCAGAGTTGCATTTTGCTATTGATGTTTGGTTTTCATTTGTTTCATACAAAATGCTTTTCTATAAGAGGAAACTATGACTGTGTGTTGAATATTGATGAGCTTAATCCCTTTGGGATTATCGTATATGTACATCCTCAGAATATAAATTTGTTCGCGTCATATGGTGATTATACTCAAAATGTAATATACTGGTGTAGTTAATCTTTGACAATGCATACTAGGAGACTTTGTGTTTGAATTTTGCTTATATATAATTTTTAAAAGTGTAAACCTATTTAATATTATGTATGGTTTGGGGGGGGGGGGAACAGTACCAGGCAAACAATACTCGATTGAGGTAACATATGCTTAACCACATTATAAATTATTAAAGTAGCAAAATATTTGTTTTTGGAAGGCTTGCCATTATCTGTCTGAATAACAGTGTAATTGTGGTACCTTTTGGTTTGAACTTTTTTCTTTTTCTTATTCCAGGAGCTTGAACTTTGAAGTCCTGAATTCTAGATGCCTGATGACAAATGGAACAGTGATCTTCCCTGGGCTTACAATGCAGGGAATTCAAACAGTGGAAAAAAACGTTTTAAAGGAAGTGTTTTGCACAAAATCTTTCCAAGAGGTACGAGAATGTAACAGATTCACAGTGAACACGCAACTGTGTCAGGAGCAGCCATTGGAAGGAGCTGTCTGCAGCTCTCAGTGCTGTACTGAGCATGTCCCAGTGGAGCACAGTGTAAGCAGCACATTATGCAAAAAGGCAGCTCAAGCAGATGGGAGAGAGGCAGAGCAAGCATTTGCTTTACTTGCATCACCACCGCTTGAAAACAAACCTGGATTGCTTGGGAGGTCCTTGCCAACAGAACAAGCGAATGAAGTCCAGCAGCATGACTTGATTTCTAAAGGCGTTGGATTGCTAAAAATCATGGGGAACCAAGATGGGAAACTAAAGAAAAACACAGGTGATGTGCATGAAGGAGGAGAAGATGCTTTAGGGCCCAGGGATACAGAAGGCACAAAGAAGGGAGCAGGAAGCAAAAAAGGACTAGGGAAACATGGCAAAGGAAGTGATTCTGGCAAGAAGAAGGGTAAGTCGGACTCCAAGGCATCTGTGTTCTCTAATCTAAGGATCAGAAAAAATCTGTCCAAGGCTAAAGATGGAAACAGTAGTTCCAGGGAGGATGTTTTGGAAAGCCAGGCCTTGCATACAGGGGAACTGGATAGTGCTCATTCAATTCTTACTAAAACTCCCGATATCAGCATTTCTGCAGATGAAGGGGGCCTCTCGGACACAGATGTCGAGCATTTTGAAAATAGAAATGAAACTCGCCCAGCTGCTGCAGAAGCACGGGATGGACAAAGGACCAGCTCTGGCTCCGATACGGATATATACAGTTTCCATTCAGCCACAGAACAAGAGGATTTGCTTTCTGATATCAAGCACGCTATTAGACTGCAGCAGCAGCAGCAGGGGGCAATTAACATTGGAACTGAGGAGCATGTCACCAAAACAATGGACCTATACATGGCTAATTCTCAAGCAGCTCCCTTAGATTTTGAACCGTTTCTTTCACTAAGCAGCGACAAAGAGAGTAGTCCAGACACTGAACAGGCTGTCTCAGCAATATCTGAAATTATAGAAAATATTCCAGTCAGTAAAATTGAAAGTGAAATGAAAGAAGGGTATTCCAGTAGCAATTTATTTGAAATGCAAGGACACAAGCTGTTGAAAGAGGAACAGGAACATCTTGCTGCTGAGGTGAACGCTGTATCTACTGAATTAAAGGATTACCCACTCTTAAATGCTGCAGTGACAGAAAATGGGACTCCAATGGACAGTTCCATATTCCATATTCCACCTGCTGCAGGAGATTTGGAGAATGAAATACAAGGTGATGTTTTTGCCAGTTCTGTAAGGGGGGATGATGTTGCAGATGCAGTACATGGTTATGCTACTGAGGGCAAGGAAGGGACAGCGGTTCTATTTGCCAGCCAAGAGGCACTTGACAGTGGTCTTCCTACTGAAACAAAAAATGGTAATTTGCCCTCTGAGGGGGTGGAGGGCAGTCCTGTGCACTGTACCCGATGTTTTAAGCCGTATCCACTGATTCATCCATGTTACATCAAAACCACCACTAGGCAGCTGAGTTCTCCCAACCACTCACCATCTCCTTCCCCGTGCCAGAGTCCACTTTTTAAAAGGAGACGGGAGTCCTTCCACAGAAAGGAAAAACCATCATCCAAGAAGCAAAGGTCTGCAAGTTTGGCTGGTATATTTAGTCGGTCAGCAGACTGGACAGATGAGCTGTTGGATCATAAAAATGAAATAACTCAAAAGGTAGGCTCAGCAGACTTCTTGGAGTATAGGGGGAGCAGGGATGATTTTCAAGCAGAAAGAGTGCCTTCCGCTCACTCAAGAAAGTCCTCAGGGGTACAAGCTTCTACGGATACTTTTCCCAATGTCTTTACAGGTGAGTGGCTTTTGTTATGTCCTTTCAAAGTAACCTTTTGAATGAAAATGAAAATATACATTTAAGCTATACAAAATAGTGTGTATTTGTGTTAACATTGAGTCTCTACAATTAGGACCCCATATAGATATATAAGCACTTAGATACATGCTTTTCTTCGTGTGTGAGAGTAGCCTCGTGATGTCAATGGGATTATGTGTCAATACAAAAGTAAATGGGGTTAGGTGTTTGTTAGACCCAGAATTTTTACTTTTAAACTGCATTCTAGCTAAGGTTATTAAATGTATTCAAAATAAGCAGCTGAAAAATTATGTGGTGTATTCTAAAAACCATGGCACAAAAACCTTTTGTGGCATGTAAATTGTCAGTGCGCAAAAAAGTTTCAAAAACAAACTTTCTGTGCAGTTCCCACTGTGCTGGCTGGCTACATCTACAAATATGTAATAAGGATTGCATGTGTGAGAGGAATATGTATCCCACATCACAGTGTTTAGATGTAATGTAATAAAAGAAAGCTTCCTGTGATTCTGCCTCCTAAGCATCTTCTGACAGTTTATCGAGAAAGCTAAAAATACATACCTTGACTTTTATTTTAAAATAAAAGGCATTCTTGGGGGTTGCACAAGAAGAGGAGGCCTTGTATCACATTTTTTGGGTGTACATGTTGATCAATTAATTTTTCAGTGCATCTCACTGATTTCCTTTTTAGAAAAAAATATAAATGATATGGTATAAAGAGTAGTGCTGCAAGCAAAGTTCACAGAAACTTTCTTAGATAAGATTTAGCCAGTCAAACACGTGACTAATGTTCTAACTCATTGTAGATGAAGAGAGAGAGATCATATTGGCCACACAAATTATTTTGGCCTATGGAAACGAATTGGTATGTCACTTAAAAAAAAAAAGTTAACATTTTTTTTGGTGAGCATTCTCTTCTTTAGTCCTTTCAGGGAGCGTTAAGTGCAATCATTTTAGATCTTAAATGCTCTCAGTTTTTAAGTTCAAATTAAATTGTCCCCACTTCTGTTTTAACAAAAGGTTGGTAATTAAATATGCGTGTGTGATAACGATACCAGGTATTCAAATTTGATACTCATGTATTGCCATGTTTTTTTTTTGCTTGTTCTCTGCACTTCGCTCCAGTTTACACCACTTGACTGGTGGGTTCAACCTTTTCCCCAATAGGTTTTACTAGTAATTCTAGGTCTGCTGGGTATGAGGTTCTGAAATCTCAGGGGAATGTTTTTTTTCCTTTCTTTCTTTTAAAGAAATACTAATGAAAACATTTTACTTTACTAGAATTAGGCCTGAACACACAAATTCCAGTCCTGAACTCTTAAGATCTAGCTTCCAGTTGGAAACTCCAATCAGGATTCCATGCATGTGTCCTTCACTTCCCCCATCTAATGTGGATAAACCTGGACCCCAAACAACCTGGCCTTGGGATCTGATAGAAATGAATTGTAACGATCTGACTAAACAAAAATCTTTGCGTGAAATCAAAGGAGATGATAACCCAATGCGCTTGGGAGTGGGGGTGAACAGCTGGCGAATACAAAATAAACAGGGAGGCAGACACCACCTGGTGTGGGCTACCTTCTTGTTTGATTTCTCCCTTTGATCTAGTCTACTTCAGCGCCTCTCTAATGCCTTCTGTACTGAATGGACTTTTTAAAAAGCTCTTTCTACTGTTTTTGTTTTGTCTCGCTTTCCTGGTACCTCCCGCGCTTGTGATTATTAGAATGAACTTTCCTTGTGATAAAACGTAAGGACCCTTATTTTTAAGGACTAGTTTTCCATTAGCAGTTGTCATCTCATTTCTTACACAGTGTTTAAGATTTTGTCTCCTTTTGTTTATTTCCCAATGACTTAATGATTAAAATTATGAAAGGAGCAGTGTTTAATGTAGCAGCAGTTCTACACCTTGTACAGATTGCTGTGACCCTTATTTACATACATATGCTAGTAGCAGTCTTTGAAAAACTGAGGATGATTAATTATCTCTTTCAGTTTATGCAGGGTGGTTATGGCTTTAGCTCTTGTCTGAAATGTAATTCATTGAAAATGAACAGATTATTTTGTGAGTGGAGAGAAAAATATGGCAGTAGCTAATGTAAAAGTAAGAAGTAAAAGCAACGTTAACTATTTCAGAAGGTTACCCTATTCTTTCATTATAGGAGAGAAACTTTCTTTGATTTGCACTAAAAATAAATAAATCCTACAATGAACAGCCTCCATAGCTAATGAAAGGTACTTCCTTCAAAAGTGAGTGTTTGTTTTTCATGCATTTTTATCTAGAATTTGACTAAACTGCTCCACATAGCTTCAGTCATTGATTTCAGTGACAGTAGGCTGTGAGTGGATAACTGGCCTAGTTTACAATAGGTTAGGCTGTGTGCCATGTAATCTTCGGAATGGTCCATGTGTGCTTTTTTTAAAAGGCTTTTCTAACTCATGACGTAAATGGCAGCAATGAGCAACTGAAATGGCAAAGTTCACATCTTTGGTACTCTTATTACTTTACGTTTGATTTAAGATTTTGACAGTGAATCCCACTGGACAAAAATGTAAAAGCTGTTGGAATTGTCTTGGATATTTTTAAAAACACAACTATCAGGAAACTCTCAGCTTTGCATCTTTTTGTATGTTAAATCAAAATACCAATGAGCAGCATGGTGAATGGACTCCAGAATACTGACAATACCTGGTGTGGGAAGATGTTCTTTTTCTGAAATACAGTAGAACCATTTGTTTTTATTTAATTTTATTTAAAGCACAGTTACAGCAAAACATCAATAAACTGAATCTGCGAGGCCAGCTTCTGGCAAGTGCAGACATTGTGACATTGGAGAGCCCCACGCATCATGGGGTCTTGCAAGTCCTGAATACATAGCGTCCATGAATAAACAACATATATAAAAAACTTGAAACAACATAAAAGTGAGAAGTAGTGGTATTAAATATGAGCCCACCGCCTCAAATGCAGGGAGCCTCAGCCTGAGGGTCTGTGATGATTCAGGAGGGACCCCCTGAAGCATGGATCCCATGTGTAAACAAAAAATACCATATAGCCCTTCAGCGCCTATAATGCAGAGAACTGTGGCACCTGAAGGTGATGTTATGTTTGAATGAACATCCAAAATTGCAGTAACACATACCTTTTTCTAATTGGTGAGACAGAGGGTATGTTTGTTAAATATTCCTATGTTAGAAGGAGGCCCACATCTCCCTTTCTCCCTGGAGCCCATTTTCCTAGATCTGTCACTGTGCATGATAGATTGGGTCTTCAGCATAGGGATAGATACATACTCCATGTTTTCTGTCATACTTTGTGTGCGATCTCTCAAATAGCAGAGACAGTAGTGGAGAGTTTCTAAATTCCAGAACTAGAAGCAAAATAAGTATTGGTTCCCAAGGAGTACAGCAAGCTACGAATATGTGGAACGTTGTTGTTGCTGTTTTTCTCTTTGTACATTGTGAATGTTAATCAATGACTGCTTTGACGCTAATAAAGTATTTTAAGTCAAAAAGTTGAATTGCTGCTCTCAAAGGTTAGATGAATATTTGACTCAAAGAGCCAGAAACTTCAGTGAAAGCCATTTAATCAACTGAATGTATATTAAATCAACTGAATGTATATTAACCTTCTCAACATGGTAGTAATGGGTAAAGTTTTGTTAATCCTGGTTTTAGGGATAGACTCCGCAATTTCAAATGACAGTTGAATAAACTTTGCCACAAAGCGGTTTCCCTGGCTGCAAGATGCTTTAAAAGGGTTAAATTGTTCTAACTTAAGAAGTCTCTTTTTAAAAATAAATAAAAATTCAATGCTTGCTTTTGACCTGGTGTAGCTTTAAACAAACTGCAGGCAGCGCCTTTCCTCTTTGGGCCTGTATTTACAATGGTCCTTTTTACACAGACACTCTAACACTGATAAAATGGTTGTTACATTTTATTATACATGGTACAGGGCAACACTGCAGCCCTGCAACATGGGCCCTTTTCACACGAGATGCCTCCACCCAGTTTC
>QEPC01003426.1:81763-96998 GCA_003113815.1 Sphenodon punctatus
TGATTTAGTTTTAGTGTTTGTAGGAGTAGGTCTGTGTACTTATTAGATAATCCATTTAGTTCATAGCATTTAGAATAGTTAATAGCAGTTAGATTTAGTGTAGATAGATATATATAATATTAGATAAAATAAATAAATAAATAAATAAACCCCATATAAAAACCAAAAAACCAAATAAAAAACAAAAGAAAACCATATAAAACCCAATAAAAAACAAAAAAAACCATATAAAAAACAAAAAAACACCCATAACATTTCCCAAACGGCCGAACCGAATGGCCGAACCCGCCGAACTAACCAAATGCAGCCGAACCAAACGGACGAACCGAACGCCCGAACCCGAACCGCGATCTGTTCGCCCATCCCTATCATCTGTGTAAACACCAAGGGTGTTGGGTGGGGTGCATTTTGGTGGGTAGAGATGGGTGTTGCGCGGGAGCTTGCATGCACTTACACCCACCGTCTGTGGTGGAGACATTTTGTGTGAAAAGGGCCCATGTTGCAGGACTGCAGTGTTGCCCTGTACCATGTATAATGAAATGTAACACCCATTTTATTGGTGTTAGAGTGTCTGTGTAAAAAGGACCAATGTCATTAGACCCATGCCTGGCTTCCTCTCCACTGGCAGTAGGGGGTCGGAATTTCAATTTCAGATATAACCGAAACAGCCCAAAGATGCCTGTTTAGTTTTTAAAGCCTTAAACCAAAATTGAGGTTGATTTTGGTTCCGGCGTTTTGTTTTTGTTTTTCCATTGATTTTTCTCCCCAGTTTGTTTTCATTGACTTCAGCGGGAGAAAATCCATTGAAGTAAATGAGAAAAAAATGAGGAACAAAAAATCAATGGAAGAAAAACTGAAAAAAACAATACTGAAACAAGATCCGAAAATCATGAAGAACTGAAACAGAAAAAAACAAAACCGGAATTCTACCCAAATTCAACCTAGAGTCCCATCCAATCTTTGTATTAATGAATCAGATACTTAATCTCTTGATATTTCCAACGGTTACAATGATTGTTTGCATGAAAAGGTTTATGATACGATACTATAATGGGAATGGGATACTACTGGCATTTGAAAAAGGGTTGTGACAACTTTCCTAAAATGCTGCCTTTATGGAGTACTAATGTGCTCTTGTGTTGTACTAGCATGGCATCTTCATGGAACTTGAGATGTGCAGTCCCTTTGCAATCTCAGTAATGTCGGACAAGCTTGGGCTTGGCTTGCTGCTGCTTGGAGTGTTCTAACAGGGTTTAGTTGTATTTGGACAAGGGAACTGAAATACCTAAGCAGTATGGTTTTGGGGTTGGATTTTATTCTGAGAGTTGTCGCACTGTGACTCAGAAGACCATTCAGGGTACTTTAGAAACTCATTGCCCATGTTCCTTTCCTCACATTATTCACTCCTAATAAAGGACATAATAGGAGTGATATCTCATACATACAATTATGTGGAATAAAGGTGACTAGTAATGGTCACGTCCAGCGGAGCTTTTCCGGGTGATGAAAGGTTTGGTCAGTCCTACCTGTCTCCGCCTGGACCTGGAGCAATCCAGTGACTGCTGTGACCACTTTATCAAGTACTTTGTAGATAATAACTCTTGCATCTGCCACGATTTCGGTTCCGCAGTTATTGCAGAGGATCATCTTGGGGCTATGGATGCCCCGTCCTGTCCTGTTTTGTGGGATCAGTTTCAGATGGTGGCACCTGCCGATGTGGAGTCCTTGTTCGGATCTGTTCATGCCACCACTTGTGAGCAAGATCCATGCCCATCCTGGCTGGTGAAAGCTAACCAGGAGACATTACAGCCATTGCTGGCTGGGGTGGTTAGTGCCTCCCTTCGGGAGGGCAGGGTGCCTGACTGCCTAAAGGAGGCTGTGGTTAGACCCCTGCTCAAGAAACCATCTCTTGATCCTGATGCTCCTGCCAGTTATCAACCAGTCTCTAAACTTCCCTTTTTAGGGAAGGTTATTGAACAGGCTGTGCACGGCAGCTCCAGGAACATCTGGACCACACTGGTTTCCTTGATCCCTCCCAGTCTGGGTTTTGGCCTGGGTATGGTACAGAGATGGCATTGGCAGCCTTGGTTGATGATCTCCATCTGGCATTGGACCAGAGTCATCAGACCTACTGGTCCTGCTAGACCTTTCGGCTGCGTTCGACACAGTCGATCATGCGGTGTTGGTGACTCGCCTGCGGGACCATGCTGGAATTGGCGGAACAGTCTTGGACTGGTTTCGTTCATTCCTGGCCGGGAGAACTCATCGGGTGGTCTTGGGGAAGTGTACGTCTTCCCCCTGAGACCTCACGTGTGGAGTCCTGCAGGGTGCCATTCTGTCCCCCCTCTTGTTTAACATCTATATGCAGCCGTTAGGGGAGATTGTGAGAGGGTTTCAGGGCATGCAGTGTCATCAGTATGCTGATGACACTGAGCTCTACCTCTCCTTTTCCATCGACCCAGGGCATGCAAGCTCCTTATTTTCCCAGTGCCTGTCAGCTGTGAGGGTTTGGATGAGGTTGAGCCATCTGCAATTGAATCCTGACAAGATGGAGGTGATGTCAGTGGGCGAGGGCTTGGGGGACCTGGGGGTGGTTGAATCTCCTCTTGTTGGGGGGGTTCTCAAGTGTGGAGTCTGGGTGTGCTCCTCGATTCACGGCTCAGCCTGGAATCCCAGCTTGTGGCCGTGGCGGGGAGTGCATTCCGGCAGTTACATCTTGTCCGGCGGCTTCGGCCGTATCTCTCGGACTCCGACCTCACCACTGTCATCCATGCCTTCATCACCTCGAGACTGGATTTACTTCAATGCGCTCTACGTGGGGCTGCCCGAGAAGCTGGTCCGGAGGCTGCAGCTGGTGCAGAATGCTGCGGTCCGTCTCCTTACGGGGGCGGGGCGCAGAGAGCACATGACACCAGTGCTCTGGGCTCTGCACTGGCTGCCTATAAAGCACTGGGCCAGATTCAAGGTGCTGGCTTTAACCTTTAAAGCCCTTCACGCCTGGGGCCCTGCTTATCTGCGGGACCACCTCACTCCCCATGTGCCCGTGCAACCCTTGAGATCATCCGTGGGAGTCTTTTTGGAGGTTCCCCAGGGTGAGGCGGGTGGCCATGGATGTTAGGGCAGCCCGGAGTGGCGAGCAACATTCAATAATTTAAAAAAACAAAACAATTTAAACTATTTAAAACACAATACAATGTGGGGAAACCCCCCACCCCTACCCCTCGCCAAAAGCCTGACAGAACAGGCAGGTCTTACATACACACCGAAACAGCAGGAGAGTGGGACCCAAACGAGCCTCCTCCAGGAGCGAATTCCACAGCACAGGGGCGGCCACCGAAAAAGATCTAACATCCATGTATCCTGTAGGTTCTGGATTTCAATTTCCTTTCTAGAAGCCTAAATTTTGTCTCCAGAAACTTCTTCCTAAACCTTCCTGTCATTGGTGCCAACATGGAACACGACAACTGACTCCTCTCCAGCACTCACTAAAATCCTGTCTAGATGTTGTGTGAGGTTCCCAACTCTTGCACCCATCAGGTGACCGATTGACCATGCAATTCTCATGACTGTCACAAACCCAGCTACCTATATTCCTAATGGTTGACTCACCCACTACTACAGCCATCCTATTTTTGTCATTTGGGGTTCCCTCCCCTGGAGAAGTATCCTCAGTGCTTGGAATCTTTTCTCTCCACCGAATGGGTAATATAGTTAAGATACCATTTTATTGGACCTACTTCTGTTGGTGGGGGCATCCAAGTCTCTGGGCCTTTTCACACAGGTGCCCCCACCCCACCACATACGTGTGCAGTGAGAGGGGGCGTGTAAATGCCACAGCAGGTGTGAGGGATGGGTTGGCGCCTGTAGGAACTGCGCCTATGGTGGGTGAGGTGCATGTGTGCTCCCGCGCTCCACCCACGCATGGAGCAATAGGTTCCAAAACTGGTTGTTCCATATGTGGAGATGGGTGTGCGTTTGTGTTCCTGTCACACTCCCCTCCACCCACCATGGGCGCACACCTGTCCCCCCACACCAACCATGACCGATTTGAAAAGGACCTTTGAGCTTCACTGATTTCTCACCAACTGATGTCAGTCCAATGAAAGGACTTAGTACTTTATCTTTTGTAGACCCCAAATGTGAGAGAAACACAACCACAATCTAGATTTCATTGAATACAACATTTAGGAACTCTGCCTCAGTCTCTTGCCCTCTTTTTGCCATCGACTCTAATGGTGGAGATTGTCCTCTTAGTCTTCTTTTTGTTCTGAGGTTGTCAGTTGTAGCAGCTGTCACTTGTATCAGCTATCTTCTGCTTTTGGTGGTGATGGTGTGACCGTGTGACAAAGCACAACGCTTTCTTGTCATATTTGCAAGGCAATTATTTTCATTTGTTAGCAGGCTCTGCAATTTCAAGTATTCTTACCTTGCAGAATCCTTTTAGGCAACATTTTTCTCTGCTCCCAGAAATTTCTGCATTGCTGCTCAGTCTAAAAAAATGTAGCTTTTGTGCAACAATTTCATTATACAAGTGAACAACCCAAATGCTTCAGTCGCCAGCTTTATACCTGATTTTTTCAGGGCTGACTGGTCTCTCAATCTAATCTGAGTAGTTGGGGCGTTGACTTAAAGTTTCATGAGGAATCGAAGTTTAGCATTACTAAGGAATTAGTTTTAGGAGGGTTGTGGGTTCATCTGTCGGGGCAGTTTAGATGTGGTTAATCCTGCATTAGTGCCCGGGGTTGGATTAGACAGGCCTTGAGGTTCCTTTTTGTAGGCCCTTGGAATGAATCCAGGACCAAATTTAGTAACAGATTTTTTTACGAGGAACTCGTCCTCAAAATAAACCAGTTTCTCTCACAAGTAAATGAGTATTAAAGTTTTACTTAAGTTCAAAGGCCATATACAATGAATGAATAAATGAAAATGTAGTGTGATAAATGATAAAGGAAAGAAGGAATACAGATGGAAGTATATAGATTGGATGCAGAGTAATAAGGACTTGGTATAAAAGAAAAAAGTCAAAGAAAGAATCTTAACTTCTTATGGTGTACTAATAAATGGCGAGGCAATTAAGCCAAGGCTTACCCAAAATTTAGGTGCAGAAACAAAGGCTTCTTTCGGATGTTACAGTGTGCCGGGGGTGGTGGTGGGGACGGGACTCGCATCCCCTCCTCCACGGTGAGAATGCACTAATCCCCTTTTATCACATGAGAACACACGTTGCTGTAAAGGCCACATTTGGGGACCCTGTAATTCACAAGTGTTCTTGCATAATAAAAAGGAATTCCTGCATTCTCGCAGGCGGTATTCCCTGCAATTACAGAGCTGCAGTCATGATTGTGCAAGTTCCTGCCCCTCCCATGTTATGTCGTAAAGCAGCCCAAGTCTGAATAGGTGTCATGCTTGTAGCAAGTGCAGATGGGTGCCTCTGTAGTTCCGTGTGTGAGGAACATGCCATACTGCAGAGAAATCAATACTTATGACCTAATCACTAAATTAAAAACATGAGTTTCCTAATATAGAAGCAAAGGAAGCATGTGCATATCCTGCAACTAGGTGGTTTTGCTAGCCTTAGAATAACTTCAGTTAGAAGTTGCTTACTTCTGATGTCTCTCCTTGGGCCTTCCTTAACATCCTGTTTACTCCAATTTAACATTACTCATGCTAACTCAGCTTAACTCGGGCCCATATAGGTCTTACAAGCCATTATGCTTGATTAACAATCATAGCAGTTTGCTCTTAGTGAAGAATCAGAGTCCTAAGTCTGGAAGTTACTAAGTATTAGGTTGTATTGAGTTTACAGGTGTCAATCAAGTTCAATTAATTGTGTCTAAGCTTGTCCCTGAAAGGATCATAATGGATAGGAGACACCTGGATGAAAATCTAGATAGATGAATGTGTATAGAAGTAGAGTTAAAGCACCCTAAACAATTGGCGAGTAGAGAAAAAAAATTGCAGCTCACTAATTTGCTCAAGAATGAGGACTAAAAGGGGCCTATTAACCAACTTCTCTGGCATGAGGTGGACATTCTTATGAGAGAAATATTGTGTATAAAATGCTCTTATGTGATTTGCAAAAGGTCAAGAATTCTCTGTTCCAGCCAAGTTAAAAAAAAAAAGAAGCTATGTTAAGTCTGTTAACAATCCTACAGATTCTAGAATAGCTCCAGGCAGGGCGAGTGCAGAAATTCTTGTTTCTTTTAAGGGAATATTCTCCCTTTTTTTCTGGAAGGGAGGTTGTTTCACCTCTCTCTATCCAGGCTCTGATTAGCCACTGCTGTTGGTCCTGTTGCTGCTGCCTGTCTTTTGCATTGCATAGAGCATCTGCACTGCCACACTCAAAGCGTGTGATGATTTAGGCTGCTTGCCTACGTTACACAAACTAACGTTAATTCATATTTAACATTAGTTTGTGTAACGTGGGCAAGCAGCTTTCCTCATTCAGCAGGGGAGCTAATGTTAGTTTCATCCTGGATGACAGAGCTGGAAAATCCAGCCCTGTTGCTCACATGAGTAGAGACGAACGTCCAATTTGAACATGTACGTTCAAATTCAACATTAGTTAAACTAACAGTTTGTGGGGGAGGAGGAAGAGAGAGGAGCTGTGGGCGAGGGACGGTGGAGGAAGGCACCCCCACCCACCCCCCAGTTCAGTCCTGGAAATAGAGGGGAGGTGCGGGGGAGGAAGGGTTAGTGAGTGGGGAGTTATACCCTCCCACCAAGCCCAGCTCGACCGGTGGGGAGAGGGGGGTGGGCAGCCGGGGTGGCAGGAAGGGAGTTATGGGGAACTCGCCTGAAGGCAGTGGCAACATGTTCTCTAGCCGGCTTCTTCTCGCTGTTTCCTGGCCTCCTGCATGAGACCTCCCAGAGCGGCATGGGCAAATGATCCAGCTGCGCCGCCCTATGAGGTCCTGTGTGGCATGTCAGGAAGCAGCCAAAAAGAGCTGGTAGGAGAAGCGGATGAGATGCTGTGGCGGAGGAGGCAATCCCTGGAAGCCAGTCCCACCCCCCTGTCCAGCCCAGCAGGTAACGTGGGCATGGACCTGTTACTTTCCATAACAGATCCATGCTTAAGAAAAAAATTAAGTGGGCATGTAGCCCACCTGCAAATTCACATTACTGATAATTTAACGTGCGATATAGTCTCACATTAAAATCAGTACGTGGGCAAGCAGCCTTATTCCTAAATCCCTTCACAGGGTCTTTGTCATGGGTTTGGGGGTCCGCACCCCACACTTTACCGGGTTTGCGTGACTCAGTTTCCCTTGCGCACAGATCTCTTGAATCAGTTCTCTCTCTGGCTCATTCAAGTGTGCCACAATGAAACTCCTTTGTCACACAAGGGCCCGATCCTTCCCGTTTACAGACTCTTTACTCTGGGTTCGCAAGAGCTTGAGGGCTCTTGTAGCTCACTTGTGTTCCAATATTTGACACTGACCACTTCTTCATAAAATAAGAAGTAAGTTTATTGATTACATAAACAAGATAGTTAAACAGAGTGGTGTTAGAAATCAAAGGTAAATATAACGCATTCCTAACTTATACTGGTTGAGTTCCTAAGTTATTCATCTTAGCCCTAGCAAGGTCCATAAGTTCTTCTCAGTCCTTGATGTAAGCGACTGGATCTCCAGACTTAGAGTTGCTAGAAAGCAAAGTCCTTCCTCTCAGTTCATGACTTCCAGCTGCTGCCTTTGGTATGCAGATGCTCAAGCTGGCTTTTGCAAGAAGTGTGTTTTTCTTTGTATCTTACTCCCATTTAAATAGGAATTTAGGCTCCTTTGTCTCAGATTTTCCGCCTTGGGGATCGTGGGTCAGGGTACGTACGCAACCCAGGCAAACATGGAAGTTCATTTGCATCTCCACAGGCTGTCTAGCAAGCCAGATGTTTTCAATACACTTTCTGTAGACTGGTGACATGTGAGAGGTCTAATTTGAGTTCTACAGTTCTCATTTTCAACCTACAAACATGTGGAACCTTTGACATTACATAGTGTACATGTATAGTAACATTACATACATGTGAAACCTTTGGTGCCACACATTTACCAAACATGTAGTTCCATGTTACACGTGTGTGACCCCATGTTTCTCCATGACAGTCTTTGTTCATAAGACCTAAGGAAATGAGATGCTCTGCCCACACACTTCTGAGTTCTATGGTCCTGGCTAGGCTATCACTGTTTGGAAGTCCAGGAGAGAAGAGCTAAAAACAACAGGAGCCTTCAAAGGAAAAACCAAGAACTCAGAAGGTCTGTTCACATCTCTGCCATTATTATTAATAATATAGCACTGGCAATGTATCTGACACTTTGGGTAATTTCAGATGTGACGGGCCCGGAGGCTTGCCACTCTGAACCCTGGACCAGGATCCATCTTGGATCCGTTCTTTAGATGTGTCAGCCTAATCGCTAACAGGGATTGGGGAGGGGGTGGGGCTGTGTGGTGCGACATGCGGCCGCACAGCCATGCCCCCCTGTGCTCCCTCAGCCACCCACCCTCGGGGAGACGGGTGAGTGGAGCGGCCAGTCAGGCCGCTGTGCCCGATCCCGTATCGCGGTTGGGGCCACTCTAACCACGGTTCTCGACCTCTGGCCGGCCCGAGGTTGAGAACCATGGTCAAGCTTGATCCTGGCTTGGGGTTTACTGTGGTGAACATCTGGCCAGGACCAAACTGACATTCACGGAAATGCTGCCACCACCACAGTGAATCCACTGGGGTTCACTGTGGTGAAAGGCATTTTCATAACGTCTAAAATTACCCTTTACGTTGAAAAATTAGAGATGGATCCCTGCCTCAAGAAGCTTACAATCTAAGAAAGGAGAAGGAAGAAGAGAACATAGGATGAGATAGGAACTCATTAATGAAGCTGAGAAGTCACATGTGAAAGTGCTTGTCTTAGTTACAGAGGATCGTGAATCATAATATGATAGAAGGATTTTCAGTAGAGCTGAAACTCGATCCTTGGAAAACTTCGGAATCCACCTGGGATTCTGGTCCTCAGTTCTGAATTTCCAAAGTCCAAAGGTCTGAGTACCAAAGGCGGTCCCTGGAAAACTTTGAAAGCCTCCATCGAGTGCTGGTGCCATTGCATGTATGACTGGAGTGATCCAGATGGTTGACCTCCTAGCTTCTCTGAGCTAGGAAATAAAACTTACTGGCATATTTGGTAGGAGGGGGGTATGGGAGGGGACAGTTGAGTGATAGACAAGCCAGCTGGCAAGTTTTGATTGGCTGGCGGGGGCAAAATAATGGTACAGTCATTTTCCATTCTTTATTAAATTTGGCTGTGTGCACTACACTGCACCTGTAAGTAATCTGCACCTGCACTGCTAATCTTTAAGTAATTGGCTTGAGGGGGATGGGATAAGGTGATTTTGCCTGCCCTGTCCTATTCATAGGGGCAATGCTGGGGGACAGCAGTTAGCTGATTCCATCATGCCATGATTTATTTCTTTTTTTTAAAAAAAAAGTGGGTCCCACACTGCTGCTGCTTGGCCCCATGGAGGCTAGAGGGATCTGTGCCTTGATCCACTTCCCCTGT
Organism: Sphenodon punctatus; assembly: GCA_003113815.1. Taxonomy (NCBI): domain Eukaryota; kingdom Metazoa; phylum Chordata; class Lepidosauria; order Sphenodontia; family Sphenodontidae; genus Sphenodon; species Sphenodon punctatus. The sequence continues at coordinate 91,309 of QEPC01003426.1, forward strand.
CCTGGACTGTGCAAGTTACCAGTGCCACACCAATGCCATGCCTTTAAAAAAAATAAAAAAAATAAGCGGGTATCACTGCTGCTTGCACTGCTTGGCACCATGGTAGCCAGAGGGATCTGCCTAGCTCCACTTTCCCTGGTCTGTCCATCTACTAGGGGCAATGCCAGTGGTTGCCACCAGTGCCAAATATACTTAAAGTTTGGTGTTGCTGCTGCTTGCACTGCCTGTTGGCAGCACCCTAGAGGCCAGAGAGGGATCACTTTTGCTGTGGTTTTTGTGGGCACTGTGACTGTACTTTGTCTGTGGGTTCAACTTTGCCAAAATGTGACTGACCACTGGGGGACAGGGGAGATATACTTTTTCTGGTAAAAATAATAGGGTGTGTGGGGAGGGGACTTTCCTTGCATAGGTGGGCACTGGGCAGGCAAAATTGAGGCTTTTGCGTGTGTGGGGGCATGGGTGTGTGTGAATGTCTGGTTTCTTTCTTGTCAGTGGTGGTGGCATGTCTGCTGTGCTGACTTTCTCTTTTTTTATATTTCTGTCCGCAGTTGTACTTTTCTGGGTTTGTCTTGAGTGATTGTCCCAATCTTGCTAGCCTGCTTTTGCCCCCGCCCTCCGGAAGAAGACACACACACTTAATTGGGGTAAAAGGCCACACACTTTATTGACCCAATTAAACAGTCAGGGAGGGGGATACTCTCTCCTGGGTCCAGTCTAAGCTATGCTTTTGAATAATAACTATAGAAGATAACTAGGCAGCCCGATGTCCCTCGGTGCTGCTAACTTTGTGTGAACAAGGTCACTCTCACTCCAGCCGTCTGGCTGATTGGGGTGGTCCAAGCCCTCTCATGACCAAGTAGGGGGGAGGCAGTGGCTGCAAGAAAAAGGGGACCATCCCTGTCCTCCAATGCCTTTCTCACCCCTCTCTCCTAAGCCTGGGTTGAAGCTGGTCACCCTTGCTCTAGTTTCACCCCTGCTCCATCTCTTAAGGAGTTGATTTACCACACAACTAACTCTAATGAAACGCCTCCGTCAACCCCTGGACCCCTGTGTGTGCGACAATGAAAAAACAACTAAACACATCCAACCTCTCCCGATAAGGCCAATTTTAATTGCTCCTGCACTGTGAGGAAGGCGAAACAACTGCCAGGCCCATATGCCAATCGGAACTGGCAGCAAAAATTATTTCCCGGCTCCCATTAAAGGGCAACCCGCTGTGACTCCCACAGTGACATGAGGGAGGGTGGGTGCTGCGTTTTCCTCCTGCTCATGGCATCCTCCACGTGCATCTGCTCCACCACTCACCTTCACAAAATGGTGCCTGTCAAGTCCCGTATTGCGAGACTTGCCCGCGCACCGACGTCTTCTGCTTCTGACGTATTCTCTTCCTTCTGGTGGGGTCAGGGCAAAACACAGTCCCTCTTATGCCGCCCCCATCCCCAATGGGAAGGGGGGGGAGGCGGGAGCGCGAGTTCTGGGCACTGCTTGGTTGGCATAATAATTTGAAAGTTGGTGTACTGCTGATGGTGGGCCATGCTGTGGGTACTGCTGGCTTTTTTGTTGTTGTTGCTGTCGGCACACAATTACACTGTTTGGGTTTGTCTTCTTGAGTGATTGTCTCATTCTTGGTAGCCTGTTTTTCTGGGCACTGCATGGCATAATGATTTTAAAGTGGGTGCACTTTAAAATCATTAAAGGAAAGAGTTCCAGGGATTTCTGAGGTCTGGAGTTCCAAATTCTGGGCCCTCAGACAAAGTTCCAAAGTTTGGTCAAGTACCCAGATCAGGTACTCTGAAATTTGGAACTCGTTCTGGGTACTCGAATGACCTATTCAGTGTAGCCCTAACTTTCAGTGAGCAGTCTGTGGGATGAAGAGCTAGGGAAAGCCTAATAGAAGACGTAGGTTACTGTTTCATTTTAGAACAGAGAAAGCTTGCTACTAGGGTAGAGAATTATCCTCTGTGGGAGTAATCTAAATCTACCATGCATCTTCTTGAAGCACCTGATAAAGCCAGTATCTGAATGAGTATGTAATGCAACCATTTATCTTAATGTGTGACATCATGGATTCTGTTATGTCTGGAACTGTTGTTGTTTTTAGCAGTGCTGCTTTGTGGCAGAGCCTAACTGCGTTACAGTAGTTTTGCAACACTTTTGCAACTCTGGGGACTGTTAAGGGCTTCCTTCAGAAGCCTCCAGAGTCTCTGATTGCACGTATGCTGAACAGACTCGCTCTCCTTCTGGATCTGAAACCTCATGGACCAGGCCACACCAGGGTTTGCTTTCTTCAAGCACAGTTAACTTAAGTGTTCTTTAGGTGTACTGCACTGAAGGTAATAATAAGTAAGAGACCACAGGAATTATGTTTGTGTTGTGGAACAGTTCTAATAAACATCATTAGTTCAGCATCGTGGTGTCTCTGGAATAAGCCTCCTTTTACCTATTCTGCAGATTCAAGAGTTTCTCGTTTGAGTTTACTTTTTTAAAAGCAACAACAACAAAAAGAATCTCTAACTGGCACAAATGTTTGTATGTACAAAAATACCTAGGGAACAGGATGTTGCTGCTGATCTGGTAGAAAGTAATCCTCAAGAAGAAATTTTATGCCAGGAAAAGATGAGAGTTAAAACAGTACAACATACTTCTTGTCTTTGCAAGTGACAGGGCAGAGTTAGGAGTGTTCACTGTCTCCTTACTGTAAACCTGAAAGGTGTTGTCCAAAAAGGAATTGCCTTGTAATGGCCAGTTCTAAGGCTGGAGAAACAAGGTGAATAGTTACCCAAACGATCATACAGGGATGCTATCTGTAAAGACCAGCTGAAGTTGTGTTGACTTGTATGTAGTGAGAAGCATTTCTAACTGTTCTGAAAGTGGTCTTTTATACGGTTATTTATGTTCTCGATCATATATCAGAGTTTCATCATAGGAAACTGACATCACTGAGTGACCAGTACATGCCCAACCTAAAACATAAGTATTGGTGATGTGTACTGGCATGATGCACATATGGGGTGCATGTTTTTGTGGGTTTTCTGAGAATATATGTGGTTTGCATGTCCCATAACTGGCATGCCATCGTTAACATGTCGCTTAACCAACACCTGTCTCAAAAAATCAAAAACCTGTCCGGCCGCGGTTGTTGAACTCCCTTCCGAAGAAAGCCCACCTGGCCTCGGGTCTGCTCGCCTTTCGGCGGGCATGCAAGACTTGGCTGTTGATCCAGGCCTTTGGAGGGGAGGGAGGGGTAAATGGGGGAGATTGGTGGGGTGTGGAATTTGGGGAATTGGAGGGTAGGGTTAGGGTCGGGGGGTTTAAATTATTTAAAAAGTGATGTTGGTTTTAATGTATTTTATTGTTTTATCGTATTGTTAGCCACCCCGAGATGCTGTGGGCATGTGGTAGTGGCATAAAAATGCTAAGAAATAAATAAATAAAATAAATAAATAAAGGTCTTTGCTACTATTCCTAATCATTTCTATAGCGCTATTAGGCGTACACAGCGCTTCACAGTTACAGATTTTGGAGATGGGTCCCAGCCCAGTGGACTTACAAACTAAGATGGACAAGAGTCAGGGAGAGGCAGATACACACATTCCCATTTTACTGATGAGAACTGGGGCTGAGAGGTTGTGACTTGCCCACGTCCACCCAGAGAGTTCATGGCTAGGACGGGATTAAAACCCTGACTTTCCAGGACCAAGTCCAGCACCTTATCCACTACACCACACGTAGGGTAGCTAGCTATATATGCACATTTTTCTAGGACACTTATGAAAAATGCATGTTGCAGGGCCAGCATTGGCACCTTAGGCATCAATGCAGGGCCTGCAACATGTATTTTTCATAAGCGTCCTGGGAAAAATTGCATATATGACAACCGTAACCACACTGACTTTCTAGATTGAGAAGGTGTAACTTGTCCAAGGTCACCCAGTGAATTCATGCCTAGGTCAGGATTTGAACCCTGGCTTCCCAGGTCCAAGTCTAGCACTTTATCCACTACAACACACTGGTGCTCTCTATAAATAGAAATACTATTACTCATATAGATATACCATTTGCTGACACGTCTGTAGGCCCCAAATCCTCCCTAGACTACAACTAGAATTTCCTGCTTCACTTTTAAAATGGGGTAGGCAGGGTATGTGAAAGATGCTCTCCACAAATTCTATGCAAATTCATAATGCGCTGGGAGTGTGCCAAACAATGATAACTTTATGAAGGAAGCATAATGGTATAAGAAATGAACAGCAGCCTAGAGGTAGGGTGAACAGGCTGCAACTCCAGCTTCCAACACAGAGCAGAACTGAAGCTTGCAGGGAAAATGGGAGACCCTTAGGCCAGTAGAAGGAGAGGTTTCCCCTGTCACATGACACTGGTCTATATACAAGAAGACTGTAGGGCCATTCCCAATACACAATAACTACTATCCCTTCAAAGAAAAGTTAGCAAATTAATTCTTAGTTTAAATCCCCCCCAAACCTAAGCATATACTGTGCTGAAACTAATGAATCTACTACTAAAAAGGCCTTTGCCTTAACTGCAGGCCTGAATGCCAGCTCTATAATCTTATATCACAAGGCATAATGAGTTTTAACGATCTCCGAGACAATAGCTCATTATTTTACAGGTACATCTTTTCCTGTGTATTCAAGGGGGAAAGTTACATGTGAGCAACAATAACATTTCGAAATGTGGATGCAGTAGAGCAGCATGTAAAAGGGAGAAAGTGGTGGGGTTGCCTGCAGCAGAGAGCAAATATAGTATATTGACAGAACTGACATCACACACGCAAAATGAAGTGGCTGAACAATATAACTGAAATTTCAGGAGGCTATTATGTTCCCTGAAGAGAAGAGTGCAAAAATATTATGAAATAAGAATAGGAGATAATGTAAGTTAATGTCAGTTCTTGAGAAGTTACCAATAGCATGTCATTCCAGACTCTAGTTCTTAGACATAAGACACAAACTAATTTGCCTATGACATGCAGAATTGGAGTAGCTTGTGCTAGGAACAGATACTTATGATGCAAATCTAATTTGTGCTGTAGGGATGTCACAGAGTTTTTAAATGACAAAAGGGAAGATTAAACAATTGTGAATGAATAGTCTTTTTCAAATCGGGCAATAAAGATCAGTGTGCATTTTGGAGCAACAAGAGAAGATATTATTAATAATTCTAGAATCAAAAATACCTTCTGTTTAATAAGGATTTTAAGGCCCTTGCAAATTCAGCTCTGCTCCAAAAAGCATGGAAATTGCAAGTTAAGGCTATGGCCTTAATGTGCACCCCATGAAAGGAGCAAATGTACACTATCCTATTGTGCTCCCATACTGCTTATGCTCCATACATCCACTTAGCCTTGCTGTTTCGGTTCCAATCCTTTTTCCTTTGCAGGTTGGCAGCAACAGTGAATCTTCTGGAAAACACAAGAGGGTCAAGGGGCAGCTTTTATATGGTTTTGGGAAAACTGGGCAGCCTTAACGTCAGTGCCTTGTAAACAGTAAAGACATTGTACGGTCTCATGTATTGTGCTTGCTTTCATCTTAGGCTCCATGCATGCACACTTTGCCATGGTCCTTCAGCCCCTCTCTTCTTGGAGATGGCGAGTGAATGAGTGCGTGCATCTGTGTGTGAGAGAGAGAGAAACAGCAAAATGCACCCTTCTGCATACTGCAGTCACTCAC
>QEPC01003426.1:100100-115686 GCA_003113815.1 Sphenodon punctatus
TGGGTCCCTTTGCCTTGTAATTTGGCAGAGATGACAGGGAAGGTGTGTGATAAAGTTCTGCCAAATTATTTATAAATAGGATGGAATATAAAAATGTTATAGCCAGAAATGTATTTTCAAGTTAATAGCTTATAACATCAGGACACCTTATCCAATCTTTCTGAAATTAGGCAGGATTGGTTCACTAGTGGAGGGACATACTTTCCCAAGTTCCATACAAATTGGATGGAAGATAAAAAAGATGTAATCTTTCATCAGAATTGAATAAAAAACAAAAAACCTATAGCTGGAAATACATTTTTCAGTTTTTCCCCATTATTTCAAAAACAAAATTTTGTTTTGATTTTGTTTGCATTATTATTATTATTTGTTGTTTTCATTATTACAATAATGAAAATGAAAATCACAATTTTTGTTATCAGAATAGCAAAAACAAACCTGGCTGTTCCACCTGACCTTTGCTGGGGAGGATGGGTGGGGTGGGGGTGGGGTTAAGGGTTAGGATTTATTTTATTCCTTCTATTATGATGTTTTTAACATTTTATTGTGGTTGTAAGCTGCCCCGAGCAGCTGTGCAGGAGGGGTGGGGTAGTAAATTTGTGAAAATAAACAAATTCCTCTGTGAACAATTACAAAACGCTAAAACTTGGTGTTTGAAAGCAGAAATAAGTTTCCCACTCGTACTCGTTCTGAGTCTTTCCAAAGTTCATAAGCATCAATGGTACCTGACTGAACTGCTGTAACAGCACTTGTTCTGTGGTGCATGGATACTGAAGCTGGGGCCATGACTGCAAGAGTCCTTTGGAATATCAGGCTTTCAGCAATCCAGATACCGCAGGGCTCATTTGTGTTAGAAGTGCTGAGATTTCAGCTCCAGTTACGTCAATATTTCTTGACAATAGGATCCTGGGGGCTACATTCTCAACTATTTTAACAGTGTTGTTCCGTGGAGCAAATGTCATTACTTGCAGCCAACTACGTTTGGCTGTAAAAGGTCACTTTCACACATTGCCGGGGAGGCAGGCAAACGTCCATTAATGCAGTTGTGGCTCTGTTCTCATGGGAATTAGTGTACATGGGAATGCGCTGTTCCGCTTTTATCCTGTGAGAACCCTGTCGTTGTAAAAGCTAAATTGGTATACCTGGATTCTCAACAAATGCAAATTTACAACTACATTGATTCATAGAGAATAAGAACATAAGTAGTGCCATACTGGCTCAGACCAATGGTCTGTCGAGCCCAGCATCCTGTCTCCGACAGTGGCCAATCTCGGTTGCTTGGGAGAAGTTCCGCATCCTGTCACAATGGTCAATCCGTTACCTGTTGTCCACTCCCAGCTCCCAACAGTCAGAAGTTACATCCCCTAAACCTACCTTGCTAATAGCTGTTAATGGACCTACTGTCTAAGAACTTATCCAATCCTTTTTTAAACCCAGCTATTCTACTGGCCTTGACCACATCATCTGGCAACAAATTCCACAACTTAACTGTGTGCTGAGAAAAAAAAACACCAAACTTTTACTTGTTTTAAATCTACCACCAGTTAGTTTCGCCCTAGTTCTAGTACTATTTGAGAGAGTAAATAACCACTCCCTATTTACTTGTTCCACACTACTCATGATTTTATAAACTTGTATCATATCCCTTCTCGATCATCTCTTCTCCAATTAGAAGAACCCTAACCTATCAAGCCTCTCTTCAGATGGGAGCTGTTCCATGCCCTTTATCATTTTTGTTGTCCTTCTCTATACCTTTTCTAGTTCTACTATGTCTTTTTTTTTTTTTTTTGAGATGTGATGACCAGAACTGCACACAATATCCAAGGTGTGTTCGCACCACAGATTTATATAGTAGCATTATGATATTTTCAGTTTTAGTCTCTTTCCCTTTATGAATAATTCATAACATTCTCTACTTTTTTGGCCGCCACTCCACATTGAGCTGAGGATCTCAATGTATTGTCCATTATGACTCCAACATCCCTGAGTAGTAATCTCTAATTTAGAACCCACCATTGTGTATATATAGTTTGGATTATATTTTCCTATGTGCATCACTTTGCACTTGCCAACAATACATTTCATATGCCATTTAGATGCCCAGTCACCTAGTCTCATATGTTTGTCCTGCAATTCCTCACAGTCCACTTGGGTTTTAACTACCTTGAATAATTTTGTGTCATCTGATCACCTCCCTTTTTACTTCCTTTTCCAGATAATTAATCAATATATTAAACAACACTGGAATCTACCCCTGAGGCATTAGTAATGACAATCCTGCCTGGTTGTAACTAATGTGATTTGGCGCCATTGCCATGGTTACAAACCGTTGCATAACCATAGCTGATGAAGGGCAGGGGAAGTGCAACAGAATATTTGTGAAGGATTGGTATTCCACTGTATGGCTTGTACTGGCGAAGTAGTAGTTTTCTCTTATCCGTGTGGGCAGGGAAACTGTGTTATTTGTGGATGGTGCTGTCTATAGGTGCCACGAGAACATTGCCACCAGCATTTAAGAAAATAGAAAAAAAACATTCTCAGTGGTGTAAATCTGTTAAATGTTAGCCTATTTTGGACAATGATTTCCTGAGTACCACTGCCGCTTACCCTTACTACTGGTGTCGTGAGCAAAACATTAAATACCTGAGGGCAGCAGCACTGGAAGGAAAGCCCATGGAGTAAGAGAGAATGATTGCATGATAGATGATAGGATATCTGAGATCAACACCACTTAATAGGCTTGGGCAAATTTACCGCACAGAATGGCAGCGTGACAACTGCTTGATGCTTCTTGAGAAGTAAAACAAGAAGTTAAATCTTGTTAATATCCGGGCATGAAATTCCAGATTGAACTCTGGGAGCCCCCCCCTCCCCCCCAATTCAGTCACCAGACTTTATCCTGATATTAAACTATGCTTGCTCCACTGCACCCCTGAACCAATTTTCATGGCACCGTTTTCATGGCACCAATTTCGCCTATGAAGCGCCTACGAATTTCGTGCTCTGGTAATATATCATAACCACCCTTTAAATGATGAATTGCAAAATACCAATTTCATTTTTGTTGCTTCTTCAAGATACAGAAAGACCCATCTCAGCATATCTAAATATATTTTCTTCCTTGCTTTTTGTTTTTGCTGATGGACTTTAGCAAGCTCTTTTGGGAAGTCTAAATATTTTGACTTTTCCTGAGTTGTCTGATATTACCGGAGTTTGTAACCTGACCTGCAGTTCTCTTCCAGCAGTTTTATAGATCTCTGTAAACCTAGGCAGTTTTTAAAATGGCACTCCCTTCTCTGCTCTCTAACTGAAATCCAAATTAAGAAAGGCTGTGGTTATACCCTTTCAGATAACGCCCCCCCTGCCCTTGCCCCCCACACCCAAAGCGACCCCAACCTTCACTTCCTTGCCCTTCCACACCCAAAGCATCCACCTGCCCTCACTCCCTTGCCTCCCCCAAACTCAAAGCACCCACCTGCCCTCACTCCCTTGCCTCCTCCACACCCAAAGTGTCCCCTGCCCTCTTTCCCTTTCCCTCCCACACTCAAAGTGCCCCCTACCCTTGTCCCTCTACCCAAAGCACCCCTCTGCTCTCATTCCCTTGCCTCCTCTACACCCAGAGCTTCACTTCCTTGCCCCCCCACCATAAGCAGACCCTTGCCCCTCACTCTTGCCTCCCCCACACCCAAAGTACCCCTTGCCCTTGCTCCATTGCCCCCCTCACTGAAAGCACCCCCCTCCCTTGCTTCCTTGCCCTTGCCTTTTCTCCCTTGCCCACCTACTCAAAGTGCCCCTACCCTCACTCCATTGCCTCCCCCACACCCAAAACCTCACTTCCTTGCTTCCCCCACACCCAAAGCCTCACTCCCTGCCCTCGCTCCCTTGCCTCCCCCACACCTAAAGTGCACCCCCTTGCCATCGCTCCCTCATCGTCCTACACCCAAAGCCTCCCAGGTACAATTGCCCCTAGCCCCACTCAGGAAAGGGAAAGATGAGAGAAGAGGCAGCGAGCAGTGTTCCTCTTCAAAGCAGCTCTGCCCCTCTCCATAGGATAACATCAGGTTTTTTACAACCCTATAACTTTAAAACTACTAATCAGATTTACAAATAATATCCCAAAGGCACCCCCTGGCAGCCTCCTTTAATTTTCTAAAAGGCTAATTCCTCCTCCCCAACAACACTCAACCTTGCCCAGATTGAGACGGTCTGGCTAAATGAAAAATCAGGCTTGAAAGTGCAGTTATCAAACTGCGATATTTCAGCTTTTAGCCAACTGATTCAGCTGACATTTTCACAGCATGAACCATTTACCCAATTTCACAATTTTAACTTTGATCATGCCAATTTTAGAACAAATAGAATGTTAGGGCTTTATAACATAGCATGCAACACACCTTAACTATTAGAGCGCTCCCACGCTCTAATAATTTAAACTTCTTATCTTCTACACATTTCATCTGTATATTTGGACTGAAATGAGATATCAAGATTATTCAATATCCCGGGTCAGACCGAGCACTAGGATTCCTTCACTGACTTCTTTGTGAGGGGGTGGGGGGAATCACTGTGCATGCACAAATGGCCGCCACCCTTAAATTAACAAAAATGGCAGTGATAGCGCCACCACCATTTTGGTTAAGAGCAGCAGCCATTTTGTAAATGTGCAGCCTGCTGCCCTTAACCAAAATGGTGGCAACATTTGTTGCCATTTTGTTTAAGGGTGGTGGCCATTTTGCACATGCACATTGATTTATTTATTTTATTTTATTAATGTTCCTTGCCGAGAACTTGTACTGGGACTGGAATCTCAATTAGGGCCAAAGCAGCAGCGTTGTCTTCCATTTAGCTGCTTGCTGTTGATGTTTTTGCATTCTTGCCACCGACCCAATGACATTTTCTGGCAGTTTATGACACTCTCCAACATTTTGCGACAGTTTGTCATTTTGCGGCAGTTTCTGACAATTTGGTTTTGACAGTTTCTGACTTTTGCAACAATTTCCCCACTTTCCGGAAGCCTGCTTCAAGCCTGTGCCCAACTGCCCATGCTTTCACCTCATGGCAGTACTCATGTTGCTCACTTCACTGCCCCCCACCCCCGGTCACAACACCCATTCCACAGTCACTCAGTTAATAACAGGAGGCAGTGGCAGCAGCGTAGGGTCTGACTCCATCTGAAAATCTCAGCGGGTGAGTTGTTGTGAAATGGGCTGGGTGTGGCAGGGTCCTGTGTGCTGTCTGGAGGTTGGGCATGTGCGGGGAAAGTTTACCTCCTGATTTTTGGTAGTTCGTGGTACTTCCTGGTAATTTGTGGAACTTTCAGAAAATTCACGACACGTGTGGCATTTAAGTGTGGGACTTGACTGGGGATGCTGTGTCAGCAAAGCGGCAATGGATGGAGAGTTTCTGACAAAATTGTTGAAAACTGACACGTAGTTTCAGGCCTAATCTCAATGAGACTCAACATAGAGAGAATGCTAGTGAGCAGCAATTTAGCTTCTTGTTTCACCCCTAATGTGTATATCATTTAATTTTCATGTAGAGGTTTGTTCACAGCTGTTAAGCATGAAACTACTTTTGAATGCATATCAAACTGAACTCATTCTGTAAAACATGTCTAATTTAACTGCCAGACTGCATTTCAGACTTAACATTTATGTCTGACTTTATGCATTAATTCCAAAGGGTGTATGCAGCAGCATAAATTTGTCCAAATATTAACACCTTCTTTGTGTTGGTAATCCTGTTTAGTATCTCACACCAAGACACAACTTGATACAATGTTTTAAAAAGATGGTTCCCTACCTCCTTAATGTCCAAGATAAGAGTTTGAATTATCCCCCTTAATATAGTTTTGCAACAATCCCAAGTATTAATGAAAAAATATTGTTTATATAACTACTGATTTATTTAAAAGAATTCTTTTTCAAGCTACCCAAATTTAGCACTTTCTAAAAACGGTGATTAAGATAAATACAGGATATAACTTGAATCTAAAAAAATAATACATTAATACAGTTATTTATTATGCATGTACACATACAGTGCACAACTTTTTGAATGAAAATATCAAGTTAATGCTTAGGTGAACTATTTTAAAGAACAACAAAAATAGTTTACCAAGTGCTATTGGTGCACTCTCTAGTCATCCAGGTGTACAAGAACTTGAAGAGGGAACCAAATCCTCATACACACACGCAAGAGGCATTGTTGCTCACCACCCACTCATTTCAGCATGCAGGGTCACAAACATGATCCCCTGCCAGAACCAGTCCAGCTATGTGGTCTGACCTGTCATAATCATATGCCCAGGTACGGGAGTGTACTCCATGCTCCTGTATCCCATGCAGCAGCTCACTGACCATGGTTATGCTGCACAATGATGTGAAGCAATTAACTGCACAATTAACTATGAATGAAGATTTGGCATGCTACTTGGGAAGTAAAACAGATATGCTACTTCGGAAGTAAAACAAAACGTTAAATCTAGGTAATATATCATATCCACCCTTTAAAAGATTGATGGCAAAATACTGCTTCCAAGAGCTCTATTTACAGTACATCATAATTGTATTAAAATGGTACACTAGCTGAAATTTAAAGGCCAAGAGTGAAAGAGTATGGGCTCTGAAATGGTGGCTTTTCCTTTATGTTTAAGATATAATTACCAACAATTTAAAATCATTAGTCACTTACAGAAATTGGCTGAATATGCTGAAGCTTGCATTGAATTCTAATAAGCTGTTTGTTCTCTAGGGTAGGGATCCTCTTTCTAGTATGCATATGTACAAACACTCACTGCCAATTCATTCCCACTGGATGTGAGGGTGAAATATTTGAAGGAGTAACTGGGTTATGGATTGGTTGAATTTATAGAGGATAGGTCTATAAATGGCTATCAGTTGAGTTGGATATGGAATAGGACTTCTAACTGCGGGGAGCAGAGAGAAAACAGCAAGAAATTGATCACTCCATGATGACCTCATGTCTACTTCTCAGAAGCAATCATAACTGGCCACAGTCAGAGACAGGATTCTCGGCTAAATGGATCATTTTTCTTGCCCAGTATCTTACATTTTTTTGCCCAGTCTTACATTCTTAAACACTTAACAAGAAAGAAACTCTGCAGCATGAAAATAGCTGTTGTCCATGTTTTCCAGACTGTGGTGTGCGAGACTGCCCATCTGCCCCCATTAAAGTTCTCTTCTGTTTACTGAGCATTAAGGTGAAGATTGAATTTTTGCTACATACTAGACATGGGGTATTTTCAGACGTTACGAGATCACAGTGAACCACGGTGAATACCCACCTGTGGTCACTATGCCTCGAACATCTGTTTGGCGGCCGCCAGATGTTCGCCACGCTCAATCGGCACATGGGGTCAATATCAACCACTCTTCCCGGGTTAGCTGCACCAATTCCCCGGGAAGCGTGGTGAAAGTGATCCCTAGCGGGGATCAAAGAAAAGTCATATCTGGTCGGGCGCCACAGCCCTGGATCACCGGTGGGATCCTGGGCCATGGCGATTTCAGCCAGATGCTGCGACTGCATTGACCCCACCACCCGCCCGTCTCCCCAGAGGGTGGGCGGCGGGAAGCATGGAGGGGGCGGTGCTGTGCAGCCGCACGTTGTGCCGCACGGCACCGCCCCCTCCCAGATTCCCCGCCGGGATCCCCCCGGCACGTCTGATATGGCGTGATGGGGTCATCCCGACGGGGGATGAATCGATTGTTTTCGGGACGGGGCCAACCAGCCCCATAACATTTGAAAACACCCATAGTTGATGCTACTTAGTTATACTGTAGGTCTTTAGCTGTTTGCAGAAAATGTCATTAGTGGTGATTAGTGATGCCTGGGGTATTTGTGTGTGTGTTGAACCTGGATGTTGGTCTGCTGTAAAAGGAGGCTGTTCTTTTTCTCTTACAATGTGATAGGAGAAAGTAGCTACTGCCTTGGGGAGGAAGGCAAAGAGAAATAAAAAACCTTCACTTTCAGAAGTAACTACCTAGCTCCATTCCAAAGTTGTAGCTTCATAGATCTGCTTTGAGTAATGACACTGTGTGTTGTGCACCAGTCTGACTGTACAAAAGATTGGCGATATATTCATGCTGGTATAGTAGGTGTAACGAAAGCTAATAAAACACATAGGGCACAAAAAACACATGCACAAATACAAAACAGGGACAACTGGATTGGTCATAACATGACCGAGAAAGAATTGGGAGTAGTGGTGGATCAACAACTGTACATCGGTCAGCAGTATGATGCTGTTGCAATGAATGCTAATGACATCTTAGGCTGTTTCAACAGAAGCATTATTAGAGCGCAGGAGTGCTCTAATAGTTAAGGTGTCTTACACCCTCTCTTATAAAGCCCCAACATTCTATTTACTGTAATATTGAAATGATCCAGGTTAGGATCTTTAAATTGGGCTAGGATCACTGGGGTAGGCAGTTCACGCTGTACAAATCTCAGACAAATTGGCTGAATAACAGCTGAGATATAGCAGTTTGAAAACTGTTCTTTGAAGCCTGATTTTAAAAAAAATCCGACTATCGATCTGGGCAGGGTCGAGGCTTTAGTGTATGTTGGGAGGAGAATTAGTGTGTTAGAAAATTAAAGGAGGCTGCCAGGGGGTGCCTCTGGTTGTTTTTTTTATAAAATCTGACAAGTCGTTTTAAAGTTATGGGTGGCTGCTTGGAAGAGGCTATGGAGAGGGGCGTGGCTGCTTGGAAGAGGAGCAGTACTCCCAGCCTCTTCCCCTGTCTGTCCCTTCCCAGAGCAAATCTTAGCAATGTTATGGAGGGAGAAACAACAGGATTTGGCAACAGAGTCAATGTAGGGTTTAAAAGAAAGGGTTGAGTCAAAGATGAAGCCTAAGCTATGGGCTTGGGGGACGGGAAGGATGGTGACCCCATTGATGAGGATCGACAAGGAAGAGGGAGAGGAAGGATGAGGGGGGGAAGATAAGAAGTTCACTTTTAGCCATGTTGAGTTTGAATTGACGTTGAGACATCCAGGTAGAGAAGTCAGAGAGACAGCTGGTGAGGTGAGCTTGAACAGATGGAGAGAGAGTTGAGTGTCATTGGCGTAGAGCTGATATTGGAAGCCATGGGAGGGAATGAGTTTGCCTAGGAACAGGGTATAGACAGAGAAGAGGAGAGGGCCAAGGAACCTTGGGGAACATCAACTGAGAGTGGAAGGGAGGAGGAAGTGGAGTTGGCAAGAGACACATTGAAGGAGCGGTCAGAGAGGTAGGAGGGAGAACCAGTCAAGGACGGAGCCATGGAAGCCAAGGGAGTGAAGTGAATCCAGCAAGAGTGAGTGGTCAATTGTATCGAAGGCAGCACAGAGGTCAAGGAGGACAAGATTGGAATAGAGGCGATTAGATTTAGCCACAAGAAGATCGTTGGTGATCTTAGCGAGAGCAGTTTCAGTAGAGTGAAGGGGGCGAAAGTCAGATTGGAGGGGGTCAAGGGAGGAGTTGGCGGAGAGGAAGTCGAGGCAGTGGGAGTAGACAACACATTCAAGAAGCTTGGAAGCAAAAGGAAGGAGTGAGACAGGATGGTAGCTACCGGGGTCAAGAGTGGACTTTTTGAGGATAGGAGAAACAGTGGTGTGCTTGAAGGTGAATGGGAAGGAGCCAGTAGAGAGGGAGAGGTTGATGATGTGCAGGAGGGAAGGGGCGACAGTGGAAACAATGGAGGTCAGGAGGCGGGAGGGGATAGGGTCAAGGGGGCAAGTGGAAGGGTTGGAGGCGGAGAGCAGGGAGATTTCCTCAAGGGAGGTGGGAATGTGGGTGTGTGGGTGAGACAATGTGTGGGTGTGAGAGAGAGAGAGAGAGAGAGAGAGAGAGAGAGAGATAATGTGGAGGGGAGAGAGTGTGAGAATATGGGGTGTGAGAGTTTGTGCATGATATCTGTGTGTGTGTGTGTGTGTGTATATAGACTTCTCTGTGTGTGCAGTTTGTGTGGTGTCTGTGTGGTCTAAATGTGACAATGGTTGGAGCCATTCCGAATAAACTTATTTACAAGGTAGCAACCTTCTGATCCACGTATAATGTTTACAAGGTTGCAGCCTTCTGTTCTTCAAGATAGCTCCAACCATTCTCACCACTGGTACAGTGGAATGACAACCGATGGGAGTTGAATGTCCCTAGTACTTTAACAGTGGTTCTTGGGACTGGAATGACCGCTTCAGGTACAGTGGAGTGACAGCCCCCTGGAATTTGTATGATGTCCCCATATTTTTAATGGTGGTTCTAGGGACTGGAATGACAGTTTTAGGTACAGTGGAATGACAGCCCACAGGAGCTGAATGATGTCTCTAGTACTTTAATGATGGTTCTTGGGACTGGAATGACAGCTTCCAGATGCACTGGAATGACAGCCTTCTGTGAGTGGAACCTATGCGTGGCCCCAGAACCTTGATGATGGTTCTTGGGACTGGAATGACAGCTTCAGGTACAGTGGAATGACAGCCCATGGGAGTTAAATGACACCCCTAGTACTTTAACGATGGTTCTAGGGACTGGAATGACCACTTCAGATACAGTGCCTGTTGACATGACAAGCTGACATAGTTGAGGTTAATTGACCCCCTTGTTAACCAAAGAAGATGTCTATGAAGGGAAGATTATTTTAGTAATTTTTTAGAGCAGATGGCACAGGGCTCTGTTGTGCTACAGTGACTGCTGGGGAGGAAGGATCATCTCTTCTCCCCCATGACCATGTAGTACTTGCATCCGCTTGTCAAGCTAAGAGAGACATGCTTCAGAGGTGTGGGGAGCGTTCTTTTGGGCTCTGCAGAAATGAGAAGCTGATAGTGTAGTAAGGTGCTGGGGTGTCCTGAGGGATTGCAAGGATCTGTGCAAAACTGCAGGTTTGTGTCCCCAAATACCTTGCTGGGGTTTCTCCTAGAATCGGGACCACTGCAAATCAGTGCACCCAGATAGCCTGGTTTATTCGTTCATTTGATTTAAATTTATTTCCTGTCCATCCCACAAAAAGTAGGCTTATGGTGGGTTACCATAATATAAAAACAGATGCAAGTTTAAGATATTAAAAGGAAAAAAGAAATGCAATAAAAAAATATACACACCACTAACCCATCCATCATCCACTAAATACCTGCGTAAACAAAAATGCTTTCCAGTGCTTGTTGTTTGAAGGAAGTAACAACCTTCTAAACTGAAGGGAGCAGCTCTTCCATCTTAGCCTCCCCTAAGCCCTGCTCCCATAGTGGTTATACTGCTCATCATTCTACTGCAGTAGCAGGACACATGTTCTTCACTGCATTTTATTTAACAAAAAAATTGGATATTCCATAGTCAAAAACCCTCCAGTTTTCAAGAGGCGTTAATGCTCTTACAAATTCAATCATGCACTAAAAAGAATGGAAAGTGCAAGTTAAGGCTTCTGTCTTAACTTCCATTCCATTTTAGCAGTAAAGACATTGTACAGGCTCGCATATTGTGCTCACGTACAACTTAGGCTCTATGCACCCACACTTTGCCTTCGTCTTTCATCCCCAATTCTCTTCCTCTGCAGGTTGGGGGTAACACTGAAGGTGGGGACAGGAAGCGTGAACTGACCCCTTGCCGCCTCCTTTCCCTCTATTCTTTTATTTTGGTTGGGGAAAACAGGACAGCTGACTAATGGCTCACAACCTTCCCTCTTACGCACTAGTCCCCACTGCTCTCCCAGAGCACAGTGAAGCTGGGTACAGTCATATACAAATATTTAATTTAAACTTTAAGTTGGGTACACATTGAAATTAATAAAATGGAATGGCCATTGGAAGGAATGGAGGCAACATTAATACCAATTTCTAAATAAATACTATTGTCATTCCAACATCCAATTAACTCTTATAAACCGGAGGTTGTTTGACTATGGAATATGCAAGAGATGGTAAGTTCTTGTGGCAGACTACACAGCTCTGGTTAGGCCCCAGATGGAGTACTGAGTTCAGTTTTGGGAACCCCATTTTAAGAAGGACATAGAAAAGTTTGAGAGGGTGCAGAGGAGAGCAACAAAGATGAGGGCACAAATCCAATGAGGTGAGGTTGAGGATTTGGGTATGCTTTGAGAAAAAATTAAGCGGAGATATTATCACAGTCTAAATATATTCAAAAGGCTGACATAAAGAAGATGGAGAGCGATTGATCTTCCTTGCTATGGAGGACAGGACAAGAGGCAATGGGTACAATCTTCAGAAAGGGATCATGAGGTGAACATTTCTGACTGTAAGAGAAGTCAGGTAATGGAACAGGCTACCTAGAAAAGTTGTGGATTCTCCATCACTTGAGGTTTTTAAGAGAAGGCTGGATGAGCATGCATCTGGATTATCTACATATGGCAAATCCTGCACCATGCAGGGAGACCAGGGCCGGCACTACCATTAGGCAGGTCAGGATGCCACCTAAGGCACCAACTTGGAGGGCATGGTTCTCTGGATTCCCCTGATCCAACTGCTCAGCCACTGCCACCGGTGATAAGCTCTGCACTGGATGGGACAGGATAGGCGCTCCCTTGAACTTGTTGCCCTAGAAGGTCTTGCTAATAAGCTCTGCACTGGATCAGGGGTGGAAGAGACACCCCGTAGGGGTCCAATCCAGCTTCTGCCACCTCTTCTGCCCCTGATCCAGCTGCCACTGTCACTTCTCCTAAAAGTTGAAGGGGGTGCCTCTCCCATCCCCAGTCCAGGTGCCACCACCACCACCACTGGTAACTTAAGCACTGCAGTTGGATAGGGGATGGAGGGTTGGGGTTGCCAGGCCCTCAGTCCCCGAGAAGCGGTCTGTGAATGCACCTGTTGCTCACGAGGTATATGCAGTTTGGAGTTGCCTGTATCTAGGGCTGAAATGAGAACCAAAATGATTCTTGTGAGACTCCAGAACTGACAGCGAAATCTCAAGAAGATTTCACTAATGGTTTGAGATCTTCTGAGAGTCTCCACAAAAATAAAAAGAACAAAAAAAAATATGCTCTGCACATGTGCAAAATGGCCTCTGGGGCCATTCTGCACGCGTGTATCCCTTTTCCAAGATGGTATGGGCCATGTCAGTTCCATTTTGGAAAAGGGTGGCTTATGCGTGTGAGATGCATGCAATGTGTGTGCTGGTTGCGCGAGGGAAACACACACGGAAGTTTGCCTACGACAGAAAAACCCCTTGTGCTGTCCCTACGGGGGGGTCTGGACTCAATGACCCTTGTGATCCTTTCTAGCTCTATGATTTTATGATTCTATGAAATATTTTCTTTTAAGATCATTTAATGAATTTATATTAAAGGTGGACTGAGAGATTGGCAAATCAAGGTATATCTTACATTTTCAGTTTAAAAAAAAAAGTGTTTTAGATATATAATGTATATTTCTGTTCCTGTTTGACAGATGAAAAAAAAACAAAGGAGAATGTAGTTAGGTGATTTGGATAGATGTAAAGGTGGGGGATGGATTATTATCGGGATCCTGGCCCACCAGTCATAGAAACAAGGGGATAGTCTCTGGCTGTTTTTAAATGGGCACGGCTGGGGTGGGGGGGGGAAGGGCGGATCAGTTTGCGCTGCATGAGATGGCCATGGACCACCAATGCACATTGAATAAGTAAGGGGGAATTCAAATGGGCCAGGGATGTGTGTACACCCCTAACTACGCACGTTTTCGCATCCCCCTGCATGGAGCATCCTGGCTTTTTCCTGATGCTCCGTGAGTGGGCATGAGTAGATGATGCATGGGTCCTGGGAGTGCCCCACCCCCCGCCCCATCACCACCAGACACGTGTGGGATGGGTCGACCTTGGTGTTCGTGTCTTGTCTAAAAATGGCCTCACTTCCTTAATTTGGTCAGCTGTACCAGCCTGTCTCTGACAGTGGCCAATCTCGGCTGCTTCAGGTACAACATCCATTGCAAAGGGGCCTATGCTGTGGTTGTCAGGGCAGCAAAGAAGGAGTTCTTCGCTACCCTGATAGTCTGTGAAGTCTCGTCCAGCGGAGCTTTCCTGGGTGGTGAGGGGGTTGGTTAGTCGAGCCTCCCTCCACCTGGAACTGGAGTCTTCCAGTGGCCGCTGTGACATGTTTGTTGAGTACTTTGCAAATAAAATTGCTCGGATTCACCATGACTTCGACTTCGCCTTCATGACAATAGGAGAACCAGAGGTTATGGAGGCTCTGTTTTGTCTGGTTTTGTGGGATCTGTTTCAGTGAGTGAAGCCCACCGCTGCGGCAGATGTTCTGGGGACTGGTAGAGCCACATTTTTTGAACTAGACCCATGCCCATCCTGGCTGCTCAAGGCCAGCCGGGAGACATTGGGACCGTTGCTGGTGGGTGTTGTCAATGCCTCCCTGTGGGAGGGCAGGGTGCCAGACTGCCTCAAAGAGATGGTGTTGTGGCTCCTGCTCAAAAACCATCACTCGATGTTGACTCCCCAGCTAGCTATCAGCCATCAGCCAGTCTCTAACCTTCCATTTTATTATTTATTTATTTAACAAATGTTTATCCCGTTTTCCCCACCTCAGTGGCTCAGAGCTGCTAACAAAACCATAAAAACAACAATATAAAAACATTTGAACAACTGAAAACATTAATCATAAAAACACCCCCTCCCCCCCAACCTTTAAGGAAGGTTACTGAACGGGTGGTGCCTCAGCAGCTGCAGGAACATCTGGACTGCACCTGTTTTCTTGATCCCTTGCAGTCCGACTTTTGTTCTGGTTATGGCACTGAAACTGCATTAGTGGCTTTGTCGACGACCTCAGCTGAGAACTGGATCAAGGTCATTTGATCCTGTTAATCCTATTAGATCTGTCAGGTGCGTTTGATACCATTGATCATGAGATGCTGGTGACTCGCCTGCGGGACTATGCCGGGGTGGGCAGAAACGTTCTTGAATAGTCCCAATCCTTCCTGACTGGGAGAATCCAGCGGGTGGTAATGGGGGATTGTTCATCTTCTCCCCGGGACCTCCCATGTAAGGCTCTATTCTGTCCCCTCTCTTGTTCAATGTGTATATGCAGCCGCTCAGCGAGGTCGTGAGACAGTATGGGGTGCAGTGTCATCAGTACATTGATGACACCCAGCTCTACCTCTCATTTTCATCCGACCCAGGTCCAGCAGTCTCAGTGCTTAACCAATGTTTGGTGGCTGTGGGGGATTGGATGAGGGCGAGCTGTTGGAAACTAAATTCTGACAAGACAGAGGTGATGTTGGTGGGGAGGGTGGTTGGTGTGACATCCCCCATCATTGATGGATTTCGTCCCCCACTAGTCTCTCAAGTCTGGAGTCTGGGGGTACTTTCTGATCCGCAGATTCACCTGGATTTCCAGGTTGAGGCTGTGGCGAGGAGTGATTTCTGCCACTTACCTCTGGTGCGATGACTTTGGCTGTATGTCTTGGACCCCGGCCTGGCCAATGTCATCCATGCCTTCATCATCTCAAGATTAGACTATTGTAATGCACTCTATGTGGGGCTACCTTTGGTGACGGTCCAGAGCCTGAAGTTGATGCAGAATGAGGCAGCCCATCTCCTTACGGGGACGGGTCACCGTGAGCACATTACATCAGTGCTCCGAGCTCTGCAGTGGCTGCT
>QEPC01003426.1:117959-128714 GCA_003113815.1 Sphenodon punctatus
CAGCTGTGGTGACTTGATTTCCATGGCAGCCTGTCACGTCTACAGCTGCGGCTACTTTAGACTGCCTCAGGGCAGTGTTTGTGTGAAGAATGTATCTGGAATTTACTTGTGGACTTGTAAACCCAGAAATTGAAAAATCTGGATCTTTAAGGTGTGTGTAAAAATGCCCAATGTAAAATTAATGTCAATTGAGTCATGCCATCCCACAACCCCATTCCCCAAAACAAAGCCGAGCTCAATGTACCCACCCAGCCCTCAGGGCCAGGGTACGCTACTGTTGAAAAGACTGACTCCGAGTCCCTCCAGCGATGAGGGAATCGGAATGCATGGATTTGTAGTCCAATTTTTATTTCTTATTTATTTCTTAACATTTCTATGCCGCCCCCTCATCCCCACGGCATCTCGGGGCAGCTAACAAAACAATAAAATACATTAAAACCAACATCAATTTTAAAATAATTTAAAATCCCCTAACCCTACCCTCCAATTCCCCCAAATTCCCTACCCCACCCCACCCATCTCCCCCATTTATTCCTCACTCCCCCCTCCCCTCCAAAGGCCTGGATGAACAGCCAAGTCTTGCATGCCCGCCGAAAGGCGAGCAGACCTTGGACCAGGCGGGCTTCCTTCGGTAGGGAGTTCCACAACCATGGCCCAATCACCGAGAACGCCCTCTCCATGTTGGCCCCCCGCCTTACATGGGGGACCTCCAGATGGGCGCCCCCAGCAGATCGGAGAGTTCGTCCTGAGCCACGGAAGGTGAGGCGTCCCCGAGATAAGAGGGGTCAATACCGTACAGGGCTTTGTATACCAATACTAACACCTTTTATTAATATTAACACCAATATTATCAATTTAATATTATTAAATTCCTGCCTCAGCTGCTGCAACTGCAGTTGAGGCAATCTCTGTGTCTCTTGGGACATGGGTACAGGTGGCTGGAGGCAGTGGTAGCAGGCAGGCTCCAGAACACACACATACTGAGTGTGACCTGACCACTCCACACTCTCACACAAAATGGCACCATGCTGAATAAAGAGGCATGTGCTCACTCTTGCACTGCACATGCCACACAGAGCCAGCCCTGCCCTTCTCCCCCCCTCCCCCCAGTTGCAGTTCCAGTTCCAGTTCCCTCCCTTCCCATTCCAATTATACGCAGCCACACACTCACCCATCCTGGCCTGGGCATCCACAACTGGTACCCAGATAGCTTTTAAAATAGCAGTCCATAGGGCTCTATGAAACTCTGCCCCCAGTTGATGAAGACCCTACATTGCTTTTCCCTATGCACTGCACTTGGATGGAACCCACCGCCGCCTAATGTGCATTGTATTGCTTAATGTCCCTAAAAGGACTCCTTAGCCTTAGCACTGTTGCCCAGTCCCCCCTCCCCTCCCCTCCCCATGAGTGACAGTGGTGCCAGCAACGGTGCTTGGCTCCTCCTCCCAGGCAGCCTGGCTCCAGAGCTGCAGCCTCGTCAGATACAAACATGCAGGCAGTGTTTCCTAGAGCCCCCCCCACCCCCCGAAGTTTCAAGTTCAGCGCTGCCAGGCCCCAGTAGCACTTCTGTTCAATGTGTCCGGGTCCACAAGGCAGCGTGGGGGCAGATCGGACTTAAGGCTCATCAACAATGAGCCTTCTATAGTTAAGCTTCTGTGGCAGGTGTCAGGAGGGGCAGTGCCCCTGATGGCCTGGACTGTGTACCATGCCTGACCATGATTATCTTTTGGCATGGAGCACTGAAGTTATTTTCTTTTGAACTTCATTTATATCGCTGTCAGGCAGTAGTTGTGGTATTTTTGTAAGGGGTTGCGATGACATAGAGTGCCTTTGCTACAGTATACTTTAATTAATGCAGGAATTAGTCAAGTCACCTTGTTTCTATTCTTAACTATATGCTACCTAGTACCTGCATAACTTTAAGCAAGTTGCTTAGCCTCTTTGAGCCCCATGCTCCTTGTATGGAAAATGTCCTAATAAACATTCTCCTTTTGAGATCTTCTGATGAAGTTTATTAAAGTACTGTTAGTAATTAATAATAGTACTATTGTATTTATTTTATTGTTTTAAATTTCTCATATGTATATATGTATATATGTTGTCGTTTTGTAAAAGCCGAGGCTGAACAATAAAATTTAAATTGTTTGAGTACTATTGTAATATAAAATACTATTCATAACATAATATTGGTTTTAAGATGGGAATTTAGGCCTTCTGTTTCTGTAGTAGGACCAGGTGTTGGAAACAACCATGACATAATTCAATGATCTTTTACAAGTAGGACAAACCATACAAACATTGTGAAGTCAGAGCAATTTCTCTGATAATATGATCTTGAACTCTACTTCCATACTTAGACCTCCCCCAAAAGCAAAAATGCCACAATTCTCTAAAAGATACATCTCGGAGAGTAACTCAGATGCACATTATCAGTGTTAAGTGATGATAAAGACGGAATATTTCTCAGACACTGCCTTTGGCAGATGGGTAGGGGTTGGGGTGAGTGAGTTTAGGGGCGAGGGTGGTCTTCTTTTTTTTTTTTTAAAAAGGGATTTTAATATATTTTGTGAGCCTTAGAGAAAGGTGGGGTAGGAATAGTATTATTTATTTATTTCAATCTCCATCTCTTATATTTTGGCAACATGACAACCACTCTCTAGATGGAAAGTGATGATGATATAATGTTGCTGTTATGAAGTCGTTCATTTTTTCATGTAAAAAAAAAAAAGGGAGGAGTGGGTCACAAGTCTGCCCAATGGCATCTCATTTGAGGCTGTCTATTAAGTATTGCAATTTTTTTTTGCAATTGTTAACCAGCGTCACCCTTGTAACCATTTGTCACTCTATTATAGATCTCCCTACCAAAAGTGTTTCTCACAAATCACGCCCCCCCCCCCTCCTTCCACACACATTTTTATTAATATTGGTAATCTAGAACACCATTTATCACATGCAGTTAATACCCTTTCCATTTTCAAACCTAAAATGTAATTGAAAATCGAGTGACAACAACGACTGTGACACTGACTTATAACCAACATCCCCTCCTCATTTTCACAACTTGCTATCTCCCCCTCCTCTCCACCCTTTCATGATATTATGGACAGTCCCTTTGGAGCCACATGGTGGTGAGGGTTTCCAAATTTATCTGCCATTTTTGTTCTCCAGGGAAGAGGGGCCTAAACAAACTACTCTATCAGAACCCCTTGGTATATGCAAATTATAACTAGCAGAAAACAACCTTAAAGGTTCCAGTGGGCTTAGAGATCATGCATGTTAATATCTTTAATATTTTTGTTTATTATAATCAGTGTTTCATTTTGGTATCTGGTGTGGGTGCAGCTTAACTTGCAATTAAAGTTCAGGAGAGCTTTAATAATTTATATTTTTCCCCACTCTGCATCTCTATTTTCCCTCACTCTGACCCCCAGGTACAATATCTCAGCTGCCTGAGCTATCCTGATGTACGTAGTTCCAGGAAAGCCTAACCCACAACTATTGTTGTTCAGTCTTTAAATATAGATTAAATTTCACCATGCAGATATAGTTTGTCACATTATCTCCTCCTGTGTGAGTTATATGGAGAAACCTGATAATCTTGATGACTCTACTCATCATGTTCTTAAATGTTTTCAGTATTCTAATATTTTTGTCTTACATAGATGGCTACAAATGATCATTAACATGTTAAATAACCTTGGCAGGACGAACTCTGCTGGAAAAGCTGTTCAGCCAGCAGGAGAATGCACCACAGGAAGAAGCAGAGAAGCTTTGTTCTCGGATCATTGCAATGGGACTTTTACTTCCTTTCAGCGATTGCTTCAGAGAGCCATGTAATCAGAGCACACAACAAAGCACACCAACATTTGACGTAAGTTGTAGAACTTGCCTTGAAGATTATTTTTTTTGATTTTTTTTTTTTAAATTCTTTATAAGTAGTGTGTAGGACTGAACTGAATAGTACTTCCAGGTATTTGGACCATTTTTCGAAGTTCTGAATAGTTGATCCGAGTACTCAGAGGCAGTTCAGTGTTCTCAACAAAGCTTCGGACTTTGGAAAACAAAGCACAGAACTTCGGGAAACTTTGAAAACTTCAGAAAGTTGTTGCAAAGTTCTTGAACTCACAGTCAAAGCACTACCCAGAAAACAAGAGTGGGACAATTGCTCCAGAAGACAACCCCAAAAAAGTGCAACTGCATGCAGAAATCCAAATAAAACCCCAGCAGTAGTGTACCCACAGCACGGCCCACCATCAGCAGTGAATGCACCCACTTTATCATTATGCCAATCAAGCAGTGCACAGAAATGCAGGCTAGCACGGGATATTCACTCAAGAAGAATGCAACAACCCCCACAAAACGCTCTGCAACAACATGGAAAAATAAATCCCACCCAAAAAAGCCAGCAAGCACTGGCCCCAACAGCAGTCACAAAATTAAGAAACCAGACATTCACACCCATCCCACTCCAGGGGCACCCTCTGCCTTGGCATGGCATTGTGGCAATGGTAACTTGAATAGAATAAGCAAACTTGGGAAGTGGAGCCAGGCAGAGAGATCCCTCCCCATGGTGCCAAGTGCCAACTAAGCAGCAGGCAGCAATGTGGCACCCAATTATTTTTCTAAAAAAAACCTGTTTGACATGGTAAAGGGTAACGTAACCCCCATTCCCCCAACATTGACCCTATGGAAAGGACAGGCCAAACCATATCATAACATATCATACCATACCATGCCAGGCCAGACACCCCTCTCCCCCCACAGCCGATTACTTACAGATCCAGCAGCACTGTAGCATGCAGCAGTCAAATTCACCAAAGAGAATGGACTAAATGGCTGCATTGCAGACACTTTTATTTTGCCCTGCCAGCCAATTCAAAAGCTGACCATCTGACTTGGCCAGCCAATCAAAACTTGCCGTCACTCAATTGTCCCTTATCATACCCCCCTCCTACCAAATATGGCACTAAGTTTCAGTTCCAGAAGAAGCTCAACTGTCCACCAGCCCTCCATGTGCGCAGAGGTTTCTGAAGTTTTCAAAGCATTCCAAATAACAGCCTTGGTCCTTGGAACTTCAGTCTTTCCGAACTGAATACCTTAATACTCAGGTAATTCTGAAGTTTTCTGAAGACTTGGTTTCAGCCCTAGTAGTGTGTGATGGGGGTGGGAATCTGTTTATCTTAATATCGCAGCTAGGTTTTGGTGAAACCATGTAATCTTAAATGGAAGTAACTGTATACTATTCCCTCCACCCGCTGCCCTCCAGGGTTCCCCCCCACACACACACACTTGGCTGAGGTTTGGCCAAGTACTGAATTTGGGGGTGGGGGTCCTCAGAAATTTGATACTTGGCAAACTGAGACAAAATAGCCAGGTCCTTGGTAAATTCCAAGGACTGAGTTCAAGTGCTAAATTTGACATATGAGAACACATAGAACTGTTGGTTCTCCCAGTAGCAGTAACACTGGACTTGAAGGACTTTTGATATGTTTCCTTGCCTGAAAGGACCATATATTTGGCATTCTAGCACTGATGTTAAATGTTGCAATGAAGTGCTGTAGAATGGTAGAGTGGTTAGACATCATCATATCACCTTTGGTGCTTGAACCACTCTACCATTCTACAGCACTTCATTGCAACATTTAACATCAGTGCTAGAATGCCAAATATATGGTCCTTTCAGGCAAGGAAACATATCAAAAGTCCTTCAAGTCCAGTGTTACTGCTACTGGGAGAACCAACAGTTCTATGTGTTCTCATATGTCAAATTTAGCATTTGAACTCAGTCCTTGGAATTTATCAAGGACCTGGCTATTTTGTCTCAGTTTGCCAAGTATCAAATTTCTGAGGACCCCCCCCCCCAAATTCAGTACTTGGCCAAACCTCAGCCAAGTGTGTGTGTGGGGGGGGAACGCTGGATGGCAGCGGGTGGAGGGAATAGTGTAGTTGGGACCAGGTAAGGAAGGGAATAGGCCAGCATGGGAAGGGGGTGGGGGCCTAGCAGGGACTATGGGGTGGGGTACTTAAGGGGGGGTGAGGGTCTAGTGTGAGGTCGGGGTAGTGTACTTATCCTCCAGAGGGGGTTCTGCGATGCATAGCCTCTTCCCAGGCTGATAAGTCAAAAGAAAAAAAAAAGGGGCATGCTCAGAAGGGCCTGAATGGCCCCTTTTGAGCTTGCTCAGATGTTTCCAAGATGGCGCTGGCAGTGTCAGCACGCTGAGGGCACTATCTTGGATATGGCCAGTGGGTTCTGGGCATACTCAGTCTTGGAAAGGTCTGAGCAAGCTCAGAAGGGGGTCATTCAGGCCCTTCTGGGCATGCCCAGTTTTGTTTCTTTTTCTTTTAACTTACTACCCTGGGAAGAAGTGATGCATCGCAGGACCCCCTAAGGAGGGTAATTACATAAACTTCTGACCCCTATCCAGGCCCCCTTGCCCTCTTCCTTGGCCCCTAGTGGCTGATTCCTCCCCCACAGCCCATCTCTGGACCCCCTCCCCACCTACCCCTCACCCCAAATTCCGAGTATTCTCCAAGGATCTGAGGATCAGCCTGAACGCTTAGCACTGGTCCGAAGGCCCTTGGAAATACAATTATTATTTTTTTAATACTCTGAACAGTGAATCTCTAAGGATATCCATGATATTGTGTTGTTGTTAATAATAATGTTAATAATAATAATAATAATAATTAATTCCACTGTTGAAAGGAAGAGTGGAAATGTTATTGTAGATTGGCAGTTTGGATTTAGCTAATGTGGCTTCTGATCCTGAAAGGATTTGCATGTCTCCTGCCCTCACATAGTCCCATAGTCCTGAGGACAGGGGGATGATTATTGGTTGATGGTACTAGTATGCAGGGGGTCTATGCTTGTTTTGGGGACATTTTAGAGGAGGATTAGAATTTGTTGATTTATTAGGGTGTGGGGATAGGGATGTCTGGCTTCCTTGTGGAAAATAAGGAATGGGACACAAGGAGAGTTTGGAATCTGGGATCCGTACCCCCCGTGAGAGG
Organism: Sphenodon punctatus; assembly: GCA_003113815.1. NCBI lineage: Eukaryota > Metazoa > Chordata > Lepidosauria > Sphenodontia > Sphenodontidae > Sphenodon > Sphenodon punctatus. The sequence continues at coordinate 124,971 of QEPC01003426.1, forward strand.
GAGGGGTGGTTCCCATAATGGGGGTTGGTTTTCCATCTTATGAGAGAGGGTGTGTGTGGGGAGTGGGGGGAGTAGGAATTAGGGTTGGGAGGGTTCACTGTTCCCTGGTGAGAGACGGGGGCATGATCCTTGGGTATGGGACTGAGATATGGAGGGGAAGATCCTTTCCCCCAGTGTGTGTGTGGGGTTATAACCCTCATAATGGATGTGGAGAATACCACCCAGAGAGAGGGGGGTGGGTTGGATGCTGGGGACCTCCCTTGCTGACTGGTTGGAGTAGCCGGGAGAGGGGTGGTCTGAAGGGGAAGCTCTGGCCACTTTCAGATCTCCCCCGGTGCATATTTCAGCTGCGGGTGGGAATGCGCAGCCAGGATATGTGTGGGGATCAGCTGGTCTGAAAGCCCCCCCCCGCCCAGTTTCTCCTGGTAGTGTTGTTTTCTGGATGCATGTAAGAAAAACACAGTGATTGAACACACCACATGTAAATGACAGTCATGGCGAGCAGTGTGTGTTCAGCTTGGTTAAACTGTGCCAATGAATGAGGCCGTTTTTAGACGAGCGCGGCAGCACCCGCGCTTGTTTTCAAAAGAGCCAGCAGTCCGTTCTACACGTGATGCTGCCGCCAGAAAAGTGCATGAACAGGCGATGCGCATCCATTTCCGGCCGTGTATGACCAGCCTCGATCGCCGACCCGGTCAGTTCGCGGCCGGAAATGGATGCGCATCGCCCGCGTATGCGCTTTTTCGGCAGCAACGTCACGTGTAGAACGGACTGCCAGCTCTTTTGAAAAACAAGCGCGGGTGCTGCCGCGCTCGTCTGAAAACGGCCTAAATATAACAATCATGCTTATGTAAGCAAGGGAATTAGGTGGCTCTGGACCTGGTTTATTAGTGGACAAAATACCTTCAGAAGTAGAAATTGGGGCCAGTTACAAAGAGAATATGCTTTATCTATCTGCTGAGAGAACAGAACTGGTGTTTTAAAGCTGCTTTTATAACAAGATGTGTTTGAGGCATAGCTGTAATAAGTGTAGCTATGCAGGGGCCCATGAGCCTGCCCCCCCCCTTCCCAGCACACACCACGCAATCCAACTCCCATTGAAGTTGATGTCTAAACTTCTATTGACTTTTTGGGAGCTGGATTGTGCTCATAGAGTGCGTATGCACACTGGAGTCAATGGCCCTCCAGGTGGGCCATTCCATCTTCTCCTCATTTCCACCTAGCTGCACCCTTGTTTGAAACATTTCAGAAGGAAGCATATTTCTGCATATTGTCCATACAAAAACTATTTTATTTGTTTCTTTATTTCTACTTATAGAAAGCCCTAATTTGAGGGTTCACAGTGGGTCCCAACATATAAAAATACCACACAAAACAAATGTAAACAAAAAAAGCTTAAAATAAAATAACAACACCCCTTCCTTCACCAGTCCATTCCTGCCTGTCCAAAAATGACCCTGTGGCCTCAGGAAAATTCTCACGCTCTGGCTTTGGTGAATTCCAGGGAAAAGGAGTTCCAAAGCTGTGGCACAGCCACCAAGAATGCTTCTATACATGTTTTTGTGGTTCAAACTTAGTGCATGAATGGAACCAGTAGGAAACCGGCCAACTTTTCCAACTTTTAAGGACTGCTTTGATGGGTGTTGATATTGGAAAGTGTTCAAAGGTACAGCTTGGGCTCACATTTTTCTAATTAATCTAGTAGGTAAAAAAAGAAAATAAAAGAGTTTGCTGCGATATTGTTTAAGTAGAGTTGCCACTTCATCTGCTTGTTGGGTCTTATTGGTTACAGTATATTTTGTTGTGTGACTAATCCTATTATTTAAGAGCGGTAGTAAACCTAAGCTTTATAGCCCATTACCGCATTATGTTATCCTATTATAGAAGCAATGGGGCACAAGGATGAGCCACTTAAGCATTTCATCCTTGGGACACAGTAAAACCTGTTGCAGCAGTCCTCTGTTATCTGTGGCCATGCATCTGTTTATCTAGTAAAATCTCAGATCCTGCAACTTCTGTTTTATATATATTAGGGCATGCATTGGCTACTTGTTGCAAGAGCCATATGAACAGTTGAATTTTTGGAGGCCATCCAAAGGCTCTAGCGTGTGTTTATTTTTTTTTCCCTTCTAAAAAGCCAGAGATTCTGATATTTGTGTGTGGTGGTTGTTGTTTTATTTTCTTTTTAAAACCTCCCTCCCCTTTTTTATCAGCACCAAACCATTGTGTTCACCTTTTGTTTACCTATACTTACTGGACTTCAAAGTGTAAAGAAACATAAATATCCAAATTGAATTTTACCAAATTAAGCTGATTAATGTGTCTAGCCTCACCATGTCTGGCCAAGGCTAGTTAAGGTAGTTATGGACAGTTTAGAAAGTTCACTTATCTTAGAATGGGAGTTGGACTTAATGGAACAATGAGCCTAGCTTTTTTTAAGGAGCTGTATAGTTTAGGGTGCATGTCGTTTTTGTTGTTATATCAATAACGAAAATGAAATCTATTATTTTCATTATCGTTATTGCAATAACAAAAATGACAAAAAATAATGAAATCAGTAATGATAACGAAAGTAGTTATTGATTTTGTTATTGCCTAGCAGCCTGGCAGGCGTTTTTTGAGAGAAATGTGGCGAGGAGGGAGCAGACCTCTCGGAGTCAGAAACAGTGTTGAACTCTTGAACTGGGCCTGTGATGGGAGGGGAAGGACCTGATGCATGTAATCGCTGGCCAATGAGCAGCGCCAGCATGTCCCAGACAGTTGAATGGCAGCCTGTGATTGCTCAATGTCTCCTGCCTCCCCAAACCAATCAGGGGAGCTCTGGGGGAGGGCACTGCAACCCTTTATACTGCAAGGCTGGGTTGCTTGTCTCTGGTTCTGTGTTAGCTATTGCTCTGTCAGGGTGCATTTGCAGAATCTGCTGGTGCTGGCACTAAAAATCCTTCCATATATATCCCTACCACATTTATCTTTCGAATCCTTATTCCTTCCCTGGCTGTAGATAGTGGATGGATACACCTCTGAATTTCCTTTTCCCTTCCCCTGTCTGTCTCCCCCTGTCCATATATTATATAGCTATAGGTATTAGTTGTGCATATATATAGATTATATATTTAGATACTAGGCTGTTTTATTATATATATTAGGATTATAAAATAGGAATATTTTGTATTATACATAAGTTAGGTTTAGCTTACATTCTGTATGTATGTATGTATGTATATATAATATAAATCAAATTAGATAGTGTGTATACCAATAACGATACCAAAAACAAAAACTTCATTTGAAATTGGTACAGATAACGATAATGCCGATAACAAAAATTACATTTAGTTATTAAGAAAAATGAAGATGACACATTTTGATAATGATAACAATAACTCAAAATGACATGGGCCCTTGGTGCACACGTCTAGAGTAGGTTAGCACCTGGCTAAAGACATTTCTTTTGGGGTAAGAAGTATACAGGCCTTCTGATAGATAAAACACACAGAAGTATTTTGACTAAGAGTAACCACTTAGTTTTTACTGCTGTTCAGTGATGTTATTGCAGACTTTTAGAATGTTGATTTGAGGTATGGTAGGCTTTTTTTTTTTTTTTTAAAGTTATAGGATCCTTTTCTTTTTATTATTATTACAGTTGACTTTATATCCCTCACCCTTTTCCAAGCAGGATCCAGGGCAGTTTACATTGAAACAAAGAGTACAAAGTGTAACTAATAAATTATTGGGATCGAGATC
>QEPC01003426.1:143139-163021 GCA_003113815.1 Sphenodon punctatus
CTTGCTCTGTGTTTGCATGATGCATTGCTGCTTTCCTTCTCCCCTCCCAAGCGTGAGGCCATTTTGTAAATTTGTGGGTCTACTGGTTGTGGCTACTCTTTTCTTAAAATGGTCCCTTCACTGTTTCACTGCTGCTCTCTGCTGGAAAGTAGTTTCTGGCCTCTCTGCTTGTGACTTCGAGACTTGGAGCATCTTGCCTGGGGTTTTTGTTGAGAAACAGAAATGTATTGTTTAAATTTTGATGGGGCTGGTTTGGTGCCAATAGAGGCCTGAAACTGGCCAAACTTTTAAAAAAGGCCTGTGTGTTTGGACAGGCATTTGGCTGTTGGGGATAGGGTGTAGATACTAGGGATGCTGGTCTGGATAGGCCTGGTTTGGTGAAAATGCAGCCTTCAAACTTGCCAAACTTCTTTAAAAAGACCTGTTTGCTTTGACAGGCATTTGGCTGCTGGGGATAGAGTGGTACTGGGGATGCTGGTTTGGATGAGGAGTGTTTGGTTGCTATACAGGCCTGCAACTGCTCTCCTTGTGAACAGAGGAGAAAGTAGGTAGGAGCATGGCAGAAGAGAAGGCTGCAGACAATGAGACCCCTTTCTCCTGTCCCCCACTGAACCCATCTCTTTCCCTTACTCTTCTCGTGCACCAAAACCAAACCCTTTCTCTCCTACTCTCCTCTGTTGTCCTTCTCTTCCTTTTCATTCTCTTCTGAAAAGAGAATTAAAAGGATGCCATGAAAATCAAGGATTCGAGGGATCAGGATAAAGGTAGGCAATGGTAATGTAATCTATTTTTGTAACCTCTGCTATGGTTAATTTGGACCCGGTGGGAAAAAAAGAGTGGATGGGACCCCAGTAAGAGGTCTCTCTATTCCCCAGTGGGAGTGCTTCACACAGCAGCAAGGAGTTTCCTGTGTTAACTAATGTAATGTCCATCCAATGTTAACCCTGGGAACTCCTTGCTGCTGGGTTAAGCCACGCCTTTGGCCTACTGCTGCCCCTGGCTCCGCCTACTTTTGTTCCTGGTTCCATCCCACCGGCAGCAAAGCTGCTGGCAGAAGGTTCAACCCACTCACTGCCCCACCAGGCTCAAAAAACACCAGCCACCACTGTTGGGGGACAGTTTTAGATCTCTTTATCAGTAAATTGTAGAAATTTAATAATGATGGCCCTGGGGGGGCCTGTTTTCTTCAGGCTTAGCCTGGAGGGAATGGTAGGTTCTTTCTATCTCACACCCCTAACTTGAACTTAAAATCATTATTAAAGACTAGTGTGGGGGAAAGTAGCCAGATTATGTAACTCCACTGAGGCTTCCCCCCGCCCCCTTGTCAGATGGTACTATACTGCTGTCTGAGACGGTTTTGTGAGGTAATTGGATTTAGTTGCGGGGGGGCATTGATTAGGAAAGTTAGAAGTGTGACTCTATCTCTGAGAGGTGAAAATAGTACGGCTAGAACAACTAAAGGTATTCAATGAGAGATCCGTGGCAAGGTTATCAAAAACACAAACTCTTGGCTGATGACACTGTTGAAGGTGGCTACACTAAATGTTAAAGGACTAAATTGTCCTATAAAGCGTAAGCAAGTATGGCAATTTGTGCAAAAACATGAAGTTAATGTATATGGTCTTCAGGAAACTCACCTATTAAAGAACAATTAATTCAGATTTAGATATTGTCACTTTGAGAAAATGTATTTTGCCAGTGCCCCAAGAAAGAAGCTGGGGTATGTATTGGTTTTACTAATCAGATTAAATTTAATTTTATATTTAAAAAAAAGCTGATAGAGAAGACAGATTTTTGTTGATACATGGAACAACAGAGGAAAAGGAATTTACCTTTGTCAATATGTATGACCCCAATGGAAACCCTTTGATATTTTTCCAAAATACATTACCTCTAATAAAGAGGGAGGCCAAGGGTCTCCTTATTGTAATTGGAGGTTTTAACTCCCCATTTACCACTCTGGATAAAACGGAGAACTCTGGGCTGGACGCTTCACAGAAAAAGTTAAACAGTTTAATCCAAAATATGAATTCAGTGATTGTATGAAGAGAGATGCACCCTATGACACAGAAATATTCTTTTTACTCTGCTTCCCATAATATTCACTTATTTACCATTTCCTAGTTGAAAAAGACAAAATACCGTTTTGCCTTAAAAGCTGTCTTATGACTGCCATTTTTTCAGACCACAGGGTGCTGATACTGAAACTATAGTTACCAAAATAAACAGGAGCCAAAACAATATAACTGGCATATACAAAAAAAAAAAATCTTTATTCAAGGAGGTTATAAAAGAGAATATACATGAAAATCTTATAGAATTTCTCAAGAATAATGATGATGGAGTAGCTAGTCCACAGCTTATATGGGAAATGTCAAAGGCGTTCATGTGAGGGCAATACATATCATTAGTGGCCCACTCTTTAAAAAAAAAAAAAAAAAAAAAAAAAAAAAGGAGGGGGAGGGGACATTAGATGAGTTATATAACAAACTACATTTGTTAGAAGTTAAAAACAGAGCCAGACTTTTCCAGTCACTTAAAGCAGAAATTGCAGATGTAAAACACCTTACTTAACACATTAAAATTAGACCCCATAATCCAGAACATTAGATATACTAAGTAGGTTTATTACCAGAAGTCAAACAAAGTGAAAAAGATTTTAGCATGGCAAGTAAAAAAGAAAAAAAAAAACCAGACCTATATCTCCAAGATAAAGAGTTCTGAGGGGAATATGGTAAATTAACCTGACAAAATGAAGAAATACTTTCAAGAATTCTGTCAAAATGTGTATACATCTATTCAGCCTCAAGAGGAATAAATGATCAAATTCTTGAATGGTGTAAAACTTCCAACTATCTCCAATGAACAAAGAGAAATTTGAATGAGAAAATACGGGTGGAAGAGGTTGAGTACATAATTAAAAAAATTACCCAAAAATAAAGCTGGGGGGGGCGATCTGATAGCTACAGTGCTGAATTTTACCAAACATACATTACAGAATTAACCTCCATATTAACTATAGTGCACAATAACATATTGGAGGATGGGGAGTTACCTCCCATGTTTTATGATGCCAATATTACAGTTGGTCCTAAGCATAATAAATCTACAGAACAATGTGGAGATACCAGCCAATTTCACTTCTGAACACTGATCTCAATTTTATTATCAAGGTGCTGGCCAACAGATTATGCTGAATATTGAGGTCCTTGATTACCCCCCACCCCCGGACCAATCTCAATTTATCCCATGGCGTTTGGGCATGGACAATATCAGGAGAGCTGTGGATGTCATATCCCACATTAAACAAGAGATGTTGCTTGCTGCAATCGTGTCACTCAGTGCAGACCAGGCATTCGATAGATTGGAACACTCATTTTGGTTTTTAACTCTCAAGTAAATGGGGTTCAGAGGATGTTTCCTTGAATGGATCAAGATAAATTTTAAAAATCCCTGTGCGAGAATACTAATTAATGGTGCACTACCAGATCCTATTATTGTACAGTGGGGTATCTGACAGTGGGGTATCTGCCCCTTGTACCCTCTTCTTTTCAACCTGGCCCTGGAACTATTGATATGTGCTATTAGAGCACATGATGAGATTAAAACCATACAGATTGGAGATAAGATACATAAACAATCCATGTATGCTGATGATTTGTTATTTTTTTGTATAAACTACTGGAAATCTTATCCCCCTTATTAAAGCTTCCAGAGTACTTTTGAACAGTCTTTGTGTTCAAAGGCAATGTACAAATATTGGAGTAATTATTATTTCATATTAATGCATCTCACACATTAGATATTAAAATAATGAATCCCTTCCAAATAGCTGAGGCTGAACTAAAAAACTTGGGTATCAAATTAACCAAGAATATAAAAAAACTATACAGAGCAAACTACTTACCTATTCTTAAGGCAGATGGTGCAGGCCTGGCAAAATTTGAATACCTCTTGGCTTGGAAAAATAAACTTTCAATAAGGTGTTTTTAAATTATATATAGAATAATAGGAATCCTAAAATTAAGAGGACGATCTTAATGCCAGAGAAGGACGTTTGACGTCTAAACCTCCGGTATGTAAAAACAGAACGTATGACCTCAGCTCTTCATGCCATAAAATGTTGGTACAATGACCCACAGGAACTAAAATTGGAAGTTAATGCCTTTAGGGTACAAAATTTTAAATCCGCCATAAGCAGTCAGTCTGCTAGAACCAATAACTCGGTAGTGGCACATCCATTCGTGAACATAGCTCTACAATTATGGGATAGGGTCAAATTAAAAGCAGAAATCTCTCACTCTAAATCTCCATTTACAGATCTATTAGCCCTGGGTCTAAATAGATGCGATAATCTTGAGTTGTTGCTGAGACAAAAAAGGGAAAAGCACGGCTAAACACTTATTTAGCCAAAATAAAATGATTGAGCAAGTGGAACTGGAAAAAACGATCAAAGAGAAAATATAAACCTTTAGCTGTTTACAGTTGAAATCTAAGCTGGATAGCAAAGCAGACAGAAACATAATAGGAGAAATCCTCCTTTCATTGAATCCATAATGTTTGAATCCCGCATTACTGGAGGGATACTATCAATCCTTTACAAAAATCTGAAAAAATTATTTATATTCCCCGATGCGGGTTAAATCAGTCATTGGGAAGACAAATTAATGACCCCACTGGACAAGCCTCAAGCCTGTGTGGTCTCAAATATGGCAGAATATGCAAAAATATTCATCCTTGCTGTGCATGAGAGAGATGCAAATGAAACTCACGTATAGGTGGTACCTAACCCCACAACTGTTGTCCAGAGGAGTCCATGCCCTATCAGCCTTGTGTTGGAGGGAGTGTGGTGAAACTGGGAGTGTGTTGCATTGCTGTTGGAAATGCACAGTGGTACTGCCTTTTTGGATGTCTGTCTGGGTTCTTCTGAATAGAGTGACTGAAATCGCAATACCAGTGACAGTACTGGGTGTCTTCCCTAAATATAATATCTCAGCAACACGGAAAAAACATGTCACCAAATCTGATTGGCAGCTTTGCATGTCATAGTGAGAGCATGGAAATCCAGAATTACTCCTACTGAAAGGAACTTGCTGGATAGACTCTGGTACATTGTGACCATGGAGCAAATTGTAGTCGACATAAATGACATGCTCGAGGAGTTCTGTATGGTATTGACACCATGTTGGGACATTCTGTTGGAGAAAACCATAAAACTGGGTTCTCACAAAAAAGGTTTGCTAGAGCAAATTTGAGGTGAATATAAATGCCTCCACGAGGTGGGACTTAGGGATACGGTCATGCAGTTGTGTTGGGTTGTTATGATGATTGTTAGTTTTGACAATGCTGATATGACCCCCTGCAAGCGCCCTGTGTGCTGCGGGGGGAGCATTTGTGCCTGCCCCTTGAGGGGAAGAAGGCACTGGGTTGTGGGAGGGGGTTTGAGTGGTGGCTGGCCGGCGGGAATCCCCTTTGCAAACTGAAACAGGGAGGCTTGCAGCTTGCAAAGGCTGTTAGAGTGTGGTGCGAAAATGCGCCTTTCTGATTGGCCGGGAGCGGCCACGTGGTGTGGGGGTGCAGCGCAGCCCATCATTCGGCTGCAAGGGAGCACCAGAAGCCTGCCCACCCACCCACCCTTGGATAAGTACTGTGGACTTGTTCCAGTTGCCTAGGTTAATGAGGGACCAGGAAGTAATTTCCCCCCGTAATCGGGTTTTTTGACTTCCTCACAATGCTGTTCTATTGAAGAAATCTAGGTATGGGTTGATGTTTATTGTACAAATATTTATTTGTTGCAACTGGTGGTGTTCAGTGCTATAAAAGAAATTGAGTCGGCGTTGGAATTGGCTTGGCAGTACAGGAAATATCCGGTATAGGTGGAGGATGGTATGTCTCCAGGTGGTTGGACCTGGGAAGCAGTCAGGGGATGGGTGCCCCGCTGCTATCCCAGAGAAGAAGGATTAGGTTGGGTGCCATATTGGAAGGATCTAAGTGGTCCCGATGTGGTCACTTGCTCGTCAGTCCTCTTTCCGGGTATGGTTCAATTTTGCTCCATGGGCAGAAGGGATTGGACTGGTAGCTCCAATCCAAATTGGTTATCTACTATGGTACTGAACGTGGGGAGTGAAGGACATTGTGCAGGACGTAATGCCCAATCACTCCCCTTAGACTCATCCAGGGGTAGCAATTTGGTCTAATTCTAATGGGATCACTAATTGGCATTTTTCAATTAGAATTCTTTAATAGTTTACTTGACCATTGGGTAAGATGAAGAATTACAGTAATTGGCTAATTAGAGTGAATTTAATATTTCAATTGGTAATAAGGATCTTTCCACCATTCTCGTAAATTGGCTTGATTGGTTATAATTGGTTTCCATTTTCCAACAGGTTACCATTTTTTGCTGGGTGTTTTAATAGTTGCAGCCAGTTTACCCAAACTTAATTGTGTCTGTGCCTTATTTCCAGTGCAGGGACAAATAATGGATGAGGTGTATACAATTTGATATGTCTTGCATGGATGTAACATGAGTCACGACCCCTGAAAGAGGTGTGGTGCTCATGGATGGATTTCCTAGAATTCTGTAGTTGTATATTCTTTCTCAAATAAAATAATTTGATACTGGAAAAATAAATAAATATAGCATTAGAATAAAAAAACAAACCCTTGACTGGTTGAAAATCGGGGCTGAAATTAACAAAGCTAGTTTCAACTGAGATAAGTGCAAAGTTCTGCATTTTGGAAAGAAAAAACAAATGCTCAAGTATAAGATGGGGGATACCTGGCTTAGCAGCAGCACATGTAAAAATAATCTAGGAATTGTGGCTGAACATGAATCAGCAATGTGATGTGGCTGCAAAAAAGGCTAATTCAGTTTGACTGTATTAACAGAAGCATTGCCTCCAATTAGCCAAAAGTAATAATTACACTTTATTTGGCACTGGTCAGACGACACTTGGAATATTGTGTCCAGATTGTGGCACCTCATTTTAGGGACTACTCTAACAAATTACAATGGGGTCAGAGAAGGGTGACAAACATAATAAAGCGTTTGAAAAATAAATCTTATGAGGAAAGGTTGAAGGAACTGCGTATGTTTAGCTTAGTGAAGTGAAGACGAAGGGGAGACATGATAAGTCTTCAAATATCTAAAGGACTGCCACCAAGATGATGGCAAGGAACTGTTCTTCATTGCTACAGAAGGCAGAACCAGAATCAATGGGCTTAAGTTACCAGGAACTAGATTTTGGCTAGATATCAGGAAGACCTTCCTAAAAGTAAGAACTGTTTGGCAATGGAGCAAACTGCCTAAGGAGGTTATAGGCTCTCCATCACTGTACATTTTAGCAAAAATGGCTGGACACCTATCTGGATGTTTATAGCTGTGGTCATCCTGCAGTCAAGCAAGAGGTTGGACTAGGTGACCCTCGAGATCCCTTCCAAATCTATAATTCTATGAAATCATAGATAAAAACATAATCTTCTTAATTCATCTTCAGAAACCTCAGAGAGAGAGAGAAAGAGACAGACAGACAGACAGACAGACAGATGTAGTACCATGAGTCTCCTTGATTTAAGTCAGGAGAGTATGAAAAAGTGTTTTTCAGAAAATATTTTTTTTCATTCTAAAAGCAAACGTAACTTTCTATACTAGGGGTGTGCACCAGGCCCCCATGCTGTTTTCGTTTTCGTTATTCAAAAATGTTGTTTTCATTTTTGTTATCGTTATTGTTTTTGTTATCAATATCTATATCCTTAGTTATTATCAGTTATTGATATCGTTATTGATATTGATATCATTTCAATTTTATTTTTGGTATCATTATCGATTCCTGTGCCTAACCTATAGCTATCTAAATTAAGGGAGACAGGGGAAGGCAAAAGGAAAACTATCTATTGTCTAATCAATTATGTATATAACTACTCTAATCTGCATGCTCTGGTAGAGATGGTGTCGGGGGTGGTGGTGCGGTCCCCCAAGACAGTAGCCTTGGGGGACCTCAACATTCATGCTGATGCCGTCCTTGGGTGAGCTGAGAATGAGTTCATGGTAACCATGGGCCTGTCCCAGATGGTTATCGGCCCGACACATCAGGGAGGACCCACCTTGGACCTTGTGTTTTGCACCAGCCTTGAAGCGGGTGTTCCGTCAGTGGGGGAGATATCAGCTGTGCCCTTGTCATGGATGGACCATTACCGCCTGCAGACCTCGCTCCTAGCGCACGTCTGCCCTGAGAAGGGTGTTGAGCCGATTCGGATGGTTTTCCCCTGAAGGATGATGGAACCAGGATGGTTCTGGAATGCTCTGGGGGAAATACCCTCTGACCTTGATGACCATCTCATTGATGACCTCGTTGTGCTATGGAACACCTTGCTGACTGAGGCCATTTATCAGAGAGCTCCTAGGCATCCGCTGCCCAGGCGGCAGCTCCACAGAATTCCTTGGTTTTCTGAGGAGTTGCAGTTGCTGAAGCGGAATGCCTGTGGCAGGAGGGGTGGGGTAATAAGTTTTTTAAAACAATACATCTAATCTATATGTCTATAATCTATATCTAATGTACAGGGAGGAGAAGGGCAGGGAAAGGGAGAAGGCTATGAAAAATCTAGGCTATGAGTCAGGAAAGGTATTGGTGGTAATACAATGAGGACTGGGGAGGATTTTTTGTGTGCAAGTACCACAGTTCTGTAAATGCAAACTGACAAGCATAGCTTTCACAGAATGGAGAGAAAAAACCTGGTCCCCACATTATAAAGGGTTACAGTGCCCTCCCTCAGAAGCCCCCTGATTGGTCGTTGGAGGCAGCAGGCATTGGGCAATCACAGAGTCCCATGAGACTGCTGTGGCCGGCTTATGCTGCTCACTGGCCAGTGATACATCCATTAGATTCTTCTGAGCTGCTCGCCCCTCCCAACACAGGCATAGTTCAATAGTTCAACCCTGTTAAGACTTCGAGATGTCTGTTCCCTCCTCCCCTCTCTACGTTTTACCTCCAAAACCCAGCTGCCACAGCACTAAAACTGACAATGATAACGACATTGTTGTTTTAGTTTCTTGTTATCCTTTTTGCTATCATTTTTGTTATTTTTGTTTTTGTTATCATTTCGTTATTGGTATTCTTGGTTGTCATTTTTGTTATTGTTCTCTGTTGTCTTCATTATAGCAATAACGAAAATGACAATTTTAGGTATCATTATTGTAATAACGAAAATAACATGCACACCCCTGTGGTGATATCCTTGAATATGTCAAAGGATACTAACTTATCTCTAGGGATTAAAGGAACAAACTTCTGGGTTCTAGTTCTGCTGAAGAAGCTTCTCTTCTATCACACACTTCCTTCACACAATCTCTGTCATGTGACATATGTATAAATTATTTTACAAACAGCCATGTCTCTTCCCCTAAATCCTCAGGGTAATCCTGTGCTTAGAAGTGTGATTATGAGTAAGGATGAAATGAGAATCCATTTGAGTCTCACAAGAATTGAGAAATCCTAGCAAGTTTTGGGGATGATCTCACTAAGGGTTTTGAGAATGTTGCTTTAAAAAAAATAATCAAATGGCTGCCAGGGGCTGTTCTGTGCATGCACAGCCCTTTGGCAAGATGGTGTGGGCAGCATCAGCACCATTTTGGAAAACTGCAGCTGTTCTGTGCATGTGCATACTGGCTGCCCTTTTCCAAAATGGCGCCGATGCTGCCTACACCATCCGGGAAAAGAGCTGCATATTGTCAGAATGGCCCCCGTGACCATTTTGTGCATATGCAGTGTTTTTTACACAATATTTTCTTATCGAGAGAAAAATCTGAATGAGATGTTGAGATTTTTTATTTTCTCAATTGTCATTTTTATCTCGATTCTCATTGAGAAGCCTGATTCTTGGCAAGAATAATTTTTTTAAAAAGATTGTATTTCAAACCTAATTATGATGGACTGGAGTTCACTCCTCAATATATGGTGCAACAACCCCAACAACAACAACAAAAGGTTTTTTAAAGACTGCACTCTCCAGACTCCAAAAGGGAATGAGGGAACCTTCTGGCTGCTGCCCATGATGTTAACTTGCTGCAGAGATACACACATGAATACATTTTCCATGGCTGTTAATGTAACAATGTTAATAGCCAGTAAGTTCTCCTGATTTTTTTTTTTTTTAAATTATCTATTTTATTTTATTTATTTAAATTTCTGAGCCTTTGGGAAGGGCAGCATAGGCCAACGTACAAATAATAACAACATTAAAATACAAAAACTCTACTCCCCGAACCCTACCAACTCCCCCACAAACCCACCCCAAACCAACCTCATTCCCGAACCCCCAAACTTCCCCAATTTATCCCCACCCACCAAATGCCTTTTCAAATTAAAAAAAAAGTCTTACACCTCCTCCAGAAGACGCTCAGGCCTGGGCTCAAACAAACCTCCAGGGGAAGGAAATTCTAGAGCATCAGGGCAGCAACTGAGAACGCCTCCCTGCAAGCCCCTGTTGTATGAAAAAGACTGACCAACGGTACCCACAGGGAGGTGCTCCTGGCTGAATTAGTTTTAAATCCAACTAATTTCAAAGTGGTGTCATAACTCAAATACTGTAAGAGCAGTTTTACTTTATTGATACAGGAGCGGATAATCCAATATTTTTATTTGCATCCAAGCGGCTTTGATTATATCTGAATTAATTTACAGCTCAACGTATTTTGTTTGTTTTTTTCTAAATAACCGCAGCAAGACCAGCTTTACACTTGGGCTGCTGTTAGCCAACCCACGCATTCATCAGACTACATTGAAGGGAGGTTTCCAAGGAGAATTCCATCTGTGTGGCCACCACCAAAGCCTCCTGATGAAGAAGAACAAAGGCTCAAAGATATAGAAACAGGTATGGCCTCTTCAGTTGCAAGCAGGAACATATTTCACCTTCCATTGACCTAAATGGAAACTGCATGATCAGCAGTCTTAAAAATTGCACCTCTCATTTCTGTAGGTTAGTACAGCTTTATTAATCTAACATCAAATATGCATTTTAGAAGATTATTGCTTTAAAAAAATACCAAACAAATGTTCGAATCTTACATGAACAGGCTTGAAAATGATTAGCCAAAACAGTTTTACTCAATACACAGCAAATAATAATAGGCCTTACCCTATTTTTTGCCTGTTGAAGTTCTTCAGCAAGATCCCTTCTGTATCCCACAATCCTGTTTTACCTGAAACTTTTTTTTAAAGTGGAGTTGAGATTTTGGAAAAGGTTCTAATCGAATGAGAATAATTTATAAAGAATTTCTGCCCTTTGGACATGTCGAGCACTCAGTACTAGATTTTGGTGGCTAATCTAGATCATATAGATTTTCCAAAATATATTAAGACATTTGTGGATGTTAATAATTTTATAAAACTGATACGATAGCCAGTTATTTTACTATGGATACATGCCTTAACTTGCTTTAAAACTTCACATAATTTGCTTTAACAAGAAATATTTCAGACGCCTGTCGAATAGTGTAACTAAATCCTGCAGAAAAGCAGTGGTGGGGGAAGCATGTATTGCTTGGTAAGGGGGGGAAATAGACAGTTTGGGTTCTAGAAATAATCTTTAAAATGTATGTACTTATTTATTTTCAATATCCTAAGAGGAAAAAATCATTTCATTTAAAACCATTCTGCTATCTTATTTTCTGTATATTTTCCATTTTTGAGTGTTTTACTTATTTACATGAATCAGGATTAATATAACAGATTTAATTCTGCTGCTGCTGCTCATATAACTTTACAACTGGTTTGTAATATTTATCAGCTATTCTCACAGCAACTGATGACATGGTAAAATACCATTTCATGTACTGCATTAGAATTTGATGAGAAGTACATAATTTTAAATTTAAAAATGGGTGAAAGATGGGGAAAGAAACTGTTTGTAAATCCAGTACAGTAAAAACTTACTAGAGGCACAAGCATCTTTTTAGAATGGTTCAAACGTTATTATTTTCTCCAGTTTTTATTCCCAAAGAGAACAAAGTAAAAAGAGTTGGTTTGTTACCTGCAGACAAAAGGATGCTACAGACACAGAATTTGGGTTAAACTGGTGGCAACTCTTTATTAACTATAAAAACTGGCAGTCTGGGTAAAAACATGGGAGGGATAAACAAACCGAACCAGAACAAACCCAGAACCATACCCATTTTTAACCAACATGTCCAGTGCCTCAGTTCACTGATCGTAAATGGATTCTCCAAATCAATTCCCATTCCAGCCACCCGGAGCCCCTATGTTGAGGTCCTAAGGAAAGAGTGATGGTTCCTGCACCCAAGACCAGCCTTACTAGGGCTGAAATGGCAACTCCCTTTTCTGCGCTGATATTTCATCCCACCATTTCAGAATTGCCGGTGACTTTCCACAGCTTTTCCGCATTTCACTTATTCTGTGCCCTTTGCTTTATGACATTGGAATTATCGGAAAGTGTCGTAATAATCTTGGAAAGTGTCGTAATAATCTTGGAAAGTGATGAAATAATCTCGGGAAGTGTCGGAAAAAACATTGTTCCACTACTTTTGCACCGTGACCGCATGTCAGAAAGTGCTGGCAGAAATTGCAGAAGATCGCACACAAAAGTAGTGGAATGAATGTCTTTATCGCACTGTGATGCTCATTGTGAATTAGCTCTTTTCTTCGGAAACAGCTACAGTGGTAGCTTGCCATTCCAGTCCTAGACTCTACTACAGAGCGACGTGGGGTGACCACCCGGGCTCCACTATGTTTTCACCAGGACAGGTTGTGGGGGCACCACTCCCTCTCAGTGGGGACTCAAACATGACCACCTTCAGGGCACCACAGAGGTGGGCCACCAGGGGCCCCACATCTTATCTTTGCCCAGGGCCCCACAAATCCTAAGGCCAGCCCTGCCTTCAACAACTGGGAACAGCGTGTATCCTGCCTAGTAGCACAGTCCACACTCACACGGTTGGGTGAGACTGTGGGTTGCTAATACTCTGATCGGCTCCACTTTCCCTCACTTCAAGAGTCAAAAGGAGATGCCTCAACTTTCATAAGTTCCGTTCCATGTTCTATTCCCATTTTGTGAGCTCTCCCCCCGGCACTGGACTACCGAGTTACAATAATGAACAAAAGGAAGAACAGCACAACCTGCACATGCCGGGGGTGGGGACACCACTACAAAGAAGATGAAAAGGCATTTCAATATGCCCAGCCTTAGGGAAAAATTCCTTCCCAGCCCCAAATTAAAGTGACCACCTGAGTCTATAGTGCCATTCCAATGCCTGGCTACATGGTGGAGCATACTTGGCCCCTGTGGGAACAGGCTTTGCCCTCTCACTTTTCCACGTGAAACCCTTGGATTCAACAATGGCTCAATTTCAAATCCCTATTTTGTCCACCCCCCTTTACTTTAAAACTAGTGCTGAAGCGAGAATCCAAAAAATTCTCATGAGAAATCTAGCGAGAATAAGAACCAGATTTGAGATCTTTCTGGGATCTCAACACCTGGTTTAAATTCTAGCTGGATTTTGAACCCATCTGCCCCTCCCCCAAACATCTGTTTAGTGATGGACAGGAGCAATTGAGGGCTTTGCTGTGCTTATGCAGCCTCTTGCAAAGCCCTCAATTGGCTGCCTGGTCAGTTTCAGACTGAAAGTGACAAAGTAGCCAGTTGCAGTTTGGCTCTGTTTCAGGCTGAAATTGACCAAGAAGTCAGTTGCTCCTTTGCAAGGGGCCACTCTGACTAGAGTTCAGTACTCTTTGCAAAGCCAGTTTCCTGAAGGGCAGTGGGGGTCCCCTGCTGGCAGGACATCCCCTGGGAAGCCTCCACCCCAACACTGCGCAGGGGGTCGAGATAGCCTGGAATGGATCCTGGCTCCCTCTGCCCCTCATGTGGAGCAGTTAAAATTGCAAACTGCCCAGAGCGGCTTGCGGGGGGGCGACTTTTGCTAACAGGCTGCCCTGCCAGTAGGAGTTCCCCACCCTGCTCCACAAGGCAGACCCTCGAAAACCCCCACAAGCTGCTCTGGGTGGCTTGCAATTGAAAGCCCCATGCAGGGAGGCAGACAGACCCAGGGTCCATTCCCAGCTATCTCTGCCACAAGGGTGGGGGCTCCCCACTCACAGGGCAGCCTGTTGGCTTCCCAAAGCTCCATTGAAAAGAGGGAGGGAGGGCTATCTTGAGTTTCTTGCCATTCTCGGTGAGAATCCCGACAATTTCTTGGCTTGTTCTCGTTTGCAACAGTGATTTGAGAACCCTGATTCTTGCTGAGAAAGGTAACAATTGAGATTCAGCCCTACTTAAAACCTTCCCGCAATTATAACAAAACTTACCCTGCCAGCACCCTCCTCTTCGCTAAGTGTGGTGGGGACACTCGTTCTCCCCAGCACATAGAATGAATTGTGGGGGAGGAGATAAATTATTGCTGAAACTGCTATTCAGATTTCTCCATATAAAATATAACTTTTTTTTTCCTTTTACATGCCTCTTTGTAGAGGATTCTGAAGGTGAGTATTCCTGTATGAAGAATGGAGACTAGAACTGAAATGGGTACTGTACTTAGTCCTGGCAGGTAATACATCTATTTTTGGGTACCAAAAGTACCTGATGGGTTACCTGGGTACTGATAAGGTACCCAAACCCTAAATATTTGGTAAGTTCCGGTACCAATCTTTCTATTTTATGATTACCGATTGATATATCAGGTTGGAAAACTGAAACTTTGGGACCAGACATTGACTTTCTGGACAGAAAATCAGTCAATAGGTGTCAGAAGCTGATAAATTATTATCAGAAGTCAACATTCTGAGAATTTGAGTATTTGAATCAGGTTGCAATTGGGTACTGATTGGTACCCAATGTTGTCAGGTCATTTCAGCAACTGGAAATTTATCAGGTATACTCATTTTTGCAGGTACTCGTTTCAGCTCTACTNTTCCAGCCACCCGGAGCCCCTATGTTGAGGTCCTAAGGAAAGAGTGATGGTTCCTGCACCCAAGGCCAGCCTTACTAGGGCTGAAATGGCAACTCCCTTTTCTGCGCTGATATTTCATCCCACCATTTCAGAATTGCCGGTGACTTTCCACAGCTTTTCCGCATTTCACTTATTCCGTGCCCTTTGCTTTATGACATTGGAATTATCGGAAAGTGTCGTAATAATCTTGGAAAGTGTCGTAATAATCTTGGAAAGTGATGGAATAATCTCGGGAAGTGTCGGAAAAAACATTGTTCCACTACTTTTGCACCGTGACCGCATGTCAGAAAGTGCTGGTGGAAATTGCAGAAGATTGCACACAAAAGTAGTGGAATGAATGTCTTTATCGCACTGTGATGCTCATTGTGAATTAGCTCTTTTCTTCGGAAACAGCTACAGTGGTAGCTTGCCATTCCAGTCCTAGACTCTACTACAGAGCGATGTGGGGTGACCACCCGGGCTCCACTATGTTTTCACCAGGACAGGTTGTGGGGGCACCACTCCCTCTCAGTGGGGACTCAAACATGACCACCTTCAGGGCACCACAGAGGTGGGCCACCAGGGGCCCCACATCTTATCTTTGCCCCGGGCCCCACAAATCCTAAGGCCAGCCCTGCCTTCAACAACTGGGAACAGCGTGTATCCTGCCTAGTAGCACAGTCCACACTCACACGGTTGGGTGAGACTGTGGGTTGCTAATACTCTGATCGGCTCCACTTTCCCTCACTTCAAGAGTCAAAAGGAGATGCCTCAACTTTCATAAGTTCCGTTCCATGTTCTATTCCCATTTTGTGAGCTCTCCCCCCGGCACTGGACTACCGAGTTACAATAATGAACAAAAGGAAGAACAGCACAACCTGCACATGCCGGGGGTGGGGACACCACTACAAAGAAGATGAAAAGGCATTTCAATATGCCCAGCCTTAGGGAAAAATTCCTTCCCAGCCCCAAATTAAAGTGACCACCTGAGTCTATAGTGCCATTCCAATGCCTGGGTGCTTTCTACATGGTGGAGCATACTTGGCCCCTGTGGGAACAGGCTTTGCCCTCTCACTTTTCCACGTGAAACCCTTGGATTCAACAATGGCTCAATTTCAAATCCCTATTTTGTCCACCCCCCTTTACTTTAAAACTAGTGCTGAAGCGAGAATCCAAAAAATTCTCATGAGAAATCTAGCGAGAATAAGAACCAGATTTGAGATCTTTCTGGGATCTCAACACCTGGTTTAAATTCTAGCTGGATTTTGAACCCATCTGCCCCTCCCCCAAACATCTGTTTAGTGATGGACAGGAGCAATTGAGGGCTTTGCTGTGCTTATGCAGCCTCTTGCAAAGCCCTCAATTGGCTGCCTGGTCAGTTTCAGACTGAAAGTGACAAAGTAGCCAGTTGCAGTTTGGCTCTGTTTCAGGCTGAAATTGACCAAGAAGTCAGTTGCTCCTTTGCAAGGGGCCACTCTGACTAGAGTTCAGTACTCTTTGCAAAGCCAGTTTCCTGAAGGGCAGTGGGGGTCCCCTGCTGGCAGGACATCCCCTGGGAAGCCTCCACCCCAACACTGCGCAGGGGGTCGAGATAGCCTGGAATGGATCCTGGCTCCCTCTGCCCCTCATGTGGAGCAGTTAAAATTGCAAACTGCCCAGAGCGGCTTGCGGGGGGGCGACTTTTGCTAACAGGCTGCCCTGCCAGTAGGAGTTCCCCACCCTGCTCACAAGGCAGACCCTCGAAAACCCCCACAAGCTGCTCTGGGTGGCTTGCAATTGAAAGCCCCATGCAGGGAGGCAGACAGACCCAGGGTCCATTCCCAGCTATCTCTGCCACAAGGGTGGGGGCTCCCCACTCACAGGGCAGCCTGTTGGCTTCCCAAAGCTCCATTGAAAAGAGGGAGGGAGGGCTATCTTGAGTTTCTTGCCATTCTCGGTGAGAATCCCGACAATTTCTTGGCTTGTTCTCGTTTGCAACAGTGATTTGAGAACCCTGATTCTTGCTGAGAAAGGTAACAATTGAGATTCAGCCCTACTTAAAACCTTCCCGCAATTATAACAAAACTTACCCTGCCAGCACCCTCCTCTTCGCTAAGTGTGGTGGGGACACTCGTTCTCCCCAGCACATAGAATGAATTGTGGGGGAGGAGATAAATTATTGCTGAAACTGCTATTCAGATTTCTCCATATAAAATATAACTTTTTTTTTCCTTTTACATGCCTCTTTGTAGAGGATTCTGAAGGTGAGTATTCCTGTATGAAGAATGGAGACTAGAACTGAAATGGGTACTGTACTTAGTCCTGGCAGGTAATACATCTATTTTTGGGTACCAAAAGTACCTGATGGGTTACCTGGGTACTGATAAGGTACCCAAACCCTAAATATTTGGTAAGTTCCGGTACCAATCTTTCTATTTTATGATTACCGATTGATATATCAGGTTGGAAAACTAAAACTTTGGGACCAGACATTGACTTTCTGGGACAGAAAATCAGTCAATAGGTGTCAGAAGCTGATAAATTATTATCAGAAGTCAACATTCTGGGAATTTGAGTATTTGAATCAGGTTGCAATTGGGTACTGATTGGTACCCAATGTTGTCAGGTCATTTCAGCAACTGGAAATTTATCAGGTATACTCATTTTTGCAGGTACTCGTTTCAGCTCTACTAGAGACTTTAAAATATTCTCCTTAATTCTTGTGTTAAATCAAGTTACAAGCACTTTTAAAAAGAATTACTGCAAGAGAACACTTTCTTAAAATATTGATCTTAAAACTTTCCCTTTAAAAAAAAAATAATGAAAAAGAAACATTTATTTGGTAAATACAAATTCATTTTCTAGAAGTCTACTACATGATGTCATTTTGCTACACAAGACTTAGATGAATGTTAGCTCAATATCCATGCACATTAACTCCCAGGTTCAATTGGAAGCAAGGAATGGAGCTTGGATTTAGTAGTTCCTAGGGAAAAGAACACGGGGAAGAGTTCTAAGCTTAAAAAGAATAGTCACGAAAGACAGAAAATTAGACTGCAGCCCTTCTCTTTTTTCTGTGGCAGGAGTGACACTGACATGATTCTCTGACCCCCCCTGCTCAAAAAACTGTCGCTTGATGCTAACTCCCAGGCCAGCTATCACCCTGTCTCTAACTGCCCTTTTTAGGGAAGGTTTCTAAATGTGTGGTTGCCCAGCAGCTTTCAATCACATCTTGGTGCTATTAGATTCCAGGGCCCTTGTCAGTCTGGCTTTCATCCTAGGTATAGTAGTGTGACTGTGCATATAGCTTTGGTTGACAGTCTACATTCAGAGATCAACAAGGGAAATTGTAACAGGATCAGCAGGGTATGCCTTTTAGTCTTTGATAATGGCTGATACATGAGGTGTTGATAAACATGACTGTGGGACATGGCATGGGGTCCATGTGGCACCGCTTGGAGCATTTCTGTCAGGGAAGTTGCTAATCATCCCACCATTCCTTCTCCTGTAGAGTCCCGCAGAATTCCATCTTGTTTCTCCTTCTGTTCAACTTGTATCTAAGGCTTCCTGGTGATGTCATGCATAGATTTGGGTTGTCTTGCCATCAATATACTAATGACCCCCACATTTATTTTTTATCCAACCCAAGTCCTGCAATCTTGGTGCTTACTTGGTGCCTGGCTGCCATTGGAGACTGGGCGCAGGTAAGCCAATTCAAGCTGAATACAAACAAGACTGAAGTGGTGAATATTGACTGGCCCTCTGACTTGATGGGGAGTGGTTGAGATACCCATTGTTGAAGGGGTACAGCTTCCCCTAGGGATGGGCGAACAGAAGAGAGTTCGTAAATTCGGTTTGGTTCAGTTTGAAATTCGAGTTCAGAAATTCGGTTCAGTTCAGTTTGGTTTGAAATTTGAGTTCGGTTCAGAAGTTCAGTTCGGTTGACCGAACAAACCGAGTTTGGTCGAATTCCAAACTTCCGAACCAAGTTCGGCCATTCAAAAACAGGTTTGTTGGTGTGTGTTGCCACTAGGGATGGGCGAACAGAACAGAGTTCGGAAAGTCGGTTCGGTTCGGTTTGAAATTCGAGTTCGGTTCAGAAGTTCATTTCGGTCAACCGAACAGACCAAGTTCGGTCCGAACTCCGAACTCCCGAACCGTGTTCGCCCATCCCTAGCTTCCCCTGGTTACTCAGGTTTGCAGCCTCGGGGTGCTCCTGGATCCTATGTTATATCTGGAACATCAAGTCATGGTGCTGGCCAAGTGTACTTTTTACTAACACAACCTAGTGGAAAGGTTATAACCATTTATTTCTGATACAGATCCAATTGGGATCGTGCCACATTCTTGTTTTTTGCAGTAGTTTTTTGATAATAAGATGTGTTGTATTATTGCTTATTGTTTATTGTCTTATATTTTTATCATTTATCATTTACTGTTATCTTAAATGCAGTGGCCAATGGCTATGCTAAAAAATAAACTTTATGATTATGATTATGATACAGATCTGACCACAGTCATCCACAGTAACCTTCATTACCTTGAGATTAGACTACTGCAATGCACTCTATGTTGGGCTGTCCTTGAAGACTGTTCAGGGAGCTCTTGCTGCTGCAAGATGTGACAGCCTGCGTTGGATTGTTGGGAACCCGTTACCTTGGTGTTCAAGAGCCTGTACTGGTTTCTAACAGCATTCTAGGCACCTCTCTCGTGGAGTCCCACAAGATTTCATTTTGTCCCCTCTCCTGTTCAACGTGTATATGCAGCTGTTGGGCAAGGTCGTGAGGCACTCTGGAGTTCGGTGTCAATATGCTGATGACACCCAACTCTATCTCTCGCTTTCATCTGACCCAGAAACCGCAGTCTCTCTGCTTACATGATGTCTGGCGGCTGTGGGGGACTGGATGAGAGTGAGTCAACAGAAGCTGAATCACAGAAAAACTGAGATGATCGTGGCGAAGGCGA
>QEPC01003426.1:221631-233531 GCA_003113815.1 Sphenodon punctatus
GGCTGAGGATTTCAGTGTATTATCCACAATCACGTCCAGATCCTTTTCCTGAGTGGTAACTCCTAGCTTAGTACCCAGCATTGTGTACTCATAATTTGGGTTTTTTTCCCCAATGTGCATCACTTTGCACTTGTCCACATTAAATCTCATCTGCCATTTAGATGCCCAGGCACCCAATCTTGTAAGATCTTGCTGCAGCTTCTCACAGTCTGCTTGTGTTCTGACTACTCTGAATAACTTGGTGTCATCTGAAAATTTGATCACCTCACTCTTACCACCCCTTTCCAGATCATTAATGAATACATTGAAAAGAACTGGTGCCAGTACAGATCCTTGGAGCACACCACTTTTTACATCTCTCCATTGTGAAGACTGGCCATTTAGTCCCACTTTTTGCATCCTATCCTTTAACCAGTTACGAATCCATGTTAAGGATGTTCTAATCTTTGCTCTCACCATGGCCACTATTTATTGGGGTGTGTGTGTGTGTGTGTGTGTTTTGGGATGGAAGTGGTGTGGGTGAAAAAATCAAAGTAAATATATACTTATTAATAGGGCTGGCCATACCCTTTGCTGGTCTGAGCAAAATAAATACATCTCGCCAACCTACAGATCTGCAAGTGGATGGGACCCTGAGGGCCAATCAGTGCCACAGCTTGTTAGGGATAGGAGGAGGGTAAAAGGGGGGAAACAGACTCAGGCCCGATCAGCTCTACCCACTCCCAACAGGACCTATTATCTCGGAGGTCTTACATATAGATAAGGAGAAACAACCCCTTAGAATCTTAGATAGCACTATATCCCCTAATGGGGATGAGGCAACATCATCATAGGGGGGAGCTGCCAATGCCCAGTGTAAGACCCCCACACTAATACCTCCACCTCTAACCCACACAACACCCAGCCGTACCTTGACACAGTGAAAAAGGAAGGGGGGGGAATAGTGTTGACAGTGAGGGAATCAGGGGCAGCACCAAGGGAAGGTCGGGTAGGACAAGTAGTCACACTGGTTGGGCTCAGGGGGAAGGTCCCAAGATAGAAGGGGAAAATAGTGCAACCCAGCCCAACATACAACTGCCCACACCCAACACCTCTGCATGCCCACTGACCCGCTCCCTTGTATGCACAATTCACCCACAGCAGCACACACTCACATCCACACATGCACTCACAATAACTCTCCAAACCTCTCTCTCTCCAACCGTTCCTATTGCAAGGGGGGGCTGGTGTCTCAGCGAACTGATCTACAGCGACGCTGCTACTACAGGTCGCCATCTTTATCCTTGTGACTCCACCCCCGTTGTGCTCAAATGCATGCCGAACGCCGCAGCATTCCCGANGTATAATCTGAAAGGAGAAACGTGCAAGGAATAACGCCCACCGGGCATGATGGGCGTTTGATATATGTGCAGTTTGGAGGTACACTAAGTTCTTTTGATTAGTTATGACTTGCACGGGATTCAGGGCCCCTTCCAAATAATGTCGCCAGGTTTCGAAGGCTGCCTTGATTGCGAGTAATTCTCTGTCAAGAATAGTATAATTTCGTTCTGCTGGTGAGAGCTGTCGAGAATAAAAAGCACAAGGTAACAATGTCTTGTTCTTACCATTATGTTGGGATAGTACGGCTCCTATAGCCACACTGGATGCGTCTGTCTCTCTATAAAAAGGTAGGGCAAAATCAGGATGTTGAAGGATCAGTGCTTGTGTGAAAGCTTGTTTCAAACATTTAAAGGCTGTTTGTTTTTCTGATGTCCATAGATAAGGTTGTCCCTTTTTCAGTAACTTGGTCAGGGGGACGGTAAGGTCTGCATAATTAGGGATATATTGTCTGTAATAGTTCGCACTACCAAGAAAATGTTGCAAAGGTTTCACTGCTTGAGGAGGGGGCCAGAGTGTTATTGCCTGTATCTTAGTGGAGTCCATTTCTATTCCCTGAGGGGATATAACAAATCCTAGGAATTGTACCGTTTGTTGGTGAAAGGCGCATTTCTCTATCTTGCAATACAGATGGTGTTGCCTCAGCCGCAGCAAGACAGTATGAATGTGACGTACATGTTCTTGTGGATTCTGCGAATAAAAAAGAATGTCATCAAAATATGCTACAACAAATTGCTCCAGTACGTCACGGAGGATGCCATTTATCAAATGTTGAAATGCCACTGGTGCATTGGCAAGGTCGTAGGGCATCACAAGATATTCAAACAGCCCGTACCTGGTACGAAAGGCCGTCTTCCACTCATCCTCCGCTCTAATGCGAAGGAGGTTGCACGCCCCTCCCCCCCAAGATCAAGCTTCGTAAAAATGGTGGCCCCTTGGAGCTGGTTCAGTAGTTCAGGGATAAGAGGTAACGGGTAGCGGTTTTTAATCATTATAGCATTTAGTCCTCTATAATCAACAAAGGGGTGGAGACCCCTGTCCTTTTTAGGGATGAAAAATATGGGAGCCCCAGCCGGGGAGGAGGAAGGGCGGATGAACCCCTTCTTCAAATTTTCATCAATATAGTCTTTTAAGGTCTGTAGTTCAGGGCCTGAAAGGGCATATATCCTACCGTATGGAAGTGAGGTGCCCAGCAGCAAGTCTATTGGACAATCATAACTTCGGTGTGGAGGCAAGTCCAACATTTCTTGATTGCGGAAGACGTAGTGGAGCTCACCGTATTCCTGTGGAAGAGTGGATAAGGTAAGGGCTCCGGCGAACGAGGCCTTCTGCAAAGAGAATATTATGGGCTGCACATGAGGGAGAACAAAAAGTTAATACCTTGTTTTGCCAAGCAATAGTAGGGTTATGAACCCTCAGCCACGGGATACCAAGGATAACAGGGAAGGCAGGGATTTGTACAATGTCAAAGTGCAATATTTCTTGATGGTTCCCAATCATTCCTCTTAAGGCAAGAGTACATGAGGTAATAGGGCCTGAACAAAGGGGGAACCATAAATAGCAAATACTACTTCAGGTCTAGTTTTTTCTTGTGTAGGAATATTCCGCTGGTGCATGAAGTCCATATCAAGGAAATTCCCAGAAGTTCCTGAGTCGATGAGGGCCAGAGCTACCACGGATCTGGAGCTAGTGATGTGCAGGGTCACAGGAACCTGGAGATGATTCAAACCCTTGCTGAGCAGAAGGGACTACATGACTACAGATGTAGGAGGCGCTTGCAATCATACTGGGGAGTCCCCTGTCCGTCCCGGCTCCTGTCGTTTCCCATCCCTCATCGCTCAGGCGGAAGTTGGGGACACTCGCGTGCATAGTGCTCAGGACTACCACAATAAAAACATAGTCTTCCTGTCCGCCGACACTCTTTTTCCTGTGCTGGCAATGGTCCCCTTAAGGCTCCCAGCTGCATGGGTTTTGACTCTTCTGTCTTTTGGTTTTCAGGATGACTGGTGCTGGGCCCTGGAAGTCGGACTTGCCATGGTCGTGCCCCTTCTTGCCTTTGTTCTCGACGGCATTCCCCTAGTCACTCATCAATTTGACAGGAATAATTTACTAGCTCAACCCAAGTGTCAGGCATGGCTGCAAAGGAAAACTGATCCTTGAGTTCATCACTCAGACCTTTGCGAAAAAGCACCTTAAGAACATTGTCAGGCCAATCTAATTCAATGGCTAGGTGCTGAAAATGTGTTATATACTCAAGAAGAGGGGTCTTCCCCTGTCATAGTGCCAAAATGGCACTCTTGGCATCTTTTACCCTATGGGGGTAGTCCAAATAAAATTGGAACTCTTGTAGGAACCTCTTCAGATCTTTAAGAAGGGGAATATCTTTAATTAGCAAGGATGTTGCCCAATCCAGAGCAAGCCCTTCCAGGTGGCCAATAATAAATGCCACCTTTGTAGTGTCAGTGCAATATGTCTGGGGTTGCATTTGAAAGGCTAATTTACACAGGGCAATAAAGCTCTGGAATTGCTTTTTGTCCCCACTAAATTTAGTGATAGGGGAATGTTATTCCCCTATTCTCCCCACTGCCCCTTGGTTCCTGCCTAATAGTGCAGGTTCTACAACTGGGGGGGAAGTAGTTGCCACCCCTGTCACCTCTAAAGCCTCCCCTGGCACTTCCTGTTCTCGTTGTTCCTTAATTTCCCTAATTTCCATGACTAGAGATTGAATGGCCCTAGCCATCTCTTCCAATTGTTGGGCTGTATCCATTTTAAGCGGGAGATATTGTTAGGGATAGGAGGGGGGAAAAGGGGGGAAACCGACTCAGGCCCGATCAGCTCTACCAAACTTCCAACAGGACCTATTACCTCGGGGGTCTTATGTATAGATAAGGAGAAACAACCCCTCAGGATCTTATAAAGCCCTATATCCCCTAATGGGGGCAAGGCAAGATCATCATGGGGGGAGATGCCAACACCCAGTGTAAGACCCCCACACTAATACCTCCACCTCTAACCCACACATCACCCAGCCTTACCTTGACACAGTGAAAGGGGAAGGGCGGAAAATAGTGTTGACAGTGAGGGAATCAGGGACAGGTTGGGTAGGACAAGTAGTCACACCGAGGGGGCTCAGGGGGAAGGTCCCAAGATTGAAGGAGGAAATAGTGCAACCCAGCCCAACGTACAATTGCCCACACCCAACACCTCCGCACGCCCACCTGTCCCGCACACCTGACCCGCTCCCTTGTATTCACAATTCATCCACAGCCGCACACACTCACATCTACACACACATTCGCAATAACTCTCCAAACCTCTCTCACTCTCCAACCATTCCTGTTGCAAGGGGGGGCTGGTCTCACAGCGAACTGATCTCCAGTGACACTGCTACTGCAGGTTGCCATATTTATCCTCGTGACTCCACCCCCGTTGTGTACAAGTGCGTGCCAAATGCCGCAGCATTCGCGACGGCCCAGCTGTTCTGCCATCGGGTTCTGTCTGCGGCGTGCCTTTCCCTAAGCTATCTCCAGGGGTTGTAGTGACACTCCCCATCTGTGTGTCAGACCTGGAAGCGTTCTGGTTCTTGGGGGATACTCGCCCGCTGTGGGCCCATCCCAGACCTCGGTGGAGCTGCTGGTAGTGGCGCCTGACACAACTAGGGTCACCAAATCTCTGGATTTGGCCTGGAGATTCTGGGCTTCTAAAACTGGAGTGTCTAGGCCAAGCCCAGAAACATGGCAACCCTACCCACAGCTGTGGCCAAGGTACTTCAATACCATATGACTGAGACCTCCAGCCCTTTGACCAACATCCTGGCAAGAGCAGCCCAGGCATTGGTGTCCGTTATGTGCAGCGAGGCAAAAATACACCATCTTTCACAGTGCCCTTCCATTGGGTAAGGTACTGTGGGACTGAAGGAGCTGAAGCCTGGGACCACTACCACCACAGTAACCTGGGCCTGGCTAGAGCTTGATAAAAATAGCTCTTCATTTTTGCAGGAATTCCCCTCATTTTCAGAATGGTGATTAAAATTTCATGACTGATTTAATCCATAACGAAATTCCAGTCACCATTCTGATCAAAATCCTTTGCCTCCTAGTGCTCATGCACAACATGCCACCGCCATTTTGCACACGCACAGTACAGCTGCTGCTATTTTGCACACGTGATAGAAATTGGAGTTGGGACGCATTCCAGCTCATGTTTGGCCCAATGGAATGAAATGAGTGGATTCTGTTGAAAATAGAATTCAGTCAAAAACAGAATTTCCTTTCAAGGCCTGGTAAGGTAACCGATTGCTCTGGCTGCATGAGTCTGGGCAGCAGCAGTGCTGCACCATACAGCACAAGAAGAATTGGAGAATTTTGGTGCAAGTGGCTGGCCATAGCCATGGCATGATCCAATCTTAGAACGGTGCTGCCCTGATCAAGTGTCTGGGTGAGAAAGCCTGGATTGTCATACAACACTTAGTTAAACTTCTTGATAGTGGGGGAACTTGATGCTCCTAGACTTCCCCTTCTTCCTTCACTTGTTGTCTTTAGAAATCTGTGAGACAGTCATGTAGCTGGGCTTCTTTTGCTTATCAGTGTTAGGGATATGTTTCTTGTCAGTGTCTCAAGGAGAATAAACAACTTGCAGCTTCTCACAGTCTGTAAGGCTCTAAAGGAGTACAGATACCTTGGTGCTCCTTACATATATGCTCTATCAGACATGGTATCTAATCTCACTAAACTAGGGGAAAGCAGGCCAGAAAAGGAAGCACAGGCTTAATGTTCTGCACATGCCAGAGATAGAAGAAATGCAATAGGCATTTCTGTCCTGGAAACCTTCATGAAACTCAAACTTGCAATCTGCTACATTTGGGGAACTGAAGAGGTCAGTCTGTTGCCAGCTCCTTCCACTGTGGCACTTTTCACACAAGACACTTTCCACCCATTACCCACCCACCCCACCATACATGTTGTAGGGCTTCAGTGTTTCCCTATGGTTGCCCTGTAACATGTATAGTGTGTGGGTAATGGGTGCAGAGTGTCTTGTGTGAAAACACCCTGTGACTCTGAAGTTCTTCTTGAGCTTTCTATGAACTGGGCAGGAATCCCTTAGCCTCTTGTTTCTTATACCGCACAATCCTTTCTGCTTCCTTCCTGCCCCAAGTACAGGACAGTCTAGAAGCCATTATTTGACCTCTCTGCAATTCTATTTAATCTCCTAGCTTCTAAAAGATTTCCCCATAGTTATGACAAATCCAAACAGAGAGTATTTTCAGACGTTACGAGATCGCCATTCACCACATTGAATCACAGTGGATCCCGTGTGGTGGTGGCAATCTCATGAAAGTCTATTTGCTCCCTGCCATAAGTTCACCACAGTGAACACCCGGCGTGGATCAAATTGACCACAGTTATGGAGGTGAGGCCGGCCTCATCTCCAGAATCGTGGTTAGGTTGGCCACGATCTGGGATGGGGCTGGCAATGGCCACGATGAACGTGTGCTTGCCAGCCCTGTCCCGGAATTGGGTCCCAACCACAGGACGGGATTGGGCTCAGCGGCCTCATTGGCTGCTTCACCCGCCCGTCTCCCCATAGGCGGGCGACCGAGGGAGTGTAGGGGGGCGGGGCTAAGTGGCCGCACATTGCATCACACAGCCCCTCCCCGATCCCCCTCAGAGATCACGCCAGCGCATCTAAAGGACGGACGGCCTGATCATGACGGCCGAGACTGATCCCGGTCCAGGGTTCAGTGTGGCGGGCCAAGAGGCCAGTCATGTCTGAAATTACCCAGAGTGACAGAAATGTAGTGCTGCCAGAGAAATACTCTTTGCAGCCTGGTAGAGGCAAAACAATAACCTCTTGAAGAAAAAAGCATAAGTGAAAAATGCAGTCTTAGGGTATTTTTAGATGACACAAAACTCCCACGAGCAGATTTTATTTTACAAAATTTATATTCGGCTCCTCCCATCACAGGCAGCCCCGAGTGGCTAACAACAGTAAAAACACACATATAAAACAAATTAAAACATTGCAGTCGTAAAAACAGGGAGGGGAAAACCCAGTCCACCCTCCCCCATCCCCCTCCAACACTTACCTCTCTCCCTCGCCAAACGCCTGATGGAACAGCCAGGTTTTACAGTTCCTATGGAAGGCCGAGAGACCTGGGGCCAAACAGGCCCCTACCAGGAGGGAATTCCAAAGGTGCAGCGCAATCACCAAGAACGCCCTGCTCAGCATGGTCCCCTGGAGAACCCAAGGGGCCTCCAACACGGCACCCCCAGACGACCACAGGGGCTGATCCAGAACTCGGGGTGTGAGGTGATCTCGCAAATTAGCAGGTCCCAGGCCGTGTAAGGCTTTATAGGTCAAAACCAACACTTTGAATCGAGCCCAGAAAATTATTGGCAGCCAGTGCAGAGATCAGAGCACTGGTGTAATGTGCTCCTGGCAGCCCAGCCCCACCAAGAGCTGGGCTGCCACATTCTGCACTAGCTGCAGCTTCCGAGCCATCACCATAGGTAGCCCCATGTAGAGCATGTTACAGTAATCTAACCGAGAAGTAATAAAAACATGGATGATCGTAGCCTGGTCAGGAGCCGAAATCAGTGGCCGAAGCTGCCATACCAGCTCTAACTGGCAGAAGGTACTCCTCGCCACAGCCGCAACCTGGAAATCCAGGCAGAACTGCGCATTGAGGAGCACCCCCAGGTTCGGTACCTGGGAATTCAGAGGAGGGCAAACCCCATCAATCAACAGGACTGTCAATTCCACTGACTTACCCACTAACATCACCTCTGACTTGTTGGGATTCGGTTGCAGTCACCCCTCATCCAGTCCCTCACAGCTGCCAAACACTGGGTAAGGACCGAGACACCCGAGCCGAGCCGAATTTCGAGGTCGGTCGAAAATAAGAGATACAGTTGGGTGTCATCCGCATACTGATGACACCCCACCCCAAACTCTCTGATCGCCGAGCGGCTGCATATACACATTGAACAGGAGAGGGGACAAGACAGAACCCTGCAGAACCCCACACTGGAGGTCCTGGTAAGATGAAAAACAATCACTACCACCCGCAGAGTTCTTCCGGTCAGGAATGAGCGGAGCCATTCCAGAACGATCCCGCCCACCCCTGCACTGTCTCACAGGTGCGTCACCAACATCTCATGGTCAATGATATCAAATGCTGCCGACAGATCTAATAGGACCAGTAGGATCGATTGACCCCAATCCTTTTTCTGGTGGAGATCATCCACCAAGGCCACAAGTGCTGTCTTGGTGCCATGCCTCGGACGAAAGCCAGACTGTGAAGGATCAAGATAACTGATGCGGTCCAGGTGCTTCTGGAGCTGCTGAGCCACTACCCATTCAATAACCTTCCCTAAAAAGGGAAGGTTAGAGACAGGCTGATAGCTGGCAGGGGAGTCAGCGTCAAGCGATGGTTTCTTGAGCAGAGGCTGCATCACTGCCTCCTTGAAACAGTCCAGCACTCTGCCCTCCCATAGGGCCCCGTTAGCAACGGCCCCATTGTCTCCCGGCAGCCCAACCAGCCAGGATGGGCACAGATCTAATTTGCAAGAGGTGGCTCAAACTGCCCCAAGCACCCCCACCACATCAACAGGTGTCACCGACTGAAAGTGATCCCACAAAATTGGACAAGTCGGGGCTTCTGCGACCTCTACTACTTCATTAAGTGTGGCATCGAGGTCCTGGTTAATACGAGATAATTAAAACTGCGATTAAAACTTACACCTACTCAAGTATGAACAACTCTCACGTGTGTTATGTGGAAACTTCCACATCTTAATCCAATTTCTAGAACCCCTAACATCGAACGTTCCAGAATGTGCATTCCGAAGCTCGCACAGATGAACGTCTAAACTCAACTTGTGTGAGATTGTGCTTGATCCAATCACCATTTTGAAAGCATACAGAGGTGGCTGGAGAAGTGCTCCACTCTGTACACCACTTTTAGGGTCTGCCTAATATCACTATATCTCTCCAGTACCCTCAGCAGTGAAATTGGGGGAAATGCGACTTTACAGTTACCACATGACTTTTTTTGTGCATGATTGGGATGTCTAAACAGCACTTGCGCATATGCTGAGGGGTTCTTGTGATCGTGTGATTGCTGCAGCTCGCA
Source organism: Sphenodon punctatus (assembly GCA_003113815.1). Classification (NCBI taxonomy): domain Eukaryota; kingdom Metazoa; phylum Chordata; class Lepidosauria; order Sphenodontia; family Sphenodontidae; genus Sphenodon; species Sphenodon punctatus. The sequence goes on from QEPC01003426.1 coordinate 231,143, forward strand.
AATTTAATGCACGTCTAAAAACGCCCTTAGAATTGTGAGATTGCGATCCCAGCAGAGGCAGCTTTATCTGTTTCAAATCAAAAACCCAAGTGGCTGTGGAAAATGCTGAGTTGTGCACAAATACAATTTGACCAACTAGAAGCTGGAAGGTAATGTGAGACGATCCTCTAATTTCCCCCCTTTGACTAAAGGATGGGGAATTCTGTTCATTTTCAGAGAATTCTTTTTGTTCCTCCTTCTGATTAATTATCTAAAGGTGTAGATATATTTAATACACAAGTTTGTAGATACATTCTTTACTTTTGTGTCTTTTATCACATGTAGTTAATTATGCCTCACTTTGAGAAGTCTTTATTCCCTTTCAGAAAGGAGACCATCTAAGGTATCCGGGCTCTGTAGCAGATGTCTGGGGAAAAAACCAAGTTATATTCTGATGTGTAGTTGTCTTGTGGACTTGAGTTGCTCATGGAAAAAGCTCCAGACTACCACTTGGGTTTTCTGTTCCTGGGAAGCTCATTGATGTACATCTATCCAATAGATTTCTAGTCTGTTAATTCATCATTTTGGGTAAAAACAGACATGCGGGCAGTGCAGCGGCTCCCCAGCCAGAGGTGGGAAACCGTGGCTGACATGGCCTGGAGAGGGACATCAAATAAATGAGCCTGTGGCCAGAGATCCATCTCACTGCCCACATGGCCCTAGTAGGGTGGGGAGCTAAACAAACATGCGAACGGGTGGCCCTGCCCCAGCCTTGTTCCCAGCATGCTGCCATGATGGGCAGCAATGGCAACTAGCCATGGTGGCTCCTGCTCCGAGGTGGGTATGGCAGGGCTGTGCACATGTGGTTCGCATGGACCGCCCTTAGTCTGGGCTGCGTTCTCAGAGATTTTCTGAGGATGCAGCCTGGGCTAACCACCTACCAGCTGAAGGACAGTCCCAGGCTAGCATTTCTGTTTGTTCTTTTAATGTTATGTTTTCAACTTGCTCTTTAAGAAAGCATTGTCTGAGGGCTCTTCCAGAACCTATGACAAAAAGTTTGAGTCTTCCCACCCCATAATGAGCATCATTATCTTTAAAACAGTTGTGACCAAGACATAGGGTAAAAACAGATGTGGCTGCGGCCTGGGACCCACTGGGATGTTTGTTGAGATGCTGCCACTTTATCCCAGCTCTGGTTCAGATGTCTGAACAAAACTGTTCTCACTTCGGGTAAAAACAAATGTGAGGGCAGCACGGTGGTTCCCTGGACTTGGTCAGGAAACCACAGTCAACATGGCCTGGGGAGGGGCATAGCTTAGGGGCATCACATTTGTTCAATGCCCCTCCCTGGGCCATGTTGGCAGCGGTTTCCTACTCTGGACTGAGAAGCCACTGCTCTGCCCCGCATGTCTGTTTATACCCAAAGTGAAAACAGTTCAGTTCAGGTGGCTGATCCAGAGCCTGGATAAGCTCGTGGTGCAAAAACAGGTGTTCTGGTGGGTCCCAAACCACAGGGAGACAAAGCATCCCACCGTCACATCTGTTTTTACCCTATATCTGGTTTATGGGGTGGGATGACTCAGACTTTTTGTTATGGATTCTGAAGGATCCCTCAGATGATGTTTTCTTAAACAGCAAATTGAAAACATAACCTTAAACAAACAGAAATGACAGGTTCTTTTTTTCTTTACCCCCCCAAAGGCTTTATTGGGATATATAAAGAAAAGGAAACAATTGTATACAGTCAAGACTCAATATGACAGAGTCCCTAGGTTACAGCGTGGGACTAAGGGTGATTTCAGAAGTGACGCGTTCCAATTCACCACAGTGAATCCCACCCCAGTGTGAATGAATTCACCATGGGCTGTGGTGACAAGTGCGGCCCCAACAGTTACCGACCTGTCTCTAACCTTCCCTTTTTAGGGAAGGTTATTGAGCGGGCGGTGGCACTCCAGCGCCAGGCGCATCTGGACAGCATTGGTTTTCTAGACCCTTTTCAATCTGGGTTCTGCCCCGGCTATGGCACTGAGACGGCGTTGGTGGCCTTGGTAGACGACCTCCACCGGGAGATGGACGCAGGATGTTCAACATTTCTCATCCTGCTAGATCTCTCTGCCACTTTTGATACCGTGGACCATGGGCTGCTAGTGAGGCGGCTGTGTGACCTAGGGGGCCTGGACGGGACTGTTCTTGAATGGTTCCGTTCATTCCTTTCGGGGAGGAGCCAGCGGGTGGTGCTGGGGGAGGAGACATCATGCCCCTGCACCCTATCGTGTGGTGTTACGCAGGGTTCTATTCTGTCTCCGTTATTATTTAACGTATATATGCAGCCCTTGGGGGAGGTCGTGAGAGGGTTCGGGGTGCGATGTCACCAGTATGCTGACGATACTCAGCTGTACCTCTCTTTTTC
>QEPC01003426.1:255322-280739 GCA_003113815.1 Sphenodon punctatus
AGAATCTGAGGAGGCATTATATATGTGCAAGTTAAATGACAAATTAATGAAATATTTGTGAAAAAAATGTTTCTATAGATTCATATTTGCCCTCTATGTATGTTTAGTACCCCTGTATTCCGAAGGGCAGGGAGTAGGTGACATGAGGAAATGCTAAGGTACACAACTCATTCGTATTGCGCTTAGTCTTGTGTTAAGTATGTGCTGTCACACATGGCTTCTGCCATTTCCTTCTCATGTACACATAGTCCTGGCATAGAGCTACCCTATCTCCCCTTTAACATGGGACACTTATGAAAAATACATACTGCAGGGCTACATTGGTTCCAGTGCAGCCCTGAAACAGGTATTTTTCATGAATGTCCCCTGTTAAAGGGGAGGTATCGTAGCCCTAGCCCTAGATTGTGATGATCAATCACTTTCATGCTTCTGGGCTCTGAAAAACAGAGGCCGCTTTTAGACATGAGAAAAATGGGTTCTTATAAGTGCTCGAGATGATACCGGGTGTTATAAATTCTGGAGTTTTGTATTGTGTGAATGCACTCTTTCCCTTTTATGCAGTGAGATCTTGCAGCCTTGTAAGACCCACCAGATACGACTTTTACAAGCCTGCGAGATCTTGTTGCATAAAATGGGAATATTGCGTTCACACATTACAAAACTTCAGCATTTATAACATTTGGTATTATCTCAAGCACTTATAAGAACCTATTTTTGTCATGAGTAAAAGCCACCAGAGACATAACGTTGTTAAGCAAAATACTTTGAGCTTAATTTTACAAGGTAAACTGTCGACTCCCACTAACGTTGAGGGAGCTCAGCATTTGGCCAGGTCAAGCCTCTGAAGAGCACTAGTTTAGTCAAAAGTAACCTAGTTTTCAGAATATTCCATTCAACATGCCAACATTAAAAATATTTTTTAACCGATGCAGTTAGCCAGGCTTACATGGGAAGGCAATACAGTACTTCAACATAAGATTTACATAAAGTAATATAGCATAATTTCACTATAATAAACCCTATGGGACAAGAGAACAAAGGCCACTTTCAGATATCCCCCCCCCTTCCAGATGCATATTCTGGTTGCGGGGGGGGGGGGAGGGGAGAGGATGCGCAAGCCAGGATATCCGCAGGGATCGGCCAATCTGAAATCCCCCCCATGCGTCTTTGCCAGCAAACACCCACAGGGATGCAGAGCTGGATTTCCTGCTCTGCATCCCTGCGGGTGTTTGCCAGCAAAACCGCAGGGGGGGGGAGGGGTTCAGACCGGCCAATCCCTGCGCATATCCTGGCTTACGCATTTCCCCTGCAGCCAAAATATGCATGGGGGCGGGGGGCGGAGGTCTGAAAATGGGCAAAGTTACAGATGTTAGTGTTGACAATAAAGGGATTTGTCAATAGGCAACTGATAGAAATGGTTCTTGTTATAGTAGTTCCTCGTAAATAGAGTTTATTATTAAAAGGTTTGGTTGTACGTAGTTATGCAGCATCCATTCATAAGTCCATACTCTTTGACTGAGATGACCACATTCACACCTTCATCTGTGGGCTGGTCCACACATATTTTGGTTTCAGGAGGGAAGCCAAAACATACGGGGGGTTTGGCTGATGCAAAAGCACCCCCTTCCCCGGTGCGGCTTTGCTAGCAAATACTCAGAAAAGTGCAGAGCAGGGCTGTATTCTTCCGGGTAATTGCTGGCAAAGCTGAGGAGGCGGAGCTTTCACACCGGCCAAACCCCGCATGTGTTTTGGCTTCTTGAGTCTCTCCTGGAGACAAATTATTCGTGGACTGCCCTGGAGCTGAAGGTGTGAATGTGGTCTTAGACTTTCTGTAAAGTTTGCAACATTTTTTGGTTTATAGAGAAAGCAATGTTAGTCTTCCCGATTTTTTTTTTCTTTCTTTTTTTAATATGCAGGGTTGAATATCTTCATGGTTTTCTGAAAGGTCAATCAAATTTGGTGCCCTTTCCATAGGACAACTCTGTATGCAAATAAAGGCGTGTGTGTACCTGCTGTCTGCTCTGTGAAAATGCTATTTTATTTACACATTATGAGGTTAAACAATGCAAATCTCTGCAACCAGCAAAAATGATGGCTATTATGATGCATGCGGCAAACAAATAGTGGTTAAGTAGAGACAGTGGTTTTGGTTAAACATTAGTGGATGTGGCTTTTAATGACTGACAGTGTTTGTTTTTCCTTGCAAGGAAAAAACTCGATTATATCATTATAAAATGTGTTTTAAATAAAAGGTGCTTGCTGTCCTTTAAGGTCTCCAAAAGATGTTGTCTACAATATAGTCTTGCACACAGAAGTTAACAAAATTGGATTGGAGAATACATGTTGTTTTAATTTTTAGAACTACCATTTGTGTTTTTGAAGTGGCTTGACAAAAGAATCAACTTAAAGTTGTTGTTTTTCTGTTGTATTTGTGAGAACAAGAAGTTTTTCAAATACGATGAAACGCACATACCCAAATCTGCTTCTGGTGTCAGTGTTAAATTATCATAGTTATGGGTAATGTAGCCTTTGCATAATATTGGGCAATGGAAAACTCAATGAAACATGCTTATATGCCATGCCTGCATATTCAATAATTTTGAATGAGAGCACTCATATTTGGTACGGTAAAGTCCATCCAGCTGCATCAAAACAAATGATTACTTTCAGTGTTGTAAAATAGCAAAGCTTTTATTTTGCATGATATTTTCATAAAAAAGCACAAGTGCTATCTAAATAGTTTGATTTCAGTATTTAGATTATCTGATATTTATCCATCACTGGGGAGTCAGACAGTCTTCCCCTCTCCTCCACCAAGATTTTGGTCCTCTCAGCCTTTGCTAAGAAATCATTCATAACTGACCTAAAAAACAGGGGGAGCTAAACTGTACAGGATAACCGTTAGTGTTATTACCAAATGACAATAGTTTTAGTGCCTTCCTGAATGTTTATATTTATTTATTTATTTATTTTAATTTTTATCCCATCCTCCTGCTAAGGCTCAGGGTAGCTTACAATATTAAAAACATAAAATTCATTAAAATTGCTTTTCAAAAAACCCACCGTCACCCCAACCCCTTATCCCCACTCAGGCTGAAAGTTTGTTTCATTTTCTTTTTCGTTTTCATCGAGAATGCCAGTTCTCTGTTTCTTTTTGGGGACCAACAATGAACCGAGAACCAGCAGTGCCTCAGATTAATTACTGATGATGACAACATTTCTTTTATAAAACCTCAAACACTATGCATGTGCAAAATAGCCACTGATAGTTCGGCACCTGCACAGCCCTTTTCCAAAATGACGGCAGCAGAGTTGCTGCCATTCTGGGATGGGGCAGCTGGTCTGCATTTGCAAAACTGATACTGCACATGTGCAGAATGGCTGCCCTTTTCCAAAATGGTGGTGACATTGCTGCTACCATTTTTGAAAAGGGCTGTACATGTGCAGAATGGCCTGGTGGCCATTTTTCACATACACAGTAACTTGTATTTATTGATTTATTGAGGGAAATATGGAGAATCTGTACTGAGGCTAGATCTCGGTTCTGGTATTCCTAGAATTTCTTGTGAGAAGCTAAAATGTTTCTCCTTTTTTAGTCCTAACCGCTGCCTGCCAAATTCTTTGCCTAAAAGAAAGGTTTTACACTGCATCTAGAATATGCTCAGTCTTAGGCTCTGGCAGACCTCTGGGGAAAGGGAATTACAAAATACTTGGGCTGCAATCAAGAACACCTCTCTTCAGGCCCCTGTCGTATGAACAAGATTGGCAGGTGGTACCCACCAGAGACCATTGTTGGCCAACTGCAAAGGTCACAAAGGAGCATGGTTGGTGTGACTGGGATTTTAGGGTGTCCACCCCGAGGATTACTGGAGCAGCCACAACTCAATTGCCCCGCTTACAGTAACAACCGGTCACAACTCTCCCCAGAGTATGCCAGCTTGAAAGGGGTTACTCCTTCGTTGCCTGTGTCTCAGGGCTCCACAGTCATGGAGTTCTGAACCACAGTAAATAGGTCAGGCTCATATTGGTGTTAAACAAAGAATTCTCCAGTGCCAGTAACCACATGGACACAAACTTTATAATTAGGAAGTTTTATATAAAAACTTAAATAGATAATACTGGTTCAGAGTAACTATAGAAGGTACGTAAGAAAATGAAATCAAAACAATACACAATGCTACCTTAACTGATCAAATTCCCTCTCTAATAGTTACTTATCCAATGTTCCAGAGGGCCAAAGTTTTCTCTAATGTTCACAGACAGACAGACATGCTGCATTTTAGCTGGGAGCTGTAATCTTCACATACTGATGGTGCCAAGTGTCTCCCTCCTTGTGTCTTAAGTATACCTTTTATCTCTTCAAGGCTCCTTTCTTTGAGTCTTTGATTAACTTCCATGGTTGGTTATTTAGCTAAGTTTACCCGGATAGTCTCTATTACCTATGCAGCCTGATTTTCCTGGGTCTTGAGGTTTTACAATACTAATTTCCTGACTAAGGTTCAATTGTCTTGAACCAAACTCCCCATAAAATAAGTTTGTGTTTGGCTTATACAATTAATGGTTAATACAAACATCTTTGACATCATGTCCTTCCCTGTGTTATACCCAAAGATCTCTCAACATACACCATTGCTGGATTCATAACTCTCCATGGCAGTAGGAAAGGCAGTCTTTCAGATATTTGGGGCCCAGGTCAATTAGGGCTTTAAAGGTCAAAACCAACAACTTGAATTGTGCCCAGAGAGCTATAGGGAGCCAATGTAGACTGTAAAGCACAGGTGTAATGTGTTTACAGCGATCTGTCCCCAAAAGGAGCCAGGCCGCCGCATTGTATACCAGCTGCAACTTCCAAAGAGTCATCAAGGGCAGCCCCACGTAAAGTGCAAGTAATCTAGCCTTGAGGTAAGGAAGGCAGCCAAATCTGAGTCAGAAAGAAAGGTTCACATCCTTCTCACCAAATGAAGTTGATGAAAAGCACTCCTAGTTTCCACTACAGCCTGATGTTCCAAGCGCATCAAGGGTTTCAGAATCACTCAAACACTATGAATCTGGGTAACCAGAGCGGGATGGACTCCATCTACAACAGTGGACATCTTTAGACATAACAAAAATCAGATGTCTAAACCCCAAAGCATGTGTTTGGTTGTTGTGTGTAAGTACCATAACAATCCCAACACCAATTTGGTCATGTGTTGAACACACAATGTGAACACCATTGCATCACAAGGACAATTTGTGTGTTTTAGCTGAACACATGGCCAACATTGTATCTAATGAAATTGTGTGACATGTTAGCAGGTACGACACGGGGAATGAGGCAGCAGCCCTTGAGTGCTGAGATTGGGTGGAGAGCAAAACACCGATTTGTTCCAAGATGGGCTGTGTGTCTAAGGAATGCCACATGAACACAGAGCCAAACCGGTGTTTACATCAAGATCAAAACACGCATTCAGACACCCATTGATGTTATGTCTAAAGACACCTAGTGTCACAATCCCTTCCAAGTCACTGGGCCAGCCAGCCATCATTACATCAGTCTTGTATGGATTCAGCTTCAGTCGGCTCACCCTGGGGTTGTCAACACCTCCCTTCGGGAGGGTAGATTGTCACACCCCCTTTAAACTGCGGTGGCCCAGTCCCTGCTCATTATACAATCTTTGGGCACCAAGTCCTCTGCAAGCTATCACCCTATCTCTAACGTTCCTTTTTTAGGGAAGATTATTGAATTGGTGGTTGCCCAGCAGCTTCAAACTCATCTCAATGCTATGGAATTGAGATAGCAGCCAGGCATTGGGCAAGCACTGAGACTGAAGGACCTAGGTCGGATAAAAAAGAGAGGTAGAGCAGATTGTCATCAGCATATTGATGACATCTTACCTCAAACCTCCAAAGGATCTCCCACAGCAGCCTCAGATACACATTGAACAAGAGGGGAGACAAGATTGAACTCTGGAAGGCAGGGGAGATTCTGAAAGGATGATCAGCAATCTCCCATCAGCACCCACTGGAACCTCCCCAACAGGAACGATTGGAACCACTTGAGCAGTTCTGAGCACCCCTGCCAGGTCCTACAGTCGTGTTGCAACAGCTCATAATCAACTGTATCAACAGTTACTTAATGTTTTAACAAGATCAACAGGGCACAGTTCCCTATCTTAATCTCAAAGTGTAGATCATTGACCAAGGCCACAAGCATAATCTCCATGCTATATCCCCAGATGAAGAAATGGGTCCAGGAATCCCATAACATTGAGATGAGCCTGAAGCTGCTGGGCAACCCCCTGTTAAATAACTTTCCCTAAAAAGGGAAAGTTAGAGATAGGGTGATAGCTGGATGGAGACTTGGTGTCCAAAAATTGTATAATGACAAGGGACCACCACAGTATAAAGGGTGTTTGAAACCTACCCTCCCAAAGGGATGCATTGACAACCCCAGCCAGTAGTGGTCCCACTGTCTCCTGGATGGCTTTCACCAGCCAGGATGGGCAAGTATCTAATTCACAACTGGTGCCCACACCACTCCAAGTATTCCTCTGCATCAGTGGGTGACACTAACTGAAACTGATCCAAACAGATAGAACAATGCTGATCTTCCACAACCCCAAACTCTTGACTCTAGTCTGCAGTTGAAGTAGTTGAACTCACGTTACGGTGAATATGCGTGATTTTGTATTTGCCTCTATTCTTGGGCTGAAACTCAGTTCTTCTGTTCTCGCTTTTCTTGACGAGTATTAGGGTTCTCAACTTGTTCTTGCAAATGAGAATGAGCTGAGAATTGCCTGGATTCTCTTGAAAAGCAAGAATCTTACAAACAGTCCTCCCCTGGGCCCAAACCCTGGCTGACTCACTGGGCTGCCTCTCCTGGTTGGCTTCTCTTTAAAGGGCAAGGGGGAAAGTGAGGAGGTGGCTTCATATCCTGGGGAGAGAATTAAAAAAAATCACTACATATGCACAAAATGGCCACCAGGGTCATTCTGTGCATGTGCAGCCTTCCCCCAAATCCCTGGTGGCCATTTTGCACATGTGAAGAGTTTTTTGTTTTGTTTATGTTTTTATGAGATCTTGTAAGATTTCGCACCGGGGCTGAGACCTTGGTCCTGGCCAAAATGAATCTCACAAGAATCAAAATTGATTCTCATTTCAGCACTATTCTATTTGCACAATGAGGTAACTTACCAGCTTTCCCACCATTAAAAAAAAATATATTTGCTAATTTCTACTCTTTTAAAAGCATTTTTTGGTATTTTGCCAGTTCTATAAATTGTTTGGTAAATGGCAGTTTATTAAGTAAATCAAACACCCTAGTGAGAGGGGACTCCCTATTCCTAATGCAGAATGAACATAGGGGGGCTAACACTATAGTTTATATAGTACTGGCTAAGAAGTATAAAATTGACAAAGTACCATAAAGTGTTGTAAAATTATAGAAATTGATGGAAAAACCCAGAAAATGATGAAAATTGACAAAACACTGGAAATTGATGAAAATGACAAAAATTTACAAAATATCAAATTGATGAAAATTAATGAGAATACCAGAAATTTATGAAAAATGATGGAAACTTTCATGCGCTGATCTTACAATGGCAGAAGTGTGGAATCAATGACCAGTGAAGAAATACTGATTAACAGTCAGAAGTGCTCCCGAAAGGTAGATATTTCCTGATGGAGGGAACAATTCTCCTTCCCTCATCTCTACATAAGATGAAACTCTGCAGATGCTGGGCATTTTTACACACACCTTAAAGTGCTGGTCTTTCAATATTCTGGGTTTACAAGTACGTTCCAGATGCATTCTTCACTCTCTCTCTCCTGTCTCTCTCATCTGTCTCTCTCGTCTCTCTCTCTGTCTCTCTCTCACACATACTCACACTCACTCTCTCTCTCTCTCTCTCTCTCTCTCTCTCTCTCTGCCCTGAGGCAGCCTAAAGTAGCCGCAGATGTAGACATGAAGGGCTGTCATTAGTTGCCTAGAGCAAAGCAGATTACCGGGAGAACTTTTTGCACACAAAAGTTCTGGGAGAAGTTCTATGCAGAAGTTCAAAGATCTGGATGTTTAAGATCTGGGTGAGTGATTTAGACACACAGAAAGTTCAGGATGTAACAGCAAACATCCAGGAGAAATGTGTGTGTAAAAACACCCGCTATGATAGCAGAGAAGAAAGCTTCCTTTGCTGCCATTGTAGCCATGGCATAGTCCAGGGGTGAGGAACTCCAGGCCTGCAGGCTACTTCCGGCTCACAGGGTGATTCCCCCCCCCAATCGACCGCCTCTCTGTGGCCCGGACGGACTTTGGTGGGCTGCACAGCACGCAATCACACCCCAAGACTCACCAGAAAACAGGGGAGCAGCCCGAGCCCAACACCTGACGCAGACTGGCAACATCATTGGGCTGTGCCTGCCAAGGATGACCCCACAAGTGCTGCGACAGTAAGCAATGTCCAGGAGCTGCCCGGGAAACTTAAAAGCCCGTGTGGCAGCAGCACTGGGGAAGAGGAACAGAGGAAGGAGGGAAACAGTTCAGAGGGGCTGAGCTTGCTGCCGACCACTGCCAGAGACTGCTGCAGCCACGGAGCCATCCGGGAAACTTAAAAGCCCGTGGGACAGCAGCACCTTGGTGGATGAGCAGAGGGAGGAGGGAAACAGTCCAGTGCCATTAGCCGAGACTGCTGCACCTGTGGAGTGACCCAGAAGACTGTTTGGGGACTCACTGGCACTGGTTCCAGTCCCAGGTAAAGGGGAAATGGGGCACATTCAAATTTTAGCTTGCTGTCCAGGGGATAGGAGGAGGGAGATCATTGGCAGTGGAGCAGGTTGGGATTACCACTGGGGAAAAGGGGACACATTCAAGGGGGCACAGTCAAATGTGAGTTCGCTGTCCAGGGGAGAGGAGGGGGTTACCACCAGGGAGACGGGGAGGTCGAAAGGTGGATGAGCTACAAGACACCAGAGGAGTGAGTAAGATGGAAGTGCACCTGATTGGAGAGACTGGGAAATGAATTTGTGTGAGTTGGCAGTACTTGGAGGGTCCCTTGCCTCCCTTCATTCAAGAGAGTAGAGATGCCCTTTCTCAAGCACAGGCAGAGAGAGGGTTTGCTCCCATTGCCTGTCTCTGCTACCCCTTCAGTTAGTTGATTTTAAAATGAATTTAAATTAATCAGCTAATAAGTCTTAATTGTAATTGATTCATAATTGGTTTTGACATGTTTTTGACATGCAGCCCCCGCATGTTTGGGGACCAACAGTGTGGCCCCCAGGCCCAAAAGGTTCCCCAGCTCTGGCATAGTCCTTCAAAAATGATATATGCCTCAATCGGTTGGCTTCAGTGCACATTGAGTGCCACCTGTGCCTACCCTCCTGCTTCAACCACCTCATATCCCCCATGTACCGGGGGGACCTATGCTGTCACAGTGGTGGGAGCAGATGCCTGGGTGAAACCGTGTCAATGGTCATGGTCAAGATGTCATTCCTCAAGGCAACCAGATCATCAACAGAGTAGCTAATAGCCATCAAGGTCAGTAGCTAAATCCCCAGAGACTTCTGGAAACGAATTGGATTCATTAGTCTCTGGAGGCGGACAAACATATCTGACCTACTACCCCGATGTGGGCATAGGAGGGCGGGGATCTGAGCTTTCAGGAAAAAAACATCTTCTACAACTCATCTGGTGACAAAAACACCACTAAATGAGCTCACTGCAGCAATTAAAGTCCTGATATGATGCATATACCTGCTGTTCAAACAGGACAGACAGGTAGCATACTTTCAGGAATCACTGCATCATATCATGTCTTTTCAAATTTGTTAAATTAATATTTTTAGTGAGATAGTGAAACTTTTTGCATTATCGTCATGTCAAATACACATAATACTTGCCCCGCCTCCCCCAAGGAGCTTCTGACCCCATCTTTTGACAGAATCTGATAGGGGCCTAGTCCTGGGCATTTAAAAAAAACACTACAGTCATTGTTTCTGTGGTTTATGACCGTTATGACTTGTTTTGTACTTCTCTAAATTGACTGAAAGCGGTCACTGTTGGAGACAGGATGTTGGGGTGGTTGGACCATTGGTCTTGACCCAGCATGGCACTTCATATATAAAATGATTTGAGTATTGTCCAGGGTTTGACAAGTGAGCCATGCAGTTTAGCATTCAAAATATGTGTACACTTGGTGCCTAATTTGTGTGTAAAAAAACTCTGTGTGCATGCATTCAGTAGTTCCAAATGGTCTTTTAAATTCATTTTGGGCCTAGCTCTCTTCATCACCCTCTGTTGCTTAGCAATTCAAAAGGCAGCATTTAGTGCCAATATCCAAGTTTGATATTCACACTCTGGCTTCCAGTCACGTAGAATGAATCAAATCTGTTTTTCTGGAGAAGTATTTAACAAGGCAGAGAAACTCAAGAACTGCTAAATTGTTTGGATGTCTGCCATATAGTGATATCAGGTTCTCCTTCATTTTCCATTTGTAGTAGACTGCATTCCCTAAGTGAGGTTCTGTTGAGTTTTGCTGCAATCCATATTTTTATAGCATGATGAATCCAAGTTGTTACCTCTGTAGGGTCTGTGATCAAGTCTTGATTTTTTAAAATTTATTTTTTACTCCACTGTTTTCCTACAACCTCTGTAACTTGAGGTTTTGGGGGTCATACTCTCTGGTACAGGTGTGGCTCCTGTCACTGAAAGAGAGGCTGGGGAGACATCTTTTGCATGAGGGCTATTCCAACCAAGCTACGTCCTGCTTCTGAGTAGCAACTGATTTCTGGACTTGAGGGAAATTTCCTCTTGGGAGATTTTGTAGAGCTTTATAGGGCATTCTATGTTCATTGTAATGCAAATGAATTCTTGTATTCTTGTTTCCTTTCAGAAGGATGGTGATAGGATATATGAAAGAACAGTGAGTCGAATGATCCAGGTTGATTTCCAGGTGCTCAAATTGCATCCCAATAAGTTTCATATGTGCACTATCTGCCCATATTGGCATACAGAATTCACTGAGGAGATGAGGGGCAAAGTGGCTGCTCACAAGGCATGAGAATCTGCTCCTGTACTGGTCCCAGATAGTTTGGAAATGATATTGTCGTAGTTTTCATCTTGGCAGCAATTTTTGTCAGGTGGTGGTAATATGCAAGGACATAATCCAGAATACTCCGAGAAGGCCCATGCATGAAATCAGTAGCACAGAAGGTGACATTCAAGTGCCACTTTTCATTGGAATTGCTCAAGTGTAGAATGGAGAGAGATGCTTTTTGAGGGTTATGTTGAAGTTGCCATTACTTAAGATATAGTCCCCCATTCTCTTCAGACCTTCTGTGAAGATGCATTCCTCTAGTGGGATGAATAGTATAGATCACCTATGTGACTGGGTGAATGTGTTACAATTAGATACCAGAGATAGTGTGTGTTTGCCATGTTGGTCTGAAGTGACAGAGAGACAAAGTGGTTCATATTATATCGTTTATTGGACCGTTGGTGGAAATAAGCAAGCTTTTGGCCGACACAGGGGCCCTTCCTCAGGCATGTAGCATAGCCAGTAGAAATATATAAACTGAGCAAATGTAGACCCTATCATCCATCCATCCATCCATCCATCTTTCTTTCTTTCTTTCTTTCTTTCTTTCTTTCTTAAAACAACTCAGGGAGGCTAACAATTTTAAAAGAGTAAAAAAAATACAATAATATAAATATGAAATGATCACAATGGGAGAGGTCACAAAAATAATGTACAAAAACCCTACCACCCTAACCCACAACTCCCCACCCTTCACCCATCTCCCTCACCAAAAGCCTGGTGTAACAGCCAGATCTTGCATTGTTGATAAAAGGAGGAGATGTCTGGGGCTACCCAGGCCTCTGCCAGGCGTGCCAGGAGCTCCACAGCTTAGGTTCGACTGCCAAGAATGCCCTCTCCCCCCGAGATACCTAGGGGACTTCGAGGTGTGAAGCCACCTTGGTCTGTCCACTCCCATCCATTCCATGCCCCCTCCTATATACCTGCTCTACATTTGCTCAGTTTATATATTTCTACTGGCTATGCTACATGCCTGAGGCAAGGCCCTGTGTGACCCGAAAGCTTGCTTGTTTGTTCCAACAACAGTTGGTCCAATAAAAGATATAATTCAAGACACTTTGTCTCTCATATAGATACAAAAGAGTGATGGAGGCAAGATGACAGTCTGTTCAGTAGAGAAGATCTAGTGGTCTATCCAATTAGATGCACGTGGAACTTATGGGCTGATGAGCACAGTTGGTATTTTGCAGTGCAACAATTTTTAGCACTTTCAGAATCAGATCCTTCAGCCAAACTATATCATATGTTCCGTATAAGGCCACAAAGATTTCTGCTGCTTTGAGCCCATATTGGCTTCAGTGTAGGTCATCGATGTGATTAGTAAAATTACCTAGTTACAAGAGTTTGATTAATCTAAGTTGCTCTTTAGGAATGTAGTTCTCAAAGAAGGGTATGGCTCTCTGAAACAGTATTCTTAATCTTTACAAGAGCTTGTATCCAACACAGAGCAACATATTGGTTTGCAGTTTTTCAGATCACTGACTGCTCTCCCTATTTTCAGAATGACAATGGCCTTTGTCTGGTGTAGTGCTGTGGGCATATGTCCAGGAGCATATGTGTTGATAAATAAGTTTGCCAAATAGGCATAGCCGTGCTAGCCTCGGCTTTCCAGGAATTCAGAGAAAATGCTCTCTGGGCTTAAAGCCTTGTCAGGTTTGGTGAGTGCTAATGAGGATGAAGCAAATAGTTCCATGCAGCAAGCACCCAAACTAATGAAGCATGATTTTGCTCTTTGACTGACATGTCAATTATACAAAAATGTTCTTTTATTTGAAAAGTATAGAAGAAATTAAGAAAAAAATAGATTTCAAATTAATCAAACTTTATTTTTGTTAACCAATTTGCTGAATACTTACTACAAAATTTTGAAAGTGTACTTAAATTTGGACCTGTTCTTCTGCCAGATATGCTTGAAATCAGTCAGCAGAATCCAAACTTTTGCTTAGTATATGACAATGGGATTTTTCAACTACAAACCATATCTCTCCTCCATGTGTACCTATGGTTATGACATTTGAGGGCCCTACTTATCTTAGATCTTCTATCCTTGGGGCATCTAAAGTAGGGCTGGCATGTTGGTCAGTTGACAGATCAAATATTGTCAATTTACCAGCCAGTTGACCACAGTCAAATATTGTCAAATATTCCAAGAAGCCAAGAATACCACTCTGTAGGTGGAAGCTTACCTTTTAAATTTCATTTATGGTGTCATTTGTTAGTAAGGGCAGGAGTGAAGGCTACTTGCCCCCTAGCCATGCAGCAGTCACACCCTCCCCTCTCTATACTCTCTCTCTATACTCTCTCTCTATTCTCTCACACACACACCTTTTACCCCAGCACCCTCCCCCCAGCTACAGATAGTCCCCCACTACATAAGCTGCACATGCAGCGGTTTCGGATCAAACCCAATAGCTGTTAGAGACAGAACTTAAGGCTACTGGCTGCGTTAAGCACAAGAGATACTGTGAGACGTTAAATTGTGGAGTGTTGGGGAAAGCCAAAATCTTTTATTTGGAAGTATTTTAGTAGAAAAGTACATGGAAAATTTGTTAAAGCTCAGTGCAAATTCTCTTCTTCTGAGTATGTGAGACATGCAGATTGAACGAAGAAGCACTTGTTGAATTCTTGTTCTAGGTTTTGAGCTACTGTTAAAGACCTACAATTAGAGTCAAACAGTAAGAAAGGGAACAAGTTGCTATGCATCAAAATTTGTTTTGTTTTTTTCTTCACGTGCTCCTTCATTTTCAGCAGTATTACCAAGTACAGAGTCTAGAAATGAAGATATGAGTGGCAGTGAAAGTGTTAATAGATCAGTACTTTCTACATCTAATATTTTTTCTACTACACGTGCTTTGGTATCAACAACTCCTACTCCTGTAAAGTAATCAGATGTTCATCAAATTGGTATTGAGTTTTTGTTGTTTTGTTTTGTTTTTTATCAAATGTCTGATGACCAGAAAAAGGTACTTGATCATGTGTTTGCCAGAGGTATTTATGCCAGTGATACACCATTTCGTATAGTAGCTGAAAATACTTATAGGCTAGAATTTTTCAAAAATGATGTCCAGTTTACAAAATTCCAAGTAGGAAATGGCTTGCAGGAAATCTTCTGAATGCTGAAGTGGAAGATGTGAAAAAGAGAGTTGATATTCTTATTGCACAAGCTCCTCAAGTGTGTCTGGTGGTTGGAGTGTCATAGTAAATGTATCATCAACTTCATGGTAACAAACCCCAAACCAGTGTGTTACTCCTTCCAGTGCACAAGTGAACATCACCACGCAGCCTGATTATATTGTTTATCTGTTTAAAAATATAATCAATGAATTAAGTCCACAGAAGGTTATTTCAGTTGTGACTGACAATGCAGCTAATATGAAAGCTGCTTCGGCTTCATTGATAAATGAGTATCCACATTTTTAATGTTATGAAGGTGCTGCCCATGTGATGCAGCTCTTTATTCGTGATATTGAGGATCTGACAACTTTCTCATCACATGTATCAAAAGCGAAAAGCATTGTCAAGTTTTTCAAAAATAAATACCAGCAGCCATATTTCAGCACCACTTAGTACAGCATTCAGTTGTATCCACGCTGAGTAAGCCTTGTTGTACTCGATATGCATTTCCTATTAAATCTCTTAAAAGCCTCCAAACATGCAAGAAAGCACTTGAGTCAGCTGCTGTTGAAAGAGGAGTGGTCGGGTGTTGCCCTTGAGTAATCTACACTGACATTCTTGATGATGATCTGTTTTGGATGAAAAATTCAAAATATATTTCACTGCTTGATCCTCTAGCTTAGCCCATTCAGATTATGGAAAATGATAGTGCTACATTGCCAAGAATGAGTTCCTGAACATTAAGAAACATATTTGTGAAAATACTGTACAAAGTCCACTTACAGACACCAAAGAGAGAAAAAAAAGACAAAATAATATCACGGGAAAATCAAGTGATCACTCCCTCACATAATGCTGCTTATCTTCTTGATCCATGTTTCCAGGGCCATGACCTTTCTGATGATGAATTTGATTCAGCTTGCAACCTTATAGTGGCTGTTGCAACAAATTGCTCCATCATCATGTTATAAGAATATCTTTTAAAATGCCCATGCACTACTGCATGTGCAGAATGACATTAGTCAGTGTAGCAGAGTGCTGTGGGAGAGTCGTGACAGGATGAGGTCCACAGCGGTTTGGCATTCTGCTACTGGATATTTCCCAATAGTGAAAGGGTTGATCTGGGGCCCAGTGAGAAGTAGGATATAATGTGATCTAAGAGGGTGGGCTATGTGACCTAGCTGGGGCTTAAAAGCAGAGGAAGACCTGCCAGAAAGTTAGTCTAAGATTGGAAACAGCAGGGTACGGAGCTCCAAGACTGGTTGGAGCCACCCTGACTGGGGAGATTTGTTGGGAACCATGACCCAGCCCTAGGAAGAGGCCTTTAGGAAGGCCCTGAAGGGGCAGGAGGATGGATCATGAGGGCCTTATTAACCCCAGGGGCTAGTTAAGAAATTAAAGCCACCTGGGAATATGGATGAGCATTATGGGTCCAGATTAATCCGTAACTGTCCCAAAATGACAATTATGGATTAATTCATAAATTCTACTCTGATTATGGATCTCTGGATTTCTCCAGGTCCTGTGTGCCAGAAGAGGCCTCCTCGTTTCCCCCACTGCTCAGAAAAGCTGAGCACGGAAAGAACCTAGCTCAGCTTGAGTGTCGGGGGGGGGAGGGGGAGAGCAGGGGAGCAGCAGTGGCCAGGACTTGAAGGAGCAGCCAGCACTGCAGCCAGGCATTGAATCAGTCCAGGGAGTCTGGCTATTCCTGTTCCCTGCTAGACAATTGTCATTCAAAACCGAATACCAATCAGTCAGCAAAGCCCCTCTGCCCACCTTCTCCTCCCCCCCTCCCGTCTAAAGCTCATTGGAGTGGTGCCAAGACAAGACCATCCCTGTGGCACTGCTCCAATGAGCTTTATAGAGATCTGGAAATATGAATCCATAATCTGGAAATTGGAAAAACTTGAGACACGACTCCATAATATGAATCTGTAAATCAGTATTACCATCCCTACCTGGAAGCCCCTAGGTTGGGGTGGGGCAAGGGATTGGGATTAATCATTGGCCCCAATGAGGAGAACTACTATTCAGTCTTGAATATCATTTACACTTATAGTAACCTAGTAGGGGTGTGCAATTTTGATGCTACCAAACCCAAACTTTGACCAAAATGCCCCTTTTGGGGGCAACCCAAAATTCAGAGGGTTTCCCCCAGACTTTGGGTTCCCAAAATTACCAACTCTCATGGATTTATCATGAGAGAGACAATTCCTAAGCCTCATTCGCAATCTTGTGACAAGTGTCGCTAACCTTCGAAAAAGGTTGTGGCCTTTCCTCTGATTTGGATTTGGCCACTGTCATCCATGCTTTCATCACTTTGAGGCTGGAATACTGCAATGCATTAATTGATATGTTGGGCTGCCTTTGATGACTGTTCGGTAGCTGCAGCTGGTTCAGATTGTGGTGACCCGGCTCCTTTTGGGAACACGTTGCAGGGAGGACATTACACTGGTGCTCCTGAGTCTGTGCTGGCTACCTGTAGCTTTCTAGGCACAATTCAAGGTGCTTGCTTTGAGCTTTAAATCCCTAAATAGCCTGGGACCCATGTATCTGAAACACCCCCTTTCCTACATGCTCTTTTGCGACCCCTGTGGTTGACCTGGAGCACCCTCCTGTTGGTTTCCCCTGTTACTTTTGTTTGATCAATGGGGGCATGCAGGTGGGCGTTCTTGATTGCCGTCCCAATTTTTGTGAAACTCCCTCTCCCTGGAGGTCCATCTGAGTTTTCAGAAAACTTTTCTTCTTTTTTAAAGCACTTGGTAGGTGGGGATAGGGATTAGGTGGGAGGTTGTTGGAAAGTCAGAGTGGGTTGGGTTTGGGGGGGGGATCGTATTTTATGTTTTTTGTAAGCCACCCTGAGTCTTTGGGGAAGGGTGAGGTATAAATGTTAATAAATAAAATAAATAATCTGTGAGATGCTGAGGCTTTCTCTCTGCGTCCCCCGCCATGCTGCACTCTTGTGAGCTGACCGGGGACCTGACAGTAAATTATCTGAGTAGGGAGGGGAGTAGGGAAACCTCTTCCCAGCTGTGTGCAACACTGTAATCAGACCCCATTTCCAGGGGGAATGATATCAGTGCAGCAACAGCACAACCCTAGAAACGAGCCAATTGGAGTGTTGCACACAGCTGGGAAGACAGTAAATTATCTGAGTGTAGAGGATGTGGTAGTGGATGAAGTGAAGAGACGGTAATGTGGGGCTTGTAGCAGTGAGGGGATCTTGGGGCAGGAGAGAGGATCTTGAGGGCTTAGAGCAGTAAGTGAGGGGGGCTTGTAGCAGTGGGAGGGGAGGGATTTTGTGGCTACGGCAGGGTGACTCAGCAGCAGGAAGAACCTAGGGGTGGGAGGCTTGAGGAAACCAGGCCAAAACCATTCTTCGTGTATGACCATAAATTAAGGTAGCAAAGGGTTGCTCAGGGAATGAAAATCATAGTCCTGGTACCTAATTTAAAAGGGGAGATTAAACGCTGTCTACTTTTTTCCCTTCCGCTCTACTCAAAATTGAGGCATCTATTATTTTCTCATTAGAGGAATATTTTTAGTCTATTGTTCTGCCTCTTGTTGAAGAACATAATGTTTATTTTTACTTGTTACTGTGTATCAAAATCTAAACAGAGAATTTTTTTCCTCTAATGTTGTACAAAGAGTCCTTAACTAGAACAGCATTCTATTAATAGAGAATTGCTTCTATAATAAAAACACACACAAAGGTATTTGTTTCAACCAACTAGTTAAATCCCTCACTGATTTTACCCTTAAAATAGCAAAGATTTAACCTCTTTTTATCCCCAGAGCTGAAGACCTTAGTTTATGAAAACTGGGTTAGTTAGAAAGAATAAAAGATAAGTTTGCAGTGCTGACCTTGATCCTTGTTAAGATGATAGCATGATGGAATAGACATAAGAATTTGGTCAGCTGTTAGCATTAAAATGTTGTATTTGTGTGGTGTAGCAATATCTTTTGGATGTCTTAGTGATGAATGGTGGAGGAACTTTGAAACACCTAGTTTTATACTGGTGTAAAGGGCAATTTTAACACAGAATTGAGCAGAATGTATTCAGCAGAGCAGAATGCATTAAGCGTGTTGTCAATAAAGGATATATGGAGCAAAAAGCCCACAGTGGCAGAGGCCTTGGCTGGTTTCGGAAACCTTGTCCTGATGGTCATCTTCACTTACAATACCATCTGCTGTTTGGAGATCCTCTTATTTGTGCCTTAATTTAGCAGGTTGTCAGGCTTTTGCTGTGGTGGACCCCTCAGCGTGGAATTCGCTCCCTCCAGATATTGTTGGTGGGAGGGGGGGCGGGAGGAGGAGGGGGATCCTGTTGGAAGAGGGGTATGGGGCCGGCGCTCAGGGTTGGACCTCCGGCCCAGCAGGGCCAAAAGTCACTAGTGGCTCGGGGATGTCATAGGCATGTACCTAAGGGCCACACCTAGGGTCTAGGGTGGAGGTATTATTTGTATTTTGGGAATGGGACATGGGCATAGGTGGGATGGAATGTTTGTTTTATATGGGGGAGGGTCAGGGGGGCATGGTTAGGGGGGAAGGACTGAACCCCTTGATGTGAGGGAGGGGTGCAGTCCTTGGGGAAGGGGGGGTTGCCCCTCTGTGGCAGAGGGGGGTAGGAGGTATAAGAGTGTGGGGTGATGGTCTCCCCTGCTACCAGGGCGGAACAGCCAGAGGGGGGTCAGGGCTGGGGGTCCGTGCTGAGGGGGGGCACGGCCATTGGGGACGTGATGGGATGGGGGAGATATGGGTCCAAATGGGGTGGTATGAGACCAGTGAAGCGAGACAGGTGCCTGTTGCAGATCCTGCTCACTCACCCCTTAGCAGCTGGACAGGGGAATCGAGATCAGAGGAACCCCGACCCTTCACTGCTGCTGTTGAACGTGAGATCGGTGGCTAATAAAGCAACAACTATCCGGGAATTAGTCTTGGATTGTGCCGCCAATCTCGTAGTCATTACGGAAACCTGGCTGGACTTTGAGTTGGGACCTATTTTGGCTGACCTTGTTCCAGCTGGGTATTCCGTGCAGCATCAGCCATGGTCTGAGGGACGGGGTGGGGGTAGCTATGATTTTTAGAGAGAGGTGGTTGGTTAGGAGATGTCTGGTGCAAACTATGGTAGGGGTTGAGGCTCTGCACCTGGTGTTTGATTTTGCAGGGGACAGTCTGGGAGTGCTGCTTGTATACCGTGCACCTACCTATACAACAGCCTCTCCACATGCTCTGGCAGAGGTGGTGGCGGAGGTGGTGTTGTGGTCCCCAAAGGCATTAGTCTGGGGGGACTTCAACATCCACACTGTCGCCGACCTCGGCTGTGTGTGTGTGTAACATGAGTTCATGGCAACCATGGGCCTGTCCCAAATGGTCAGGACATAATCTCAATCTCATGTTTTGCACCAGCCTTGAAGCGGGGGGGTCCACTATTGGGGGAGATATCAGCAGTGCCCTTGTCATGGTCGGATCATTATCTCCTACAGACCTCTCTCTAAGCACATGTCTGCCCCCAGAAGGTTGTGGAACCAGGTTGAATGGTTCGGCCCCGGAGGCTAATGAAACTGGAATGGTTCCGGTTGGCTCTCGGGGAGGTACCATCTGACCTTGGCGACCATCTCATCGATGACCTTGTCACACTATGGAACACTCTGCTGACTGAGGCCATTAATCCTAGACATCGACTGCCCAGGTGACAGCACCACAGACCCCTGTGGTTTTCGGAGGAGCTGCAAGTGCTTAAGCAAGAAGGGCAGCGGTTGGTGCGATGGTGGTGTCATTATTGTACTGAAGCTAACAGATTGCGGCATAGAGCCAGTTTAAGAGCATATGCCGAGGTGATGAGGGCAGCGAAAAAAGCTTTTTTCGCTACTCTCATAGCATCTGCAAAATCTTACCCAGCGGAGCTTTTCCTGGTGGTGCGGGGGCTGGTGAGTCCAGCCTCCCTCCACCCTGGAGTGGAGTCATCTATAGCATGCTGTTATAGGTTTGTGAATTATTTTGTGGATAAAATTGCTCGTATTCACTGCAATTTCGACACTGCACTTATTACACATGTCCGGTTTTATGGGATCAATTTCAGTCAGGGACACCCGCTGATGCGGTCAGGACCCTTGGGGCTGTTAGGGTCACCTCTTGTGAATAGATTCATGCTCGTCTTGGCTAATTAAATCTTACAAGGAGACAATGGGGCCGTTGCTGGCAGGGGTGGTCAATGCCTCCCTTCGGGAGGGCAGAGTGCCGGGCTGTGTCAAAGAGGTGGTGGTGCAACCTCAGCTCAAGAAACTATCGCTTGACATTGATTCCCTTGCCAGCTATCAACCTTTCTCTAACCTTCCCCTTTTAGGGAAGGTTATTGAGTGGGTGGTGGCTCAGCAGTTGCAGGGGCATCTTGACTGCATCGGTTTTCTTGATCCCTCTCAGTTGGGATTTCATCCCGGTTATGGCATGGAGACAGCACTTTTGGCATTAGTGGATGCTGATGACACCCAGCTATACCTCTCTTTTTCAACAAACCCGCACCCTGCAGTCTCCATGCTTACTCAGTGTCTGACAGCTGTGGGGGATTGGATGAGGGCTGATCGATTGAAGCTGAATCCCGACAAGATGGAGGTGATGCTTGTGGGTAAGGCGATGGTGTTAATGGCTCCCATCATTCATGGGGTCTGTCCTCCATTGGTTCCTCAGGTGTGGAGTCTGGGAGTACTCCTTGATGCGCAGCTCCACCTGGATGCTCAGGTGGAGACTATGGAAAGGGGTGTCTTTCCCCAACTACATGTAGTATGTTGGCTTAGGCCATGTTTCGGGCTCTGACATGGCCACCATCATCCATGCTTTCATCACCTCAAGACAAGACTACGGTAGCCCACTCTACGTGGGGCTACCCATGGTGACAGCTTGAAAGCTGCAGCTGGTGTAGAATGCGAGCCGCCGGGAGCACTTTACACCAGTGCTCTGTTCTCTGCATTGGCTGCCTATAGTCTTCCGAGCCCAATTCAAGGTGTTAGTTTTAACCTATAAGGCACTAAATGGTCTCAGCCCTGTCTATCTGTGGGATCACCTCACCCCCCCGGGTATTGGACCGGCCCCTGCGGTCATCGGGGGATGCCCTCCTTGTGATCCCCCGAGTCTTCTGGTAGGCCACACAGGGGAGGGCATTCTCAGTGGTCACACTGAGACTGTGGAACTTCCTTCTCATGGGGATGTGTCTGTCCCCAGATCTTCCCTCCTTTTGAAAAAGCTGTAAGACTTGGCATCAGGTGTTTGGTGGGGGAGATAGGTAGAGGGTGGGGGACGAGAGGGGGGAGTGATACATTTTTATAATGTTATAATTTTCTGGTTTTATAATTTTTGATCTTTGTTGTTGTAAGCCGCCCACAGCTGCCTGTGGCAGGAGGGGTGGGATATTAAATCTTTTCATAAATAAATTAATAAATATTTGTCTTAGCTCCTCCCTCCTCTCTTTCTAAAAACTACCTGTAGACACTTATTTTTCAGGTGCTTTTAGGGGAACCACTTCTGGATTTTATATCTTTCCCTTTTGCCCTTCCCTTTTAAAACTTTTAGAGTAGACAGTATTTTATTGAATTGTTCTGTGAAACACCCAACATTGATACTATTAACAAAACACCACCACCTTGTAATCAGTTAAAATGTGCTCCCTGGAGCATTAGACTTTGCTAAACCTGCTGGTCAGACCAATGCATATTGGCTTCATGAGGTTAGGCAGCGAGCGCTTGAGGCAATACACTTGCACACAAATACAATTGTCAACCCTAGCTTAGAAAAGATAACTCATTTGTAGGGACCTCCCCTTCCAAAACTAACAAATATCCACATTCTTTTCTGATTCAGTCCAGTCTTATTTTTAGGGCTTCCATGTCCTCCTCTCCTTTACTGAAAAGAAATACAGTCCCATATTTGAATGTCAAATCATGTGTTCTATGGGAAGTACATACAGTGCCACTTAGCATGATTTTCAGGGACCTGCATAATTTCCCTAGTACAAATCCTGGAAGCCAGAGAAGGAAGTCACAGACTAAGTACTTCATCAACTCTGCCTGGTATCACAGTCATATATAGAAACTTCATTGATTTTTTAAAAAAAGACTGACATACTAGGCTTAGATTTTTGAGTTTAAGGTCATAAATAACTTTTGTACAAATTTAATATCTCATAGTAATTTGACTAGTTCTCACCAGCCAGAATGTTGGGACAGATTTAAAGTTATTAGTTAAATCTGATCCAGAAAGCAAAAAATGCTTGCCAAACCAAACCACCCTGCATAAATTAAATATTATTCTGGGGAAAGAATATTCATATATTTGCTTCAGGCATTTTGTTATCTAACATCTGTATTTCATTATCCTTTCACTAAATATCATTTTGGCTGTTTTTGCATGCATTATTTAATCAGGAACAAATTTGACATGTAGTTTGTTTACTGATCAACAATGAGGACCACTCAACAGTCAGAAGCTTTGTCAGAGGCATTTTCATGCTGACAATATCTCAAACTTCATTTTCTATTTTTAAAATATTTTTAAAGCAGTGCTCCTGATTCTAAACTAAAAACAACAACAACAAAGTTTTGTATTGTATCTGAAGTTGTTAGATTTTGTAGAGATTTCGTCAGTATCCGTTTGTTGTTTCTCCTTTTAATGGCGTCACTAGTCTATACCCTGTAGGCTTATGTTGTTGCCGTTGATGATTTCATTTAATTTTTAGTTGTAGAAATTGCTTTAGGCACTTATGCTAATACTTGCATTTTGTGAATCAACGTTGTATTGCTACAGCCACTGTGTTGGAGGAAATAGGAAACTTAACCACTCATGCAATTTGCCCCAATTTCAGTGTTTATTATATTATCCCCACAGCACGAAAGGAGGTGACAGACAATGTGTTTAACTCTTCATTAACTAACTTCAGTCTGGAAAGGGGTGGATGGGTGGACAGCAAACACAAAAAAACCTCCTTAACATTGCCAGGTCCAGTTCCTAGGCAGATATCACTGCCCAGTGTAAAACCAACTGGGACCCCGTTCTAACCTAGGGTCCTGAGGAAAGGTGGCCACTTCCCCAAGGTAGGATCAGTTCTGTCCTCCTTAGCAAGTGCTGCCAGCCATACCCACCAGGGTTAGAGGTGAAGCTGTGGGTCGCTTGTCCCCTGATCAGCAACCCTTCAATCCCCTGTCTCTTAGGAGTTCGCTCGATTTAATTCAATTTCCAATTGCCAACAACCTCCAAAGGTTATTCCAACCCTGGACTTTTGCCACCAGAGCAGCCAGCTTTGCTTGACATGCCTGCCCCCTGCCCTCACTATCCACATGGAACTAGACCAAAGAACACAACTTTCCTTGCAGCACCCCTAAGTACAGGTTAATAACCTTCAGTGACAGGTGCACACCATTGTCTCAGTATAATTCTGGCTTCATCCAACAAATCTCACTGTGATCCACCCAATCACCTCAATGGCTGTTTTTTCCCTATTAGCCCTCTCTCTTGCCCTACCCACCCTGTGTGGGTTCCTAGCATTTCTCCAGACCCACTGCTGTAGCTGTAGCAGCTGCAAAAAAACCAACCATACCTTTTGTAGCAACTCCCTAATCTTTGCACAATTCCTCTTTATCATGAGGACCAACTCCAATGCTGACCTCCGTTGGAGGTCATTCTCTCCAAAATGGATGACTACAACATGAGGAAGTAGCCTCCGCAATAACCAATGGGACAATGGCTGATCAGCTGATCCCATAGAATTTCCTTCTTTCCCTTCCAATAGATACCTATGCATGGTTGCTCAGACCCAGATGTGTGAACCCCATTTTGTCCACCTAGCTGTGTCCACTGCCCATCACACAATACTGTATTCAGTGCTCTACACTTGCTTCTGAGCAGCACAATCAAGACTCCCAAAGCCAACAGACAAGAAAACATAAATGATTGGTGGCCCAAGATTATCCCCACTACCTTTTGAGGGGATCCCTCCCCTCTAAGTAGTGAGGGGGGGACAGAGGCATTCGTGAAAAGCTCCTGACCACCATCTGCCCTAACTGGATCTCCCTATCCCCTAAACCTGTTTTCGCTGCTAAAGAAGCTACTCCAATCCTGAAAAAATGAGAACTAAACAACTTAACTGCATACTCTGAGTCCCACAAACTCCGCTTCATCACCACTACAAACTGGTAGTTGGTTAAAGGAATCCCATTATTATGTAAAAGTAAGTAGTGTAAAAGTAAGTAGTATACTCTCATTGCCCATACCCAGCATAACTCTTGGTGCCTAGACTCATGCACTGTGATCCATGCTTCGTTTCCCCTCTGGTCCTCCTCCTTCTCATTTCTGTAGCACTATTAGGCGTACACAGTGCTTTACAGTCACAGATTTTCAAAGACAGGTTCCTGCTCAGTGGACTTACAATCTAAGATGGACAAGGGTGAGGGGAACA
This sequence comes from Sphenodon punctatus, assembly GCA_003113815.1. Classification (NCBI taxonomy): domain Eukaryota; kingdom Metazoa; phylum Chordata; class Lepidosauria; order Sphenodontia; family Sphenodontidae; genus Sphenodon; species Sphenodon punctatus. Next base: position 279,954 of record QEPC01003426.1, read on the forward strand.
CAGGAACAGAAAGACACAAGCATATTCCCATTTTACAGATGGGGAAACAAATGAGACTGAGAAGTTGTGACTTGCCCAAGGACACACAGCAAGTTCATGGTTAGGATGGGATTTTAACCCTGGCTTTCCAGGTCAAGGTCTAGCATCTTATCCAATACACCACACTGGCTCACTGCCTTAGATTGGCAAGATTGCATTACCCTCAGGTTCATGGCATCCATTCAAAGTTAGTTACCTGTAAAACCATTGCAGACCCGTCTGTGAAAGATTTCACAAGTTTGTTTGCCTTAAACATGCCAAAGAAATCAACTATAAAGGCGGCTGAGAATAGGAGCTCCTTGCTATGATCTAAGCAAATTCTCCACAAGGTGGCAACCATGCCCACCAATATCTGCAGGATGATCAGACACCTGTTTTATCCCAGCCTGTTCTCCTGTCTCTTCATGCCTCGATTAGCCCCTTTAAGAGTAGGCTTTGCCTCAGGTCTGGGTGCCTGGCCATCATACAGAAAAAGTAAATTTACACATTTACTAAAATACTTCCAAATAAAAGATTTTGGCTTTCCCCAACACTCCACAATTTAACGTCTCACAGTATCTCTTGTGCTTAACTCAGCTAGTAGCCTTAAGTTCTGTCTCTAACAGCTATTGGGTTTGATCCGAAACCGCTGCATGTGCAGCTTATGTAGTGGGGGACTATCTGTAGCTGGGGGGAGGGTGCTGGGGTAAAAGGTGTGTGTGTGTGTGTGTGTGTGTGTGTGTGTGTGTGTGTGTGTGTGTGTGTGTG
>QEPC01003426.1:280839-291935 GCA_003113815.1 Sphenodon punctatus
AATCTCCTGGGGGAGGAGATTGACCAATCAGGTCCTGACAGGAGTAGGACAGATAGGATGGGGGAAGGGTTCCCTGATCTGTCTGTCTACTCCTGGTGTTTCTAGCAAACAAACAGGATGAGGTGCTTAGGGGGGATTCAACCAAAGGAATGTATTTCCAACATGGGCCAGGTGGTAAATGGCCATTGTTAGCACCCTGATGCAACAACTCCTCAGGCTTGATCCATGGCTTTCCTTTGGCAACTGTAGCCTGCAGTGCCTCTGTTTTTCTATCCCATGGGGCTGGCCTGGTCCTTGGTGTTTCTGGGGTACCCTTCCTGAATCGGGATGGTGCCTGGGTGTGTCTCCTATTCCCCTGCCTTGGTAGGGGCTCAACCCCTGGAGCAAGCACCACCATGGACAGCTGGGCCAATCCACATTTCTGCCATCCATGTGGGCCTGCAGGGACAGGAAGATCTGTATGTCCTCCTTGTCTCCCTGCCCTTTCTCTGTGCTTCTGTCATATGGGGATCACCCTGCCCTCCCTGGCCTTCAGGGACCCCATTACACCCAGGGGCTAGCCCTTGCCTACCTTCTTACGCACTATACGTCCACATGCCATCCTTACCTAGACTACTAAAGCTCCCCCACCCCCACTTTAAAATAGAACTCTGTCTTCCTTCTGCCTGCTGAGGGAAGGAAGACTGGGATGGGTCGGGTGGGGGCTTAATCACCCTTTGACCCCTTGTAAACTCTTCTTAGTGAGAAGTTGCGGGTTGGAGATGGTAAGGGAGGGTGGTATGACCAGACTGCCTTAAGTGCCTAGGACTGAGTTGGAGAGGGGGAGGGGGGTAGAGTAGGGAAGCTGCTGAGTCTGGACTGACTCACCACAGTCTCGCCTCTGTTTCGCTCGCCACTGCCACTTCAGGCCTGCTGCAGAGGCCTCAGAACATGCACCTGAGTGCCTGGCCCCACCCTTTGAACACCCTTACAGGGGATGGGGGGAAATCATACACTCTCTGTGCTCCCTCCCTAGGAAAAACATCTCGGATCAGCACCCTAGCATGGCCAACCTCTTGCTGCAGGCTTCAATGACCCCATGTCGCTTCCTTTCTTTAAAGGTGTACTGGGACAAAGGCCACCCCACAGAGGTGCATGGGGGCAGGGGAAGGGAAATTCTGTTGGCAAAGCATGAGTATTGGTTTCAAACATCCCCTTTTTGTACTCCGTATGAACAAATGCAGAACCTTTTTTGTTAGTTAATTTTAATTTATTTATAACCTACCCTTTCCCAAAAATGGCTCAGGGTGGTTTACAGTAACTTCACATCAAATATATACAAAATAAATTCCACCCTTCCCCATTCCCAAATCCCATCCATCCTACTTTCACTTGGAGTCCCTTCTCCGTATAGGGCCCCTTGCCTTTACAAAAATGAGAAAACCATACAGATAAACCAAAATGGAAGTGGGAGGAGAGGGTAGGAGGTTGTGCTGGCTCTGACTTAGAATTCTGACATTATACTCTCTGTTGTGTATCTCATACTAGGAGGTTTGTCTTCTCTTGATGGTCACAAAATATATTTTAGGTTTAGTTTGATCATATTTTTGTGTTGGTAATCTTTGTGTTGATAATCTTGTCTTTACTGGGTAATGGTCCAAAGGGAACACAGAAAAGTCCTCTTAATAACCATAATTAGCTTATTCTGTTGTAATCGTGCTTTTTTATAATAATCTGATCTTGTGCCCAACAGGAGTGGGGTAAGGGGGTGGGATTTAATTCTTCTTTCCCAATTCCTGTCCCTCTGCCACTTTCACTGTTGAATTCAGTCTTGCCAGTGGTATTCACAGGCACAGTTTTGAAAAGAGAACACTTAAAACTACAGTAGGGGACAACACAAAAGAGCCATAATGAGTATGAAAAACACTTCATGTTTTTCCCACTGCTGCCCAGTCTAGGCATGACAAGCAATATAGAACCTGGAAAGACTTAACATGAGTGAAAAACTCCATTTTTGACAACAACAAAAAACCCTACAGTGCTGTTTTGATGGAAAATATCCTGTGTATGTTCTTGATACAGATATAAACCACCTTTCTTGAAACTCATTCGGTCACAAAGGGTTATACTCTTATCAAACACTGGAAGAGACCTGATCTCTGGAAAATACTCTTTTTGCCTGAATGAGTTGATGATTGCTCTGGTTGGTCAGCATCTTTGAGCTAAAGTGATCTGGTCATTGACTTTCTTTTTACAGATTTACCCTGGGATATAATTTCATTGTCCAATGGAAACTGAAACTAGAAATATGCCTCTAGAAACTTAAAGTGCTCTGCTGGAGTAAGCCTCACTCAGTCATTTCAATGGGGCCTGCTATGGTGGAGCACTTTGAGGATCAGACTGTACAGTTCTAATTCGATTCTCTTGTCCTTAAACAGTTCTAAAAATTAGATTATTTTACTTAACACTGTTTATTGTTCAGCAATGTCATAACACAAGGTTAGGTTGAATTTTGATCCTTCTTATTCCCAAAGCACCTGTTTGAATAGTATGATTCAAAAGTAAACTGCATTTAAAGCTACAGTTTGCTTTGAGAATTTTGAGACAACTATTTTTATAAATCGTCCCATTTAATTGAAAACATAAACAGGGTTAACACTTTTAATACTCATTAAGAGCTATATCAGTCCTGTTAATTGGACCTGGATGGAACTGGAAGTCAGTGGGTAGGCACCTTCAGGTTAATCCAAGGTTTGTGCATGCACCAAGTGCAGGATGTATGCACACTAAACGCACATAGTATGTGTGCACACAGTATGCGCTTGGTGTGTGTCCACACAACCTGTGCTTGGCGCATGTACGTATCTTGGATTGGACACCTAATTGCTATTTGTCCTTGGAAAATCTCCTTTAACTTCTAAGAATGTTTGAAGTGTACAAGAAGCCTAATGACACAGGAGTGTGTGTGTTCTCTCTTGCCTCCAAGGAGGTGTTCTTACACAGAAAGTAATTGCTATATAGTTTTTAGCTCATGTAGGAAACGACATGGAAAATGGCTTTATCTATTAACACGTTCTGTGTCTGATAAGGAACCTCTCCTATAGCTGATGAATATATTCTTTTTAACACTGGATTTTTCAATTCAGCTAAACTTAAAACTATTTCAAGTGGATCTGCAAATTATTTGTTGCTCTTGCATTTATAAGTCAAACACATCATTTGCACAATAATGGATTCCGTTAGTTCTCTTCCCTACCATTAAAATAAACTATTTTGTTATGGGGTATGAAAACTGTTTTTTGGAAACCAAATCAAATCCATGATATAGACAGTTGTGTTTTTTTTTTAATATGACAGCCTACTTTATACAGACAGCAACATCTATGCAAAGTTGAAACTGAAAGTGCATATCCTAATGGATGTCTGACTAATGTTTACACTTTTAATTTAATGGCTTAGAAAACAGACACATTTTGAGAACAATGAATAATGGTCAATCATAAAATTTTGTAGACAGTTAATTACAATACATTGTATTCTGTATTTCCTGGATCTGTGATTTGTAATGCAAAGTATTTTGTAAATCCTAGCACCTACATGGGAGATGATAAACCTTTCTTCTCTTGGACAGGTTGTCAAGTTATTAAGCAACAAAAGATCACAAGCAGTTGGGATATTAATGTCCAGTCTTCATTTAGATATGAAAGATATACAACATGGTAAGTAAAATAAACTTTTATTAGGTAAAAATGAGTAAAATTATTGAGTACATATTTTTTCTTTTTTTTTACTGTTGAAAATTGTTGCCAGTGTTTATCCCTTCATCTGATCCATACTATATACATGATGGCCCCTTTAATATAACTATTTATTTAACCTGTGGTGTTTACCTTTTGATTCTCTTGGATGTATGAAATCCAAAGTCTTTCCAGCCTGTTTGAGAAGAAAGCATTGTTGATTTCAAACATTCAAGTGTCACTGAACATTTAGACAGCTGGAAGCATTAATGATGCCATATACTTTACTTTTATTTTTTAACATAAAATTCATCATACAAAACATTTGTGTGTAGCATTGAATAATGTGTACAGACATCTCAGTAACTTCATTTTGAAATGTTTCATAAACAGGTATCCTTTTGTGAAGCCTGTAACTTTTTTCCATGTTGATATTAAAGGATGACTGTGGAAATAGGTGAAAAGTGGAGTTATATGTAAATTCAGAGCATCCCATGTGTTTCTTAGGGGCTTAGGATAGATAAAAAGCAGGTTGAAGTGTCCTGTGACGTGCCAGCCTAACTATTAAATAAATATGGTTTCAAGTATAGTCTTCCGGGCCCAATTCGAGGTATTGGTGCTTACCTATAAAGCCCTGTATGGCCTAGGCCCTACCTACCTGCAAGAACACCTCATTCCATGGGCTCTTGATCGTCCCCTGCGGTCAACCAGGAGTACTTTTCTTGAAGACCCCCTGGGTATCCTGGGGGGTGATTATGGAGAGGGCATTTTCAGTGACCACGCCTAGGTTGTGGAAATCCATCCTGGCACAGGCTCAGGTGGCCCCAGACCTCTTTTCCTTTAGATCCCAATGCAAAACCTGGCTGTTCCTCCAGGCTTTTGGTGATGGGAGGGGGGTTGGGTTTTTGCATATTTTTGTTTTTGATTTCCCCAATTTGTATTTTAATATATTTTAGATATACAGTATTTATATTATTATGTTTATTATTTTTAAATTTGTTAGCTGCCCCAAGCTGCCTTGGCAGGAGGGGCGGGATATAAGCTTTTATATGAATGAATGAATGAATGAATGAATGAATGAATATAAAGTACATCACAGGCTTCATAAATCATGAAAACATCTTTCTAACTTTCTAGCCTACTTATTTACAGACATGAATTCCACTTGCTGTGCTTAGATTATTTCATGCAATAATTGATAAATAGGACAACTGTTGTTGTACACTGTCAGCCAGTGAGTAATTCTTAATCACAATTTAAGTTTGTATTAAATTGTTTTGATGGTTACTATACTTCCTCTAGCATTTAGGATGGTAGTCATAGAACAAGGCGCCAGTACTGGCGCCAAGAAGTACTTGGTATTTCCAAAGCTGGCAGATGTAGTTCAGTTAAGTCATAGAGTGAAATCTGAAAACAATGATATGGTCCTTTCCTTCAGTTAAATATTCAAGTTGGTTTGAGTTAATAATGAGAACCTTATGAACAAAGGAGTCGGCCTAACATCTGTGTCTGTGGTAAAGCCAGCATAAGTTCATTGAAAATTTGCTTGCTTAGCATGCAACACTAACAATAACATGGCATGAATGTTTATAATTGAAAGGGTCAAACAATATTATGCTTACCCTTTGGCCTATTAGAATATTAAGTGCATACAGTTGTCTGTCCCAAAAGTTATGTAGTACTGCTAAATGTTTCCTATCAATATCTCATAGTTTAAAACTTTCCTTTTGTGTGTCGGGGTGTGTTATGACGTACTACTGTCCTTATTAACTTCTTTGTAATTGTGAAATAAAAGTGACATTTTTTTCTTAGCTGTAAGATCGGTGACAAAACCCTTGAAAGCAGTTTGACAGACTTTTTATTTTAAGTACCAGGAGGAGAGATGCAGTACTTCAACCCCACAGCAAACATGTCTCCCCTTTCCCTTATTCATGTATGTTCAATTCAAGCTACTTCCAAAACTTGTACCTAACCAGTTATCCACCTTCTTCCCTAATAATTCCCCACTTCCTGTACTCACCACTCCACCTAGTCCAGACAAATACAAAATCTAAATTTCTAGCCCGACTCCAATGGTAAGGAAGGCTAAAAGGTCCTGAATAAGGACAAATACTATACGTTTTCCACGTGCAGGCAGGCAATAAGTCTGCAATCAGTGTGTTATGCACTGCAGCTCATCCTGCACAGTTTGTGGGTAGTCTCTTTCACATATCTGAAGACCCTTGGTGTGAAGCTTCCTTCATTGTAGACAACTTACAGGGCACAATCCAAAGCTCTCATGCACACATGGTTTAGGCGTGTGCAAGTTCTGCATGATTTTTGTGTGGTTTGCACATGCACCACCATCCCCGTAATGGGGGTTCACGTGGGTTGCATGTATGCGCCACATTTGCCATTCATGCTTGTCTGCAGGGGTTGGGATTGGCCCCACTAAAGGCTTCTTGGCAGATGTCACTGATATATACTGTTTCTCTAAATTTAGGTCTCAGATATTTAGTCTTAGCTACACTTAATTAGTCACGTTACATATATTGGAAATTTGTTAAGTAGTGTAGTGTATACTTATTTGGTGAGGGAAACACAAGTGACATTGCTTGAAGTTGGGCTTGTCTGCTTGCTCTGAATTGACTTCAACATTCAAATCCTAAATTGTTGTTGTTGTTATAGCACCAATAGTGTACCTGGCACTGTACAATCAATAATTATAGACAGGTCCCTACCCTAAGGGTTTACAATGTAAGATAGACAAGGGATGGGGAGACAAGGTAAAGAGGTGAAGATCAGGAAAGACAAGGATACATTCATGAAGCTGAGAAGTTTTTTCAAGTGCATGTGCTTAGCTTAGTTACAGGGAACTAAGTTAGTAACTTAATTACAGGGAAGAAAGTCAGAGGTGGAGGAGGGGGGGAAAGGACACAATTTCACTCATGATGAGCTAGGGAAAGCCTGATTGAAGAGGTAGGTTTTCTGGAGAGATTTGAAAGTTGGGAGGGGGCAGAACGAATGTATCCATGGAGGGGATTCCAGATATGGGGGGCTGCAAGAAAAAAGGGGTAAAGATGTTTAGAAGAGCAAGAGGGTTCTGAGCAGGCATGAGAGGGAAGCAAGGGAATTCAAGGGTGGAGGAAAGGGATGAGTTGAAGGTGGAGATAGCAAAGTCTGGGCAGGTAGAGGTGATGGATGAGAGAAGCAGGGAGAGGGAGGAAGCAAAGTCAAGAGGGTTGATGGATTGAAGGTCACAGAAAGAGCAATAGGTTGGGGAAGCAGGAGGGGGTAAGTGGGAGATGGGGAATGAAACAGTGAGGTGTAAGACCTTTTTGTTTCAGGGGTTGGGCAGGATAAGCAAATAAAATAAATAAATAGGTGATGTTCAGAGACAGGAAGGGTGTACTGTCTAAGGAGAGATCTGAGAGAGAACAGGTTTTTTTAAATATATAAGACTAGGTCAGGGGAGTGGCTGTTGCAATACGTTGGGTAGTCAGTCTAGAGGTGAAGGTCGAAAGAAGAGGTCAGCGAGAGGTAGCAAGAAGCAACACAGTCAGAGGGGGGTGTCCACATGGATGTTGAAGTGTCCAAGAATGATGGTGGAAATATTGTTGTTGGAAAGGAAAAAAAGTAAGCCAAGTGTCCAAGTCAGAGAGAAAAGAGAAGAAACCTAGGGGGGTGGGGGTGGTTTAGATGACAGCAACTCAGAGGTGGAGGGAGTAGTAGACGCAAACGTGATGGGCCTCAAAGGAAGATAGAGAGTGAGAGGGAGGCTTGCTGAGGGGTTAGAACTGGCAACATTCAGCAAGGAGCAGGCCAACACCACCGCCACAGCTTTCAGAGCGTGACCAGTGGGTGAAGGAGAGGCCCCCAAGGAAGAGGACAGTAGGAGTGGCAGTGTTAGGTTTCTGTAAGGGCAAGGAGCTGGAGGGAGTTGGAGAGGAAGAGATTGTGGATGAATGGTGCTTTCTGGATAGAAGAGCGGCGATTCTATAGCGTGCAAGAAAAAGACAGCTGAGATGGGATGGAGATTAGGTTTGGGGAAAGGGGGCAGTGGTGGGAGCAGAATGTAGGATTGGGGGCTGAAATATAGGGAGGTGGAGTTGGGAGTTGATAGGGAGGAGGAATGTTGCTCCAAGGGGGGAGTTGGGAGACAAAGAGATTAGGAGATAAGGAGGAGAAGGGAAGGGAGGTACATGGAAGGAAACCAGATATTTACTGCAGTCAGGCTGTTAAAATGATTTTACAGTGTGGAAGGTTTTTTATATTATGCAGAACACATTTGTACTGAACCCTAATAGCTCTTTTGAGTGGTAGTTTAGAGTTGTTGTTTTTTAAAATAGATTCCTATTGCTAACAGAGCTTTCAACAGTTTTTATTCTGTTTAGCCTCAAATTGTAAGGAAGGATGTTTCTTTAATCCCTGTGCCATTTGTTCTGTTACTAGCTACAGTACCAAAATAAGTTCAGTTCTCATGGTTTTCTCTGGTTTCATGTAGGCTCTTACTGACGCCTGTTCATTTCAATTGTCTATTAAGTACTCTGAAATACTGTATTCAGTCATTTTATTGGCCTTTTTGGTATACCACTAAAATCCTTAGTTCATTTTAGGCGGTGTTATTTTTCCACTGGAAATTATGAATATTTGACTTTGGAATGCAACTAATCTTTGGAGGAGGCCACTCAAACACTTCTTTTTCTTTATACATAGAATATGTTTGTCTTTATACATGGAAGATGTTGATTTTTTATTTTTTTTTTAAAAAAAGACCCATCTTGGTTTTTTAAAATCTTCAGAAATGGAACTAATTTTTAAATTGGAGGTTTATCAAGACTTTATTTTGTAGTCTTGAGAGAGAGTGATGCACGCTAGATTTAAAAGAAAGCAAATAAGAGGCTACATTTTTTAAGATGTTAAGAATCTGTTAATGTCCTTCTAGGCCTTATTGCAGCCCCTTAATTTGGATGGGAGTGCCTCCCTGTGGGTACCATCTGTTAGTCATGTTTGTATGATAAGGGCTCACAGGGAAGTATTCTCAGTTGCTGCCCCAGTGCTATGGAACTCGCTTCCACTGCAAGTCCATTTGAGTCCAAGCTTGAGTGTCTTCCCAAGGTGGCGTAAGACCTTTCCGTTTGAAAAGGCATTTGGCGGGCAGGGATGGGGAGTTTGGTGGGTGGGTTTGGGGTAGGAGTGTGAGGGGGGGATTGGATTTTTATTTATTTATTTTATTACACTTATATGCCACCCCTTCATGCTGATGGCATCTCGAGGCAGCGTCCAACAAATATAAAAACCATCTAAAACAACATAAAATCACATTAAAATCTAAAAAATTCCCATATTATTTAACAAATTTAAAGCATCCCCATACAGCAATTTAACCCACCCTCCCCTCACCACCTCCAAAGTTCTCGGAAAACAGCCATGTCTTACAAGTCCAACGGAAGGCCAACAGACTCGGGGCCAGCCATGCTTCCTCTGGGAGGGAGTTCCATAGCCGTGGCCCAGCCACCAAAAACACCCTCTCCATTGTAGACGAGACACCCTCTCGCTTTACGTGGGGGACCTCCAGGAAGACGCACCTAGTGGACCGAAGGGGCCATCCTGAGTCGTGGAGGGCGAGGTGGTGCCTGAGATATCCAGGTCGAAGACCATACAGGGCCTTATAGATCAAAGTCAGCACCTTGAATCTGGCAGCCAGTGCAGTGCATGGAGCACCGGTGTTATTTTATTTATTTATTTACATTTATTGGCCGCCCCCTCATGTCCATGGCATCCTGGGGCGACTCACAACAAATAAAACAATAGTAACACTCATAAAACATACTAAAATAAATAGTTAAAAAATAATAATCCCCCCCAGCATTTACTATACACCNCGTCTAACAGTGCCCTTGAAGGATAATTAAGGCTGATAAAATGCAACAGCTATCTTGCACAGCTAATTAAAGAGCTGGCAGAAAAGGATTGTTCGAATGCTACCTCCCTTGCCAACCAGTAGGGACAGCTGCTGGGGGTGGAGGGTACGCAGCCAATGGGGTTGTGAAGGGGAATTATGGTCCCTTTGGGAGGCAAATTAGATCTGCGAAGTGGGACAGGTGTTTGATGCCTGTCCCTCTTGCTGGCCCCCATGCAGGTGGTGAGGTGGTCAGTAATTGGAGGGCCACTGGCCTGGGGCTGATGTTGGTCAATGTGAGGTCAGTCATTAATAAGTCAACAATAGTCTGGGAGCGGATCCTAGATCAAGTGGCCGACCTCGAATGTATTATGGAGACCTGGCTGGACACTGAGTCAGGCCCTATCTTGGCTGAACTTATTCCAGCTGGGTACTCTGTACAGCACCAGCCCTGGTCAGAGGGATGGGGGATAGCAGTGGTGTAGCCATTATTTCTAAGGATTCTTGGACTGTGAAGAGGTATCCTGTGCAGACTATAGCAGGTTTAGAGGTGCTCCATCTTGTGATTGATTTGGCCGGAGGCAGACTGGGGCTGTTGCTGGTATACCATGCACCAACCTGTATGTCAACATCCCTGCACACTCTAGCTGAGCTGGTGTCAAAGCTGGTTTTGCGGTCACCAAGGACCATGGTCCTGGGGGACTTCAATATTCACACCGAGGTCAACCTTGGGGGGGTGCAGAGCGTGAATACATGGCCGCCATGGTAACCAGGGGACTGTCTCAGTTGGTAGTGGGCCCAAAACCTGATGGGGGACATACCCTTGGTCTAATATCCTGCACAGGCCTTGAGGTGGGGGGATCCGTTGGTGGGGGAGGTATCATCAGTGCCCTTGTCATGGATGGACCATTACCTCCTTCAAGCAGGTCTCCTGGAACATGTCTGCCCCTGGAAAGGTGCAGAACCAATTTGATTGGTTTACCCTAGGATACTTATGGAACTAGAGAGGTTACAGAATGCTCCTGGAGAGTTTCCCTCCAACCTTGATGACCTCGTGGCTTTTTAGAACACCTTGCTGACTAAGGCCATCGACCAAATGGCTCCTAGACATCCACTCCCTGAACACCTACTGCACAGGTCCCCCTGGTATATGGAGGACCTGTGTCGGATGAAGTGAGAAGGGTGGCGGTTCTCGCAACGGTGGCTCTGTTTTCATGCTGAAGCTGCCTATTGCAACATAGTTAATTTTACGGTGGTGGTGTGGGCAGCAAAGAAGAGTTTCTTTGCTGCCCTCATAGCATCTGCAAAGTCACGTCCAACTGAGCTTTTCCAGGTGGTGAGGGGGCTAGTCAGTTCGGCCTCCCTCCACCTGGAACTGTAATATTCCAGTACTTGCTGTGACTTTTTCATCAACTTTTTTGCAGATAAAATTGTCTGAATCCACCACAATTTTGATGCTGCACCTTTGGCAGTGGGAGAACCAGAAGTAACGGAAGCCC
>QEPC01003426.1:292035-316274 GCA_003113815.1 Sphenodon punctatus
TAATGCACATACAGAATGACCAAAATGTTCTTGGTGTGTGTTGGGGACAATTTTCTCTTCCAAAAGGTTGAAGAAACAACCAGGGATTTAGCCATTTTGAAGTGAGTTCTGACCAATGGGAAGAAGAGATTGAAAATGTAAAGGTGGCAAGCATCTTTGGAAATATCAATCTCAAAATGATAATTTGTGAGCCTTAAAAAAGGAAGGAGAAAGTACAACAAAGTTCAAATTATGGATTTGCCTGCAAAGCAAAAGAAGAAGACAGACACAGCTGATTTGAGGACATACCCAATTAGGGCTGCCTTTGATGACTGTTGAGAAGCTGTAGTTGGTACAGAATGCAGCAGTCCGGCTTCTGTAGGAGGTAGGTTGCCATGAACACATTACACCAGTGCTCCAGTGTGTGCACTGGCTATCGATGGCTTTCCAAGCACAATTCAAGGTGCCGGTTTAGGCCCCAAACTTCTACATGTTCTGCGACCCAAGTATCTGAAAGGCTGCCTCTTCCCTTATGTCACATCATGGCCTCTGAGGTCAGCCGTGAGCACCCTCTTGCATATACTGTTTCCCTATTCACTTTGCACAACAAGGGTATGCAGAGGTGTGTTCTTGATGGCTGCTCCAGAATTGTGGAACTCTGTCCTCTTGGAGATTTGTCTAAGCCCAAGCCAGCTTGTCCTATGGAAATTATGTAAGACTTTTTGTTTAGCAGGCAGGGATAGGGTTGGGCAGGATGGGTGGGCAGGGAATTGGGGGAATGGGTGTAGGGGGCTTGGGATTTTTATTTGTTTTTATATGTTACAAGCCACCCTGAGCTTCATTAGGAAGAGCGGCATATAAATTTGAATAAATAAATAACTATCCTTCTTCCTGTTAAGTGAGTGGGCAAAAAACTAAATCAGAGAGATGGTTAAATGGGGAGTAAAACTAAAAGAGAAAGGAGTTCAGGAAGGCTGTCGGTTTTTGAAATAAGTAATAATGGGAGCACAATTGCAAAACGTACTGATGTATGGTTGAGTCCAAAGAATCTCAGGAGACCACTGTGCCTGTGTAAACATCTTTTTAATAACCTGAAAACACAAGCATGCAGGAAGCAGGCTGGACTTAGGGGTAGGCAACATACACACCTGCCTAGGGTGACCGATTATGAGGGCAGCAGAGTTTTGGGGGTTGGGGACTTCTGTTCTCAGCCCATGTCCACCTGGTCATTGTGCCCCCTCCCTCTGCCGCCGCTCCAACTGCATTGCATCACCTGTGTCAACCGCCACAGCCTGGAGGAGGAGACCCCCCATCAACGCCACCTGGAGAATCCGTGTTCTGCCCCTGAGCCACCCGCAAATGTGCTCTGCCGCAGTGCCGAGTACAGAGGAAGAGACTCTGTTTCTGAGCTGGTTGCTGCCATTCTCTCCCTCTCTGCATCAGACAGGAGCCCTCTTGTGCACCAGAGCGTCAGAGGACAGGGAGCAGCAGCCTGAGTGGCCTAGTGGTGCTAAAATCCTAAGTACAGCCCTGTGAGAAGAGAGACAGGTCATTAAGGGTGAGTATATAAAAATAGCACCAGTGTGTCGGGACAAAATCAGAAAGGCCATGGCCCAAAATGAATTAAAACCAGCAAAGGATATTAGAAACAACATGAAGGGGTTTTACAAGTATATTAGAAGCAAAAGTAAGGTGAAGAAAACTTTGAGTTGACAGCTCAATCCACGAGGAAGTTTTCAGATGATGCAAAGAATGCTGAATTGCTCAATACCTACTTTGCATCAAAGAAAGTCAATTGTAGCCCCACTGGCAAGAGAAGATGCAGCTACAGTTTGCTGGATAAACTTGGCAGTACCCTTTATTTAAAATAACGTAGTTATCCAGACAACAACAAAAGGCCTGAGGCCAACAGAGCAGAGCTCCTACTGAATTCTCCCAGGGATAAACCCCAGTCCAGAAAAAACCAGGGGACAGGGGTTAAATCCCCTCCCCCCTAATACTGGCCAGGCAGGCCTACATGGCCTGCCATGGCAGTCTCCTGCCCTTATGGACAAGGCGGGAAGGGAGGACCCCACCATGATCCAGCCGTCCAGACAAAATAATGTGCTATACACTGCGTGTCAACAAACTGCCTGAGTCTGCTGAGCCACCCCCTCACATCATCTTAAGTGGGTGAGTAGCTAGTGATGGTGTCCTGGACCATTATTAATTATGCACTGGACTCATCACAAAGCGCTCCAAATAAAACACAGTGACGTCAGCTTACAAGTACTGTGTCAGTTGCCAAAATAGCAATCCAATGGGTGTAGGCATTGCAAAAAAAGCAAATCACTCCAGACAATGCAGCCAATTGTGTGTTTTGGGGGACATTCATTTCCAGCCAATGGAAGTAACTCTCTTAAAGCACAAAGTGCCCCGTTCAACAGTGTCGGTGGTGAGCTGCCACTTATTCTGATCCCGGAGACCCCACAGCCTGTTCCAGGCTGTGTGGGGTCTTAAGTAGTGAGACACTTCATGTCTCATGAGAGCATCTCCGGCCCCAGAAAATGTGGGAAGGCTAAGCAGCTGAAGCCAGTCGGCCCCACCCGGCACTCATTGGGCCTGCCCCAGTCTCCTCTCCCTGACTTCAGCAGGAGTGGGGGGCAGGGGCACAAACCCTGCTCTGTGCTCAAGCACCAGAGCTGAAACTCTAATGGGATAATAGGAAAGCTGATATAAACATGAATGGTAAGGGGACACGGCATAATAACTAGAGAGCACATGAGAAAATACTTGGCTGAACTGAAGTATGCAGGGTCTAATGATATGCACCCAAGAATCCTGACTAAGCTAGCTCAAAAATGCTAGAACCAGTAGATTTAATATTTGAGAACTCTTGGTGAACAGGTGAGGTGCCAGAGGACTTGAGAGGCACTATTTTTGCTCTAATCTTTAAAACTAGGAAAGAAGGAAGATCCAGGGGATTTTAAGGCCAGTTAGTCTGAGTTCAGTACCTAGGAAGGTATTAGAGCAAATCATAAAACAATTGATTTGCAAGCACCTATAGGAAAATGGGGTGATTACTAGTAGCCCAAGTGTATTAATTAAGAAAAAAATCATGCCAGACCAACTTAAGATCTTTCTCTGATGAGGTAACCAGTTTTGTAATTAGGAGGAACAGAGTGGACATAATATATCTTGACTTCAGCAAGTTGTTTGATTTAATCTCTCATGGCATTTTCTTAAGCAAGTTGGGGGAAATGTCTGGGCTAAAAAGAACTACGATAAGGTGATTCCAGAATTGACTGGAAAATTACACAAAGAACAAGAATGAATGGGTCATTTTGAGACTGGGAAGAGAAATAAAATGAGGTTCTACACGGGTTAGTCCTGCATCCAGTGCTGTTCAATATATTCATTAATAGCTTGGACAAAAGGGTGAACAATATACATATCCCATTTAATGATGATATAAAACTAGGAGGGACTTCAAACACGTTATGACTAAGAGGGCATGATTAAATTTCAGAATGACCTTGGTAAATTGGAAATCTGGACTGAAAACAATAAAATCAAATTCAACAAAGACAAATGCAAAATATTACACATAAGAAAGAAAAACCCATTGCACAAGTACAAGATGGGAAATAATTGGCTAGGCAGCAGTAGTGCCAAGAAAGCTTTGGGATTAAAGTGGAATACTGAATGAGAGTCAATAGTGTGATGCTGTTGCAAAAAAGGTCAACTCCATTTTGGGCTCAGAAGCGTTGTACCCATTTATCCAAGACATAGGAAGTTATAGCACTCTTCGACTTGGATTTGATTAGACTTTTCTTGGAGTACTGCCCTCATTTGGGGGCTCCTTATTTCAAGAATGATGGTGACAAACTAGAAAGAATTCAGAGGAGAGTAAGAGTTTTGAAGGTACTCAGGTATGAAATTGCAGGCCAACTATTGTAACCTATCACTAAAATCTGCCACTGTACCTGAAGATCGGAGGGTAGCAAATGTAACACCAATATTTAAAAAGGGCTCTAGATGTGATCCTGGAAACTACAGACTCGGAAGCAAAGAGTAGGACTCGATGGTCAATTTTTGCAATGAAGAGGAGTAAATAGTGGAGTACCAGTATCCCTGCCAGAAAAACTAGTGGAAATGGTTGTTAGGAACAGAATTACTTGGCATATTGATAGATAATGTTTATTTACCAAAGCTGCAAGCTGTAGTAATATTGATAAACACAGCATAATGGGGAAACGTCATCATGGATTTATTATCTATTGGGATTTTTTGAGGGTATAAATAAGCATGTGGATAAGCGAGTGTGTCAGTATAGTGTATCTGGATTTTCAGAAGGTGGTTGATAAGGTCCCTCATAAGAGACTCTTTTGGAAATTAAAGAGTCATAGGATAGGATGCAGTGTCCTACCATGGATCAGTAACTGGTTAATAGATAGGAAGCAAAGAGTAGGACTTAAATGGTCAGTTTTCTCAGTGGATAGAAGTAAATAGTGGAGTACCCCATGATCTGTACTGGGACTTGTGTTGTTTAATATATTTATTAATGGTCTGGAAAATGGAGTAAAAAGTGAGGTGATAAAATTTGCAGATGACACCAAGTTATTCAAGGTAGTTAAAAACCCAAGTGGAATGTGAACAGTTGTGAGACTGGGAGACTGAACATTTAAATGGCAGATTAAATTTAATGTTAACAAAGTTATGCACTAGAAATTATCCAAACTATATGTGCACAGTGCTGGGTTCTAAATTAGGGGTTACCACTCAAGAAAACGATTTTGGAATCATTGTGGACAATAAATTAAATTAGAGTTGAAACTTGGTCCTCGGAAAACTTTGGAATCCACTGGGGGAGTCCAGTTCTTGCTTCTTTTTTTTTTCCTTTTTTCTTTTTATGTGACTTTTATTTGCAAATTCAAAATACAACAACCCCCCCCCCCGACCATGTACAATCTTTTCCATACATTTTTAAACCTGTAGATTTGCACTGGTCATCTGAAATACATCCATTCAACAGTTTATATTCTATACCTTATACAAAGAACCTTAGACAGAAAGCACAAATTCCCTTACAGAGTCTTAGAAGTGTATCACAGAAAAAAGGTTACATTCACATTCCAAACTTTGAATTACATCCAGCAATACTTAAAGCTTATTATTTTGACCCATTCTACTTATCCAAGGCTTTGATAATTGGGGCCCAGATGATCTCAAAACCTTGCTTCTTATTGTGGATATCCGCATGAAGCTCTTCCATGGTATGCATATATCAGATTCTGTGGAGCACGGTTCTTGCTTCTGAATTTCTAAAGTTCGAAGTTCTGAGCACCAAGGGCGATCTCTAGAAACTTCAGAAGCCTTCATCAAGTGCTGGCACCATTTTTCATGTGACAGAAGTGATCCAGACAGTTGACACCCTAGCTTCTCTGAGCTAGGAAATGAAACTTAGTGCAATGAAATTTGGTAGGAGGGGGTTGTGGGAGGGGACAGTTGAGTGATGGACAAGCCAGATGGCAAGTTTTGATTGGCTGGCAGAGGCAAAATAAAAAATGACTGTACAGCCATTTCCCATTCTCTAGTGAATTTGGCTGTGCGCGCTACCCTGCTGATCTGTAAGTAATTGACGTAAGTGTGGGGGGAAGGGTGTCTGGCATGGCATGACCTGTCCATAGGGGCAATGATGGGGGTTAGTTGTTTCCACCATGACATGATTAAAAAAAAAAAGTGGATACCACACTGCTGCTGCCTGCTACTTGGCACCATGGAGGCCAGAGGATTCTCTGCCTCAATCCACTTCCCCTGGCCTGGGCTGTTCAAGTTACCAGTGCCACACTAATGCCATGCCTTTTAAAAAAAAATATGTGGGTGCCACTTCTGTCTGCTGCTTGCACTGCTTGGCACCACGATGGCCAGAGGGATCTGCCTACTTCCACTTCCCCTGGCCTGGCCTGACCATATACTAGGGGCAATGTTGGGGGTTGCCACCAGTGCCAAATCTACTTAAAGTCTGGATGAGGATGCTCCTTGCACTGCCTGTTGGAAAGTTGGCAGCACGCTAGAGGCCAGAGAGGGATCACTTTTGCTGTGATTTTTGTGGGCACTGTGACTGTACTTTGTCAGTGGTTCAGCTATTCCTTTCTGGTTAAAATAATATGGTGTGTGGGGAGGAGGCTTGCCTTGTATAGGTGGGCACTGGGCAGGCACTTTTTTCTGTGTGGTGGTGGTGGGGTGAATGTCTGATTGCTTTCTTGTGGGTGTTGTTGTCATCATGTCTGCTGGGCTGCTTTTGGGGGGGGGGGAGATTTCTGCCCACAGTTGCACTTTTGTGGGTTTGTCATCTTGAGCAATTGTCCTAGGCCTGCTAGCCTGCTTTTCTGGGCATTAGTTGGTTGGCTGGCATGCATAATGATTTTAAAGTGGGTGCACTGCTGATGGTGGGCCATGCTGTGGGTACTGCTGACTCTTTTTTTGGCTTTCTGTATGCAGTTGCACTGTTTTGATTTGTCTTCTTGAGTGATTGTCTCACTCTTCCTAGCCTGTTTTTCTGGAAACTGCTTGGCATAATAATTATAAAGTGGGAGCACTTTAAAATCATTAAAGAAAAGAGTTCCTAAGTTCTGAGTTCCATGGATTTCTGAGGTCTGGAGTTCCGAGTTCCAAATTCCAGGTCTTCGGAACACCTTCCGAGTGCTCAGATGGCCTGTTCAGTGCCGCGCTAATTGAAATCCTTAGTTCAGTGTGTGGCAGCAGGCAAAAAAGAAATCAGGATGTTAGGAATTATTTGGAATGGGAGAGAATAAAACTAAGAATATCATAATGACTCTGTGTAAATCTATGTTGCGACGTGAATAGCTTGTGTCGTTCTGGTCTCAAAAAAGATATAGAAGAACTAGAAAAGGTTACAGGGAAGGGCAACAAAAATGATAAAGTGTATGGAATGGTTCCTGCATGAAGAGAGGCTTGATAGGTTAGGGCTCTTCAGCTTAGAGATGAGACAACTGAAAGAGAATATGGTAGAAGTTTATAAAATCATGAGTGGTGTGGGATGAGTTAATGGGGATTGGCTATTTACCCTCTCAAACAGTACTAGAACTAGGAGACGTTCCATGAAACTAACTGGTAGCAGATTTAAAACAAAGTATTTTTTTCACTCAGTGCTCAATTAACTTGTGGAATTTGTTGCCAGAGAATGTGATCAAGGCCAGTAGTATAGCTGTGTTTTAAAAAGGATTGGATATGTTCTTGGAGAGTAGATCCATTGATGGTTATTAGCCAAATAGAAGATGTAACTTCTTACTGTCGGGATCTGGGCGTGAACAACAGGGAATGGATTGCCCATTGGGATCCTGTTGAGTACTTCTTCAAAGCAACCAAGATTGACCGCTGTTGGACAATAGAAACCAGCTTGAATGCAGCCTTTTGCCATGAATGGATTACCTGCAGGGTGACAACATAATGGGGGAAGTTGGAAAAAAAGCTAATGTGCTGCCACAGCTAATTAACATAGAACCAGGAAAAATCCCTTCCTAGCCCCAATTATGGTGACCACCCAAGCTCGTAGTGCCAGTCAAAGAGGGGTGGGTAGGTGGGAGTTCAGGCTCCCAAACGAACCTCTGGACTGCTGGACACCGCCCTTCATCCTCTTTTAAAGAGGGAGCAGGAAGCACTCCATGCACTCCACCTCCCACCCCCAGGTTCCTGGATCAGCACAAAGAGCGCTGGTCCAACGACACATGTGACACTGCACCAGAAATTGATCTAATGGCCCCGACACCCATGTCACCCTCTTTTCTTCAGGTGCATGGGGGACAAGCCCCCTCTCCCAGTAGTTGTGTGTGAGGTGAGGGGAATTATGTCTTATTTATACAATCTATTTTTAGATTTGAAATAATATGAAGTACTTTATCAGCTCTAAATTCAAAGAGAATAAATTTCAGAAATGTTTGGTGTACTTGGCCCAAGCGCTTCCATTTAAATTTAGTGGTAAAACCCCATTAACTTCAAGAGAAGCAAAGTTAAGCCAAAGTTTTTATTATTTTTCAACATTTTTCTTTTGATAGGTTATAGCTGGCTATGACCTTGAAATACACAGAGGTGGAGACAAAGTAGTATGGATTATGTCTTTTATTAGACCAACTATTATTGGTAGAAATGTTTAAGGTTTTGGACCTCTCAGAGTCTTTCCTCAGACAAGTAGGAGTCAGAACTGACGTTTTGACCAACAGAACAGACTGAAGAACAGATTTGTGATGCATGCTTCACCTTGCTTAAAACTGCTTTCACGAAACAAGGACACGGCAGCAGAGAAGCTGACCGAATTACAGAAAAAAGTAACCAAATCCCTTGAGACAACCTATTACAATACAGAAAGAAAGAGCCCTCTAACTGAACACCTTTTGTTGTCACCTACCACCTCACACTGGAACCTATATGTGACATCAGATCAAACAGCTGCAACCCATACTTGATGGAGACAAAACTCTATGAAAAATCTTCCCAGGACCACCTCTTTGGGACTTCAAGCAACCCCAGAACATCACACAACTCATCATCTGAAACAGACTCCCTGCCACCCAGGACATCCCAACATCTATAGGAACAAGACCCTGCCAGAATAGCAGATGCATAACTTGCCAACACACTTCCACTGCTGCCTCCTTCCCCCTGCAACAAACCATTCCAAATACAAGGAAACTACACCTATAGATCCCAAAATGTAGTGTACTTAATTCAGTGAGCCAAATGATGGCATGGGAACTAGGTTGGTGAAACCTAACGATATCTGCACTTACATACGAATTTGCACAGACATACAATTTCTAACAAAAACACTGACTCCACAATGGCACTCACTTTTCCCAGCATGACCACTTTATGTCCAATCTCTCGGTCCTCATCCTCAAAGGAAACCTGCAGAACATCCCCAGAAGACAGGCCTGGGAGCTAAAATTAATAAACTTATTTGACATCAAAAACAATAAGACTTAACAAAGACCTAAACTTCTCTAGCCAAAAAACCTGTAAATATCTGAGTCTGCTGCATATTTAACTTTTGTTGTGTACTGTTAACATAGTCCCTCACTACTGCTGCATACCATTTTCTTTTTGCACTAGCCATTACTTTTTTATATAAATCCATATCTTTATCTATTTCTATATCTTCGTTTTGCATTGTATCCCCTTTGCATCCCCCTCAGTCTTTTTCCCTTCTCCAGTCTCTCAAGTTGTACGGTCTCGCATATGTGCTTCCAGCTCACTTTCAACTTAGGTCCCATGTGCCCACGCTTTACCTTGGTCTTTCAGCCCCAATCCTCTTCCTCTACAGGATAGGGGCAACACTGAAGCTCCTTCTTGCCCCAATATTATGTGCTTGATATCGGTCTTCACTGTGACCACAATTTCTCTATTTATAGCTCCTTAGGCTGCAGCTCAATTACATCTGCTCAGTGCACAGGTGATTTGGGCAGACAAATATTTGCCAACTGGCAGCCAACTTGACATATCCAAGGGGGTTGGAGGCATGTATGGAGCAGTATGCACCACTTTCATTATGTTAAGCATTGCATTCTTGCCTTGTGGTGGTGACCATCATTTCTCTGCAACAGTGAAAGAGAAACAGCATTGGTCAGGCCACATGTTGTGTACATGCTGGGACGGAGGAANAACTTGACATATCCAAGGGGGTTGGAGGCATGTATGGAGCAGTATGCACCACTTTCATTATGTTAAGCATTGCATTATTCGATTGCATGTGATACTTTCAAACCCCAACATATGAAAACACGTAAGTGATGCCATTAACGATGCACCCCAGGTACTGTATATTTGCTTTCAAGGGTGAGAGATGATAACAGTGCACCATGGTCTTGCCTTGTGGTGGTGACCATCATTTCTCTGCAACAGTGAAAGAGAAACAGCATTGGTCAGGCCACATGTTGTGTACATGCTGGGACGGAGGAAATATTGCCGCTCTGACGTTAGCTTGGAAGCTACAGTCATTTGTAAAAGTTTTGAAAAATGAGACATTGAAGATCCTGCGGAGGGGAAGGCATTATTATTTATTATTTCTCTGCACTTTCTATCCCACTCTTCTTGCCTCTGGCAACCTGGAGTGACACACAATAAAATAGGCACAATAAAATAAAACACACATCCAAAAATAATAAAAACACAAAAATAGAATAAGATAAAATACAAAATAAATGATGAATTTTCAGAGCTGGGACAACAATCCCACTCTAAACCACCCACCCCCTTCCTCCCCCCTGCCAAAAGCCTGATGGAAGAGCCAGGTCTTACATTTACAGCAAAAGGCCATAAGATCCAGACTGAGATGGACCTCCACCAGGAGGGTATTCCACAGCGATGTCATGGCCGCCAGGAATACCCTCCTGTTTGTACAGACCTGCCAATAATGTGAGACCTGCAGTAGAGCATCCCCATATGACCACAAGGGCTGCCCCAGGATCTGTGGGGTGAGGTGAGCTTTCAGATAAGCAGGGTCTAGACTGGGTAGGGCTTTATAGGTCAAAACCAGCACTTTGAATCAGGCCCAGAAGTCAATTGGCAGCCAGTGTAGCACACGGAGCATCAGTGTTATATGCTCTCTGTCCCCATAAGCAGACAAGCCACTCAGCTGCAGCTTCCGAACTTTCAGGGAGGGCGGCCTCACGTAGAGCGTGCTACAGTAGACTAGCCTCAAAGTGACAAATGCATGGATGACAGTGGCAAATTTAGTGTCTGAGACATATGGGTGGAGCTGTTTTACCAGATGTAACTGGTGAAAGACACTCCTGGCCACAGTTGACACCTAGAGATCCAGGTGCAGCTGTTGATCCAGGAACACCCCAAGACTCTGCACAGATGAACCAATAGAGGACGGATGCCCCCAATGAAGGGGGTGGCCTCCTCCCTCAGACCTTCAAACCCCCCCTCCCAGCATCACCTTGGTCTTGTTGGTACTGAGTTTCAGCTGACTCCGCCTCATCCAGTCCCCCCCCACAGCAGCCAAACACCATGACAGCAAGGAGGCAGCAGGACCTGGGTCTGATGAAAAAGACAAATACAGCTAGATGTCATCTGCATATTGATGACAATGGACCCCATAGCTGTGCACGACCGCCCCCAGAGGTGTCATATACATGATAAACAAGAGAGGGGACAAGAGGAACCCTGTAGCACCACAAACAGGAGACCCCCCGGGGCATATGTATAATCCCAGAGCACCACCCATTGGGATCTATCTGTCCGGTAAGAATGGAACCATAGCAAAACGGTTCCATCCATCCCAGCCAAATCTCACAGGTGAATCAACAGCATCTCATGGTTCACGGTATCAAAAGCTGCTGACAGATCTAATAGAACCAGAAGGGTCATATGACCACTAACCAGTTCTACAAGGAGGTCATCCACCAAGACCACCAACGCCGTCTCTGTGTCATACCCCAGACAGAAATTGGACTGCATGGGATCCATAAAACTAGTGTAGTCCAGATGCACCTGTTGCTGATGGGCCACCACCTGCTCAGTAACCTTCCCTAAAAAGGGAAGGTTAGAGACAGGTCAGTAACTCTCAGGGACATCAACTTCAAGAGATGGTTTCCTGAGGAGACGATGAACCACAGTCTTTTTCAGGCACCCTGGTACTCTTCCCCTCCCAAAGGGAGGCACACCATCCCCAAGGTCCCCCTGGCAGCTCACACCAGCCACAGGCAAGGATCTAACTCACATGTTGTTGCCTGAACAGACCCCAGGGCATCCACTGCATCAGCAGGTGTGACTAGTTGAAAGTCCTCCCATAAACACTGACCAGACAGGATGTTCCCTAACTCTGGCTCTGCCACTGCATCCAAAATGCATGTATGGAGTAGTAATATGCAGCAGTATTGTTATGCAAACCCATTATGAGTTTACTGCAGCAGAGGCAAATATGGCCCTTTTATACAGACACTCTAACACCTATAAAATGGGTGTTACATTTTATTATACATGTTGCTCCATGGGTGGGTGGTGGGTGGAGATGGGTGTTGTGCGAGAGCACACACACACCTACACCCACCACCCGCGGTGTTCACACAGACATATCCACCCAGAAAAACTGGGTGGAGGCATCTCATGTGAAAAGGGCCCATGTTGCAGGACTGCAGTGTTGCCTCGTGGGTGCCCTGTAACATGTATAATAAAATGTAATGCCCATTTTATCCGTGTTAGTGTCTGTGTAAAAAGGGCCCATGTGTTCAGTGTTTACTTGGGGGGCAAGTTAAAGCGGGATCACACACTGAGAGAGACACATCACCCAGCACCCCCACAAAAATCAGACACAGACACACCTCCAAATACCCCCCCCCCCACACACACACACAGACAAAGAGCAAGCGAGCGTGCCTTAAGTATAGATTTGCAAACATATCCTTAACTATCGATTTTCTTTCATTTTGGGGCATGGTTGATTTTGGCTGAGCCTTAACTGCTGTCTTAAACCAGGTAGGTTTTTGTTCATGGAATTTCCTTGTGTTTTGTTACTGCCATGTGCAGTCCATTGTCTCTGCTGCTGCTCTATGAAACTGAGAGCGCTTTTAAACATGTGCTCTCCCAAGCGTGTTTGGACAAGATGGCTCCCAAGCATGTTTGGGAGAAGACAGCTCCCACAGTGAAGCCATCTTCTCTGCCCCAGCCAGTGATTAAATTTAATCACCGACTGGGGGCTTTATAGGGGGGAGGGGGTTTGCCAGCCCTGCCCGGAGGAGGCAGTTTTCGCCAGCTTTCCCCTGCCTCCCCCCCCGCTTGCAAACCGGGGAAGCCGCAATTAACCGTGCGGTTCCCAGGGACGGAAGTGAGGGGGCAGGAATCCTTAGTCAGTTTGATGCGGGAAAGATCCGGCATCAAACCGGGCCAAGCATTTAAACGATTACAAAGAAAGACGGCTGATTAAAGGATCAGCTGCATTTTTTGTATCATTTAAAAGCACCCTGAGTTTTGATCAATGGATCAAGTATTTGTTTGTGTCAAAGTACTCAGGCAGCAAAGACACTATGGATCCATGCTGAGTCCCTCTCATTGCACTATCAGTGGCTTGCCAAGAGGTTTCAGCTTGTGTGTGAGAAGCGAGCTATATCTGCAGCTAAAACAGGGAGTACAGGATGTACAAAAATTATACTAGAGCTGTACCAAATAGTACTTCCAAGTAATTGGGCCGAATATCAAGGTTCTGAGTAATCGGCCTGAGTACTCGGCAGCCCTTCAGCACTGTTTCTGAAGTTTCAAAATTTGGACTGGGAAATCCAGACCTTGGAAAACTTTGGAAATTTCAGAAAGTTGTTGCAAAGTTCTTGAACTCACAGCCAAAGTGCTACCCAGAAAAGCAGGCTAGCAAGACTGTCCAGAAGACAATCCTACAAAAGTGCAACTGCATGCAGAAATAATAATAATTAAAAAAAAAAACAGTCGTGTACTCACATCATGATACACCATCAGCAGAGTGCACTCACTTTATGCCAACCAAGCAGTACACAAAAATGCAGGCTAGCAAGTGACATTTGCTCAAGAAGAATACAACAACCCCGCAAAACATTCTGCAAATGTATGGAGAAATACATTCCAGCAAAAGCCAGCAAGCCCAGTCCCCAGCAGTCACAAAATTAAGAAACCAGACATTCATTCTCACTCTCACTCTCACTCTCACTCTCACTCTCACTCTCACAACCACCCTCGTGGCATGGCATGAGTACTGTGGCACTGGTAACTTGATCAGACCAGGCAAAGGGAAGTGAAGCCAGGCAGAGAGATCCCAGTCTAGCCTCATGGTGAAGAGCAGCTAGCAGAACAGTAAACGTTACACTTTACAATTAGGCTCTGCTGTGCCATGCCACAGTCTAGACAACACACACCACCCTGCAAAACAGTCTGCAACTACATGGAGAAATCCCACCAAAAGTCAGCAAGCCCAGGTCCCAGCAGTCACACTCACACAGGGACACCCTCTTGGCATACCATTAGTACTGTGGCACTGGTAACTTGATCAGACCAGGCAAGGGAAGTGGAGCCAAGCAGAAAGATCCCAGTCTATAGGGGTGTGCGAACACCCAGGGGTTCGGTGTTCGGCCCATTTGGGGTTTGCCCCCTCAAACCTGTTCAGGGTTCAACTGTTAGGCCCGAACCTGTTTGGGAGGGCTGAACCCGTTCGGACAGGGGGAAACCCGGTTTCCCCTCCCTGGTGGCACTGGGGCTCTGGCCCTCGGTCCCGTAGTGGCAGTGACAGTGGCAGCAGGTCCAGTTCCGGTGGTGCTGCGGAGCGCTTCAAGCCTCTACTAGGCCTTCCAGGTCAGGTGACTGGGTCAGGTGACCCAGAAAGCCTAGTAGAGGCCTGAAGTGCTCCACAGCGCCACTGGAGCCAGACCTGCTGCCGCCGCTGCAGAACCCAATACTGGAGCCCCAGCGCCACAAGGTAGGTCAATCCCTGGGGTGGGGTTTTAAAAAAAAAAATTTAGTAACCTGCGCAGGGTGGGTGGGGAGGTGAGCTCCGGCGCCCCTTTCACCCGCGCAGCCTGGAGGGAGGAGAAACCGGGTTCCCCCCTGCCCCCCGCCCAAATGGGTTCAGAACCTGAACTTTGTTCAGTCAGTTCTGGCGTGGGGGAAGTTTGGGTTCAGGGGGTTCGTGGACAGGCTGAACACCCCAAGTTTGGGCCAACCCCCCAAACTGCATTCACACATCCTTACCAGTCTAGCCTCACGGTGCCCAGCAGCTGGCAGAACTATAGAAGTTACACTTTACAGTTAGGCTCTGCTGTGTCATGCGGCAGCCACAGCTTTGGTAAAACAAGACAACACACACAACCCCACAAAACAGTATGCAGCTACATGGAGAAATAAACATCCCACCACAAGCCTGCCAGCCCACCCAGCAGTCAAAAGTATAACACCCACAAGAAAACACACACACACCCACACACACCACCCTCTTGTGTTAGCATGGCATTGGTACTGGGGCACTGGTAACTTGAACAGACCAGGCAAGGGGAAGCGGAGCCAGGCACAGAAATTCCTCTGGCTTCATGGTGCCATGTGCCAACTGTCCAGCAGGCAGAACTAGAAGCAATGTGGCATCCATTTTTTATTTTTATTTTTTAAACTGCATGGTTTAGTAAAGTAAACGTAATCCCCATCCCCCGCATTGGCCCTACGGACAGGACAGGCCAAACTATATAAGGCCAGGTACCCATCCCTGCCCCTCCCCCCAGCTGATTACTTACAGATACAGCAGCATTGTAGCACACAGCCAAACTCACCAAAGAGAATGGACAAAATGGTTGCAGCCACTTTTATTTTGCTCTGTCAGCCAATCAAAAGCTTGCCATCTGGCTTATCATCGCTCAACTGCCCCCTCCCCTACTCCCCTCCTACCAAATATGGCACTAAGTTTCATTTTCAAAAGAAGATCAGCTGTCCACCAGCCCCCCTTGCGTGCAGAGGCTTCCAAATTTTTTGATGTTTTCCAGAGTTTTTTTTAATAACGGCCTTGGTCTTCACAATTCAGCCTTTCGGAACTGCATACCATAATCTTTGCCAAATTCCGAACTTTTCCTAAGACTGAGTTTGAGCCCTAAATTATACCTTGTAAATGTTTGGTATAAAACATAGACAAAGTTTTAAGAGCAAAAACTGTGAAGAGGTGCAGATGACAATGTCTAAGGTATTCAATGAAGTAAATGATTTTTAAAAAGAGAAACGTCAAATAAGCTATGAAACCCATTGGTACAAGATTTGACAAAGCAATAGTAGTAAAAAGGTACAATACTGAAAAGT
The DNA here is from genome assembly GCA_003113815.1 of Sphenodon punctatus. NCBI lineage: Eukaryota > Metazoa > Chordata > Lepidosauria > Sphenodontia > Sphenodontidae > Sphenodon > Sphenodon punctatus. Next base: position 307,813 of record QEPC01003426.1, read on the forward strand.
AAAACACATAGTAGTAAAAGCAAAAAACACATCCGAACTTGAATGATGGAGATTAATGAAACATACATCCCTAAACTCATCAGCCATAAGATGATGAAGAAAAATACATCAATCAGTTTGAAACAAGTATACTTGTTTATCATTTAGTTACATATAACTAATGCAAAGACTATCTGTACAAGCTCCCTTTCCAGTATCTTTTAATGTACCTAACCTTCCCTTCGCACTCTTTCTCTTTGTATTGCTTATCTCCACCTGCTCTCACCTTCTGTTACTATGGTTCATTTATCACCCTCATCTCCCCCCACCACCACCTCAGTTATGTGATATACAGCCACTGTACTTTGCTCAAATCTTCAGTTCTGACTCCTACTTGCCTGAGGAAGAACCCTGTGATGTTTGAAAGCTTGCACATTTCCACCAACAATATGACAGACACTATTTTGTTTCTAGTTCTCATTTAACTTGTTTTGAAGGTCTTATCATCTCAGACCCTTATGTCAACATTGACCTCTTTGTTGAAACATATTGTTTTAAGTTTGCTAACAACTGGGGCTGAAATAGACCCTGAAGTAGCTTAATTTTTTCCCCAATGGTGGAAGTTTGAATTAGCATCACAGTGACATCTTTTGGTTATCCAACTAAAAATCTTGTTGCATATTTCTATAACCATATTACACTTAGTTCATATTCCAAACATCACAAGTTAATTCTATCACTTTCCTAGCAAATGTGACCTTCTAAACAAGTAACTTCAAATATATTTGGTCAGTGCTACCAGGCATGACTGGAAACATTGAATGGATTCATCCCATATTTCCTGTTATCTTAGTGGCTGGCTGCCTCAAGTAATACCATTAAGTAGCTGCTGGCATACACAGTGTCTACTTGATAGACATGGGGGTTGGTGGGGGATGGGTGTGCTGGTGCGGTGGGTGGAGGTGTGTGTGTGTCCTTTCCCATGGACACACACCCACCTCCACCCATGGAGTCTTCTCCATTTTTTCGGAGGGCTCCGTGGGTGTAGATGGGTGGGTGAAGGGTGGAGGTGAGTGTTGTGTGGAGCATGCACACACACACACACCAATCGTCCATGGTGTTTGTATGGATGAACACCGAGCACACACCCATCCCCTCACCCACCGCCAGCCATTTCCATGCATGCCCCCAACAGCAGAACACTCTCCCGCACACCCAGTGGGGGGCGTCCATGTGAAAACCACGTGTGAAAATCATAGAGAGGGATGCAGAGCTTACTATAGCTGAACACAGGAGTAGCAGTAAGCCCCCCCCACCCCAAGTGGCAACATTGGGAGTGTTGCTCCTAGGCTTAGCTAAAGGTAAGTTCTGTTCCCCTGTGTTGTCTATAATCACTGTTATCAGATGTATACCTCTTGCTCCACAGCATTTGTGGGCAAACAACGAGGAACAATTGGATATCAAACGCATAGTGGATAGTGAAAAACATCATTATGTGCTGTGTGTTTTCTATCCAAATCAGTAGGTAGAATTAGGCTTTCTAACATCTGGTGTAACACTTAATATGCTGAAATATAAAATCTGGGGATTTTATGCACACATTTAAAAATATCAGGCTATGTCTTAACAGTCATTTTCAGTGCCAGAAATGAAGAATGGACAGGACTTGGGAAGAGGAGAGTGGATGAGGCTTTTATTTTAGTAAACTTTTATTGTGTTTGATCCTATAAGGAAACTTTTTCAGTTCCTTTGTGTGTTTAATCTGTAAAATTTGTAGTTGGGGTTTCCTGTGTTAAAAGCATTTCTAATAACTTCTTTAGTAAATAGGCCATGGCTGTATTCAAGACTTGCTCCTGGAGCCTCATCCTAATGGTTATCAGCACTCAGAACAACCTGCTGCGTGGGGATCCTGTCATTGCACATTGTCAATGAGTGATCAGGCCTTTGCTGAGGTGGATCCCTCAATGTGGAACTTGCATCCCCCAGATGTTTGTCTTGGTTCCTCTCTCCTCACCTTTAAAAAAACACCCGCAAACTTATTTATTTTCCAGGTGCTTTTAGAATCCACTTCTGGTTATTCTGTCCTTCCTATTTACCTTCCTGTTTTAAATGGTTTTAAATGGATTTTATATTACTACTGTATTTTATGATTTTGAAGAGCTCCAAGTACCGTATGACAGATAATGATTCCTACCAATCAGCATGCAGAGGTCCGGTACCTCCCTGAAGACCAAGATGTGTCAGGTTCATTGGGACACTTTGCTCATCTATGCACAGAACTTTTAAATAAATTGAGTCTTGTTAATATGATAGTCTTTTCTTGACCCTCCTATATTCCACACCCATGTTTTTATCACTTGCCAAACTCAAATAAATTTTATCTAAACAATTAAGAGAAGTATTGAAGGGTTCTCTATGGTCAAATCAACAAATCTCTCAAAAACAGAACTGAAATACAATCTCTCTAGATTAAACAGTCTACAATGGCAATCATGTTTGTATTTAAACATTTTATTCTGAAAGGATTACAGCATTGGTCTCGAATTTTTTTTTCTCCCTGCCTAGACAAGAAGGCGACATACTGACTCAAACAAAATGTATTTGTTCTCTAGGAATTTAGCTTGCACAAATTTTATAAACAAACTCTATAGGTGTATGAAGTTTAGCTGACTTAATCAGTAACTTATGTTTTTTAAACTTGTATAAGTCTGTTTACTTGAGATGCCTGCATTTGAAATGTTTATAAGAGAAATATCTTTTTTTATGTCATTTAATTAAAACTGTATTAATGTAATGTTATGGCCATAAATTTGAATGCAAACTCAGGAAACAAACACTGGGGTCCAAAGCTACAGCAACAATAACTATGTTAGACATCAAACAGAAGCATCAGCAAACACGGGTTGAAATGTGCTTTTATACTAAAGACCCCTTGTTCAGCTCATATGTTTCTTAAATTGGTATTTTTTATGTGGCATTTCCATGCTTGGTGATTTCCCAGATTCATTTTTAGAAATCATCCATTCCTTCATGTCTTGAAACTGAAAATGTTGTGCTGTTCCAAATCCTCTCGCTCTTTGAAGGGATTTACATAGCTTGTATGCAGCACCTGCTGTATCTGAATAACTCATTTGATAATTAGTAACACTACTCTTTTGAAGTAGGGATGTATTATCTCATTTTACAGTAGGAAAACTGAGGCGCAGACAGACGAAGTGATTGGTTGAAGTAGCACAAGATAACTGTGACAGAACGGGCATTGAACGCAGGTTACTAAAACTCAAGTCCATAACCTTAACACCGTTGCCATTCTTCTTCCATTTTGTTATTTAAGCTGTTGGGACAGAAAAATAATTGCAACAATAAGGTTTTATGGCTTCAAATCTAAGTGAGTTAGCTTTCCTTTTGCCTCCATGAATTATGTTTTTATATTGGAGATTAAAGAACTGCTTTGCTAGGTGCTGTGCTCTCATGTGGTGGTCAAAAAAACAAAAAGAAAACACCACTTGCAAGTAATTTCATGCAGCAAGCAGCTGAACTAATGGAGCCTGGATTCCTAAGAAGGGGAAAAGGGGGAGTTGTGCTGCATTATGTTGTTCTCTTCAACTTTCAATTTGAAGTCCGGTTTGAACCTTCAGTAACAAAAGTATAAGCCTCTATCACCTGGGCAAAGGAGAAACTCTTTAGGTGAGAGATGGCAGCAGGGAATTTCAGCAACTAAACAGCCATAAAGGAGCACATGTTAAAACCACAAGCATATTACACTAGTATATGGGCTATGAAATGCAGGAACATGCTTCAGAGGGCTGTTCAAGGGAAGCAATTTTGGGATTTCAGTTTCAGCTACAGTGCTAATTTTTATGTTTTTAGGGGGAAGAAGGGTTTGTGTTGTGTCTCAAAATGTGGGGACCACTTTTAATGTGAAAAATCTGGTAGTGGCTACAGTTGTTTGCCAAGCAAGCAGAGGGGTGCAGCCTGTGTGTGTAACTGCTCTGTGTAAGGGGGTGCAACTGTGTATGCACGCACACATACATGGGCAGGTAGGGAGTCTACAATAAACAGCAAAGAACCCTGTAATCAGTCTGCTCCAGAGCACCGTGCAGTGGGATTCCATGCCATTGCTCCTTCTCAGGCAAGGGGATCCCACTCAGTAGTGTCATTCACTCAACATGAGGAGATGGATTCCTGGGCTCAGTTGGCCTCCAGTTGGCTGTGGATGCAGACAAAGCCCCTGAACTGCCAAGCAGTGCACTATGAGATAAAATGTAAACATAAATCAAGACACAGTCCACTCCAATAGATCACCATCATCAAGGTACGCTTCCCCACCTACCCACCCTTGGCCAGCACACTATAGCATGAAACATGAAAGATGTTCAAATTGCTAGACTGGCAATTAAAAATATCACATTAGAAGAGGAAATGGAGAAGCACAAAGTACACTAATACATACCTGAAAATTGCATGGCAATATCTGTGTGTTAAATACAGAATTTGAAAAGGCCTTTTCCCCTGTTTTATCCAAACCCTAATACTGCACAGCCCTAATACTGCATAGATTTTCAAAGTACGTGTTCTTCCTTGCACTACCTAATTCACTGGCCTAGGACTGCTCATCCTTTGTTCCCCTTTGGTTTAAAATGTGGGCTTGGTGCTGAATCATTTCAAATTGTTTATATAGCAACTAAGGGAGCTGCTGCATTAAGTTCCTCTTCTTGATATTTGGAGGCTGGTGTTATGTTTTGTGGTCTCTTGTGAAGAGAAAGTGGCTGAAACAGGGGAGCTGGTAAAAAAATTGCCAACTTGGTGGTTACTGTATTATGTAAACAGGAAGTAGATATCTACCTATGAGAACCAGTGTGGTGTAGTGGATAAGGTGCTGGACTTGGACCTGGGAAGCCAGGATTTGAATCCTGTCCTAACCATGAACTCACTGGGTGGCCTTGGGCAAGTTACTACCTCTTAGTCTCAGTTCCCCATCTGTAAAATGGGAGTGTGTGTGTGTGTGTTAGGGATGTACACGAGGGCCCCATGTCACTTTTCGTTATTGTTGTCATAAAATGTGTCATTTTATCATTATTGTTATAATGTCAATGCCATTTTCATTATTGTCATTATCAATTCAGGTACCGGTTTCAAACAAACATTTTGTGTTTGGTAACATTTTCGTTATCGATACTGATATTTGGTATCGTGATCTCGCAAGACCAAAAACCGGAAACGGTGGTTCGATCGGCTGTGTGGTGGCTGCTTGGTTGTGAACTTGTGTGTGTCTGCTCTGTTTTGGCTAGCTGTGTGTGTGTAGGTTGTGTGTGTCTGTGCGAGAAATTTGAGGGATGGAAGGTGAAGGAAGCAGCACTGGTAGGAAGAAGAACCTGAGGAGGAAGGTCAAGGTGGAGGTGGAGGAGGAACCAATCATGGAGGCCCAGGCTGGACCATCTTGTGAGGTGGTGGAGGTCAGCTCCTCACCAGAGGACGGCAGAGGAGGTGCGACTGCCAGGTTTGTACAATTTGTTTTTATTTATTTATTGTTCCATATAACTTTGAGGACAAGAAGATTACTATCCTTTAGAGTGAGTTTGCTGGTGTGTGGGTGAGTGGGAAGTCAGCAGAGAGCTGGGCATCAGTGGGTGTCTCAGGAAGGGCAGGATTTGCATGTGTCTTATTTCATGGTCTGCCAGAGAGAGAGGGGGGCTCTTTCAGCAGCAGCGGTAGCAGCCAGACTCTCAACTTGCAGACACTACAGCACCCCAGGTGGCGGTGTTGTACATTGGAGAAAGGGAAAGAGATTAATATGCAGCAGCACCATCCATCCTCTTGGTGTGGAAGAATGGGTATTGGTCTGGGAAGGACTAGAGGCATCACTGTGAATGCATGATATTATGTAGGTCTTTATGTGTTCCTGTTTCAGAGAGGGTGATGATGACGCCGCTAGTGCTGAAACCCTATCAAGGTGGACGTCACAGGGCCAAACCAGACCATCAAGGTGTACAGTATGGAAGTATTTTTATACCCCCAAAGGCGGAGTCTCACAATGCAAGGTAAGGCACTGGAACACAGGGAATGTATTGCCCTAGGATCTGTTCGGAAGTCCCCCTCAGAGAGAGAGAGAGAGAGAGAGAGAGAGAGAGAGAGAGAGAGTGGCTAGCCACCCACTTGTGGAGACAAAATGCAGGCAGAGCTTGATAGACCATTGGTCTGACATAGTATAGCACTTCTTATATTCCTATCTTTTTATGTTATTTAGATCTGCGACAAAAAGATTAAGAGGCGGACGCAGGGGACCACATCGGGGCTGATTGCCCATGTCAAGACAGTCCACCTCATTGAGGTGAGGAGGGATGTGTCTCGTGCTGGAAGGAGCAGGGAGAAACATCGGGTGGAGGAAGGGAGGAAATCATGCCAGAAGAGGCACCGTCCCAGTCCTTCTACCTCCAACTCCTCAGACGATTCACCAGCCCCACGGAAAGAAGACACCCCTGAACTCCGGGCATTTTGGGGATTGCTTCAGAGGCCCTCCAAAAATATATATTAAGGGCTTCAAGGCCCACACAAGGGATGTGGAGGAGAGACTGGTGGAGCGATTCTGAGAGCTTCAGATCAGGGAGCGGCAGACCCAGGCTTACGCACAGTACATATGTACTGAAAATGATGTGGTTAAAGGATTCCGCCAGTCCCTGATGGCATGGAAGGGGTCCATGTTGGGGGCCCTGGACATTGGGAGGCGACATGGGGCAGAGGCTGATGATGTCCCTACACCTCGGCCCTATGGACCGTTGTCCTCTTTTCCCTATGTTCCTAGGGACAGGCCTGAAGAAAGCTGAGTTATCTTTCTGTGCCTTGTTATAATGCAAGTGTTTATTTTGTTCATAGTTAAAATGTGTTTTAAAATGTTGTTATAAAAGTTATATTTTGACCAGTCAATTTTGACCTGTCCAATCTTTTACCCCTCTGTGCTGCTTCTGGCAGGCGGCAGAATCATACAGCTTGTCAGATCCCTACCTGACAGCAACAGCACTGGTGGTGTATTCTGCTTACCAGGAGGGGCAGGGCTTGTGTCTGTGTGGATGTGTCAGAGAGAGAGAGAGACCCATGGGAGTTGACTGATGTCCCTAGTACTTTAACAATGGTTCTTGGGACTGGAGTGACTGATTCTGGATGCAGTAGAATGACAGTTCCCTGTGAGCTGAATGATGGCCCCAGAACTCTGATGATGGTTCTTGGTACTGGAGTGATGACTTCAGGTACAGTGGAATAACAGCTCCCTGTGAGCGGNACTTTAACAATGGTTCTTGGGACTGGAGTGACTGATTCTGGATGCAGTAGAATGACAGTTCCCTGTGAGCTGAATGATGGCCCCAGAACTCTGATGATGGTTCTTGGTACTGGAGTGATTGCTTCAGGTACAGTGGAATAACAGCTCCCTGTGAGCGGAATGATAGTCCCTGAACCCTGATGATGGTTCCTGAGACTGGAGTGGCTGCTTCTGAATGCAGTGGGATGACAGCCCATGGGAGTTGAACGATGTCCCTAGAATTAATGCGTGATTGGGCACCCTTAATTCAATCATTGTGATAGGTGGTAGAAGATGCAGGGAGGCACACAGGCAGGCATGTAATTATGTTGTGTATTATTTCCATCTCATTCTGATGGGTTTGCTGCTGGACGTGGGCATTGAGCATGAGCACAGATGAGCTCTCTGGTTATGGAAGGTGGCAACTTGAGCAGGATGCAACTTTCTTCCCCACGCCCTCTTGTTCTAGCAGCAGGGACCTGGGAACTTGTCCCCTCCCCCTTTCTTTTTCTGGTCATGTACTGCAGGTGATGGCATGGGCAGGAGTGTTTCTCGTTCTAGCAGCGGGGAGCCTCTCTCTATCTCTCTGCATGAGCAGCAGTTTGCTGCCTTGTAAGAGAGGTTATATTCTTCCTCATAAAAGGGCACACACAGCAGGTTGCTCCCTCGTAAACAAGGTTCTTCGTGCTGGCTCTAATCATTCTCACCATGTATCCTGAATTTCTATCCCTGCATGGAATTATCTCATAGTTCTAGAGATGGTAGAAAGGAACTGTCATTCTGAAGGGGAGGGTGATTTTTATCCTAAAGAAGAGCTCGAGGCCATCAGGCATGCCATGGTGGGCAGCTGGACACGAGCAGCAGGTTGCTACCTCGTAAACAAGGTTCTGATCATTCTCACCATGTCTCCAGCACTTCTGTCCCTCCCCTCATGGAATTGTCTCCTAGTCCTAGAGACGGTAGGAAGGAACTGTTATTTTGAAGGGGAGAGTGATTTTTATCCTAGAGAGGAGCTTGAGGCCATCAGGCATGCCATGGTGGGCAGTTGGGCACAAGCAGCCGGTTGCCACCTCGTAAAGAAGGTTCTTCGTGCTGGCTCTGATCATTCTCACCATGTCGTCCTCACTTCCATCCCTACAGGAATTGTTTCATAGTCCTAGAAAGAGTTAGATGGAACTGTGTGGGGGTG